>CM039680.1:127788682-127798682 GCA_022537955.1 Schmidtea mediterranea
TAATATATTATAAATAATCTGATAATTAATAATAATATATAAAAATAATATATTCATACATATAATAATAATATAATAACTATAATATATAATATAAATAAAAAATATAATAATAATAAAAAAATATATTAAAAGATTATATTAATAATTATAAAATATTAATAATATATAATAATAATTAAAAATAATAATAAAATTTATAATAATAATAAATAATATTATAAATAATAATATAATAAAATATAATATAATATTAATAATATATAACAATAATATAATATAATATAATAAATAATATATATAATAATTAATTATAATAATAATTAATAATACATATAAAAAATATAATCAATATATAATAATAATAATATTAAATTTATTGAGTGCTAGACAAATGAATGGGGGAAAATAAGATGTTTAACAATATAGTATTATAATATATATAGAAATAATATAATAAAATAATTAATAAAATAAAAATTTAATATATATAAAAATAATAATAATAAAATAAATAATAAATATAATAATATAATAATAATATAATAATAAAAAATATAAAAAATAAAATAAAATTTATAATATTATATAATATAATAATAATATGTATAATATAATATAATAATAAAAATAAAATAAATAATTATAATAATATAACAATAATAGAATATAATAAAATATAATTATAATATATAAATTATAATATATATAAAATAATACATATATTAATAATATAGTTATAATAATAATATATATAATAATAATAATAATATAATATATATAAATTATAATAATATAAATAACCAATAATAATATAAAATAAATATAATTATATAATATATATAATATATAATAATAACATTAATAATAATAATAATATATAATTAATAATAATAATAAATATAATAATAATAATATATTTATAATAATAATAATATAATAAAATAATAATAAGTTTAACATTGTTGATACGGAAGGAATACTATTACCTTTCAATGCTTTGAGAAAACCTTTTTATGGAAATGTATTAAATATCTGGATCTATTTATTGAGGTTCTAGACAAAATGACATGGGGACAAAATATAAGATGTTAATAACAAGTAATAATATAATAATAGATAACAATAATACATAATATAGAATAATATTTAATAATAATAATCATAATAACAATAATAATAATAATTAAAGTATAATAAATAAAAATAAATATTATAATAATATAATAATATTAATAATAATATAGTATATATTTAAATAATATAATAATAAATAAAATATTATAATAATAATAACAATAATAACAATAATAACTATAAATAGAATAATTATATAATACTAATAATAATATTAATAAAATATTAATATATCATATATATTTATAATAATAATATATATAATAATAATAATAAAATAATATAATAATAATAATATAATAAAACAATAATAATATAAATAAATAATAATAAATATAATATAATAATAATATAATATATAATATAATAAAACCAATAATAATAATAAATAATAATAATAATAATTAATTAATAATAATATAATAATATAAACCAATAATAATATAAATTTAAATTAATAATAATAATAACAATAATAATAATAATAATTATAATAATAATAATATAATTAATAATAATTAATAATATTAATAATATAATAATTATAATATAATATAACAAAATAATCACTCACATTGTTGATTCGGGAAAAGTTCATTAAATGTCCCTTATACAATACACATAAAATAAAATTTGAAGAATGGAATTAAGAAATGATGCTGTGTACAAAATGGTGCTTCACAAGTGCAGCGTAAAACCTTGTTTGTCTGTAAGTTTGAATAAATCTAAAATTATAAAACCAAATTTATCAATAATATTGGTATCGTGGTGCGGACGAAGAACTTGATCGACCAAGAAAATATGCTAAATAACATAAAATAGTAGTTTTGATAAAAAAAGAAAGTGAATGTTATCATTATTGATATTTATTCAAGAAGCGATAAAAGAAAGATTTTAATTATTTATACTCAAAATCAGATAGAACATGTTGGTGTTAAGTTATTTTTTAATAATCAAAACTGTTTCTAGGCAAGTGCAGCATCGAACACGTATTTAAAATGTTCAATTATTTAGTAGTTTTTCAAAGATCCTAAATTTTCTTGCTAGAACAAACATATCCAAATAACCGTAATTTTTTAATACAATATAGATGCAAACGAAACTCCCCATGGGTAAATATTTATTGATTTCACACAACAGTGTCCTGATGATTTCGGTGAGAACTGATATTTTTATATGAGCAAGGGTAATGGTTTTAACAAAGTTATAATATTATATTAAAACATTTTACTTGAAATCGGTAGAAACTTAGAGAACTTAGAAGAATAATTTTTAAAAGAGTATTTAAAAATTGTCAAAGTTCCACCAAAAACAAGTTAAAATATCTAAACTTTTAACGAAACCTTCCGCAATAAATCTTAATTTCCAAAAATTCGAAACTAATAAAAGAACAAACAAAATGTAAAAATGATAAACATCATTGTGTTTTCCCGCTCTTCTTTCAATGCATTGTAAAGTACAAGTATGAAAGGTGAGAATTTTGCACTCATTTCAATTATGTTGTCGATGATTTACTTGATATAATACTTAAAGTATCAAGGCAATATTAAATTAGTAAATCCAGAACGGTATTTATTGATAAAAACATAACAACTTTGGTATCAATAGTTCTAATAAAAATGTAAACCAATGAAAACATTATATATAACAACAGGGATGTTCATTGCTGTTTATTTACTTTTGGTATTGATCATTATTTAGGTAGAGCAGGTTTTTTTTTTTTTATAAGGTACACCTAAAATAGTCAAACAGAATAATCGATAGAACAATGGGTGCTAACCCCATTACCTAATGTAAATTAAAATTTCAGTCTGTTGTTGTAATGAGCAGATTTGGACTAACTCTAGAAACGAAGCAGGTTTCCAGTGGAGTGAAAAGCTAAAAGAAGAGTTGAATTCGAAAAGGAAACCAGAAGTAGATATCAGGGTAGCTTGCATCAGTTTTGAAACAAACCAATGGCTGTAAAAAATTTTCCAATAAGCATGTTAAACATTTAGATTGACGGCGATAATTTATGGAAACGGATTTTGATGAGATGATACAAATTCAAAGATTAAAAAGATACAAATATTTTAACATATTGATGTTTTCAGTCGCTTTGCTGCGCGATTCCAGTCAAAAAAAAATCTGCCGATAAAATTGCAAAGCAATTAATTAATTTATTTCAGAGATGGACACTGAGAATATTTACAAACAATTTAGGTATTTATTAATTATTATTATTAATATTATTATTATTATTATTATTATTATTATTATTATTAAATTATTTATTATTATTATATATTTTATTATTATTATTATTATTATTATTATTATATTTATTATTATTATTATTATTAATATAGGTAAGATTTACAGTATAAAGTCAGGAATTCTCGATCGTCTCAAATAAATCATTATTCGTGCATTCTCATAAAAACAGCATGTGAAAGATTGATGAATTTTAAGAGATCGATTAAAGAAATATTTCGTGCATCCAAGGTTATAAATGTTGATAATTTTTTAACAAAATTATAATAGTTATATATACATCACACAGAATCGAATAATTAACGACCTTGGATTCTCATAAAACGTCCGTTAATATGGCTTTCTAAAGTTGAAAAATTAAAATCCTAAATAATCGTCGGTAATGCAATGTTAAATTGTAAATCTTTGACCCACCCGTTTATTAAAAATTTTGACACAAATTGGGAGTGATGAAGTATTTGTCATTTCAAAAATAAATATTAACAATCCCTGTAATGTATGTTATTAAGTTATGATATAATGGAGTCAGAGTAATAGTGTGGGATGTGTCAGCTAGATACATGTCACCGCTGGTTCTATTGAAGGCCATTAGATATTTTATAATAATTTTCAATGTATTGACAAAGACCATGTACTATAAATATAGACATTTTTTTATTATTTACTTTCTTTTTTTATTTTATTTACTTTATATTTGTTTTAATCAAGTCATAATTTATTTTTATTTTTAATTATTTTATTTAATTTAATTGTTTTTTAATGATGATTTGTTTTAGCAGTCAATATTTATTATTTATTTTTTAATTATTTTTTACTTTTATTTATATAACTTTAATTATTTGTTTAATCAATTCAATTATTATATTATTATATTATTATTATTATTTTATTATTATTCTTAATTATTATATTTTTTTATTATTATTACGCATTTAAAAGTAGTGTTCAAGGTCATTGATGAGTCATCAAATTTTTTTAAAGGTTCATTCAAACTTTCTTAAGGTTATAATATTTTTAAATTTTTTAATTTTAGTTTACTACTTATTTTATATTGTGTTTTTAAGTTTTCTAATTTTTATTCTAATATTATTTATTCGAATCTTTATTAAAATTAATAATATTTTATATTTTAGTATTGTATATTTTTTTTACCATGTTAATATAAATAATACATAAAAATGTTGATAAAACACAAATGTACAAGTATGTTCAATTAAATATTCAACAAAATAACATTTATATTATCAATTATTATTATTTATATAATTCATCATTAATGTCAGCTGAACTATTTTTTAGATTCATTTTGTTTTTTTGTTGTTGATTTCTTACTCTTCTTCCTTAATGAGGAAAGCATAAAGAAATAATAAACATTAATCGAATTTAATAATAATGAAATAAAATAACAAAAGAATATAATTAATCACAGTTATAATACGATAATAAATAAAATTATGAGAACAGATTTAAATTAAACTTTCAATCTCAGAATAGTTCTGACTTTGAGATTATTATTACAACAAGTTATTATTATTTGAACTCTTTATTACAATGTTAATACAATAGACAAACAAAGTCGATAAAACAAAATTACAAGTTATTTTCACTAAAATAAATCCAAATACTTATTATTATTACAATTTAATATTATTTGAATTTTTTACAATTATTAATATTTTTATTCTTTTACAATCTTATATCATTAATACTATATTAATTTTATTATACTATAAGCTGATAAACGCAATAATAATTCAAATAAAACTCAACATAATGCATTGGTATGAATAAATCCATAAGGTTATGTTACAAAACATCAGTGATACGTTCACAATATTATTATTATTTTATTATTATTATATCATTATTAATTATTATTATTATTAATTATTATTATTATTATTATTAATTAAATCTTTATTAGTTTTATTATTTACAACTTTTTTATTATTACTAATTATTAAATTAAGTTATTATTACTCAAATTATTATTTGTAAATCTTTATAAAATCTATGAAATTATCATATTTTTTATTAAACTTAAGTTTTTAACATATTTTTTAATTTGTAAGTCTTAACTAAAATATACTTATCATTAAATAACTAAGTTGTAAAATAATTGAAAAATTATTAGGTCATTTTTTTTTAAAAAATTTAAAGATTGTTAGGTACTTGTTGAACAAAAATTAGTGTATGTTTATCGATGCTCACGTAATTAATCGTACAATTTTCTCTTCATTCCTGGAAATAATTGTATATTTAATTATAGAAAATTGCAATAAAATAAGTTTATTGGGTACATAGTTGAACACTATCGTATTGTTTTTATTCAGTTCAATAATATCAATAATTAACCAATCTTATTGTATATTTTGATAACCTTAAGTAATGAAAGTAATCGAATTTCCACTAATATTCCATCTTTGACATAGATATCCAAACGAATAAATCCCCTTAAATATCATATTCCCCTCTTAATATTGTTTTCCCTAAATATATAAAATTTTCTCAACAATCATTTCTCTTTAAATGAAATAATCCCAAGTACTATTCATTTTTTCAATAATCACCGCTATATCCGATTTTCAACGACAATTTTTTGAAATCCCTTAAAATAAATTCTCTGTTGACAATATTTTTCCATCAAATACAATAATTTCCAGCCCTATTCAATATTTTTATAAAAAATCATAAAATACCATAGAATATGTTTACCTTAAAATAACAATATTTAAACACTCACCCCTTAAAATAAATAAACTTGTTCTTATCGACTATTTTTTACTAAAATAATCCATCTGAAAAATCATTCCAATCAAATACAACTTCACCTCTCTACCAACTATATTATTATTTTTTATACAATACCTTTAAATAACGAATTTAACGACTCACACTTAAATATCAAACAAATCTGTTCTTATGATTATTTCCCATTAAAAGATCATAAATCTCTTCTTAGCCATTAATTTTTCCTAAATAATTAAATTTACTCTCAACAATATGTTCTCTTTTAAATGAATATTTAAATTCCTTCTTATATTCTATATTTTCATAAAAATACCGACATATCAATATTCAGTCGAAAAATCTGAAATCCACTTAATGACATAATGATCTCTGGCCATCATTTTCTCTTTAAATGTCAATATGTTCACTCTCGTCATAAATTTATAATATTGATATATTCCAAACAATCCCGCCTAATTATAATTCCTCTCTATATTGATCCTTTAGAAAATATTTACCTTGAACACAGATTTCAAAACTATCTCTTAAAAATATAACAAACGTTTTATATGAACATTCCATTTGGAAAACCAGCAAAGTTGTAGATCGATCAGGTAAGTACGATATTATTTTCAGATCGGAGAAATGTCGGTAATGGGATGTACAACCTCTAAAAACTGGGTTGAATTTATATCAAATTCATCAATACTGTAACAATCGATATTTGGAAAATTTATAAATATATATGAATACAAGAAAGGTGAATTTGCATATTTGAACGGAATATTTCCGCAGTTAACGGTCTTTAAAATATAATCATCATGTGTCCAATATATTTTAAGTGGAAAGTAGTAAACTCGATAAAATCCTTGGATTATAATGATTATGTGGAAATATTAAATCAGAAATAACTATGTTTAAATTATAAAATATTTTGTTGAATTTGTTTAATTTAAAATGTCAAAAGTAATATGTATATTAAATATTATTTTATTTTATTATTTAGTTATCTCTATGAAGTATTTTAAAAGACTACTTCGAACTTTATCAAGAAATTTTAAAAAAATACCGTTGTTTTTGGATTAATGTAGACCAGAATTCTCGCAACAAAATTCACCATTACCAAGGATTACCATTGAAGAACTTCTTCGAGATTCATATGACCACGTCAGGGATCTGGTGACGATGTGTTGCAAATTGCATTTGTTTGTAAAAGATAAGTATGAGAGTAACATGTTCAAATGGATGTCCATGTTGCAGACGATTTAAACGTGACAACATCATATATTGTTGCCGAAATGCGTAAGCATATTCTGCGATTATTTTTTTATCATGAATTAATTTTTTTTTTAAATTTTAATTGAACTTTAAAACAAAAAATTAATAAAAATATCTTAATTGAACAAAATTAAAAAAATTAAATCCCCTCCTGAAAAATTTTTAGGGGGTCCTGTTTTTTTTTCAAGCATAAATCCAGGGGCCATAGTCTTCATATGTCACTACTGTATGGGAAAAATAAATAATTTTTAGCTATTAAATAATTAGAGCTTTTTGGGAAATTTTATGTATTTTAGTAATGAAATATCAAGTTTTTAGATATATTTAACATTTCCTATTAATTTTGATCTTTTCATCTTGGTGAATTTTATGTTTTCTGTTGAATTTTAATGGATTTGGGGGATATTTATGTTTTGTAGAATTTTGAAGATGAAGGTAAATTATGAATTTTGAAGCATTATTTTGATAATTTAATAGATTTATTGATTTTTAGATTATTTTAAATAAAGTTTATTTTAGGACAAAATGTTTATGAACATCTATTAAGATAATTATTTACATTAGATCAATTTGACTGATAGTTTTAGAATAGTAAATGATATTTAATTAATAATTTTATGACTATTTTAAAAGGTGAAGTATGTAAAGCTTTTCAGAGAATTATTGGCAGGGATTAATGTATTTTACATAAATTACAATACAACTTTGGAATACACAGAGACAAGATTTATTAATTTATGTTAATTAAACCAAACCTTATCAATTCATTGATTTTAAAAATATTTAGTGAACTAGAAAGAATAAAATATATTTGAGATAAAGGGTCGATTATTTACTTCATTTCAATTTTTTGATTTCATGGATATCCAATACAAAATATTAAAAATAATAATAATAATAATATATATAATAAAATAATATAATAAAAAAAATAATCAATATAAATAATAAATAATGAAAATAAAAATATATTATTTAATTCCTTCATTAACAAACATTAATTTATAATAATATAATTTAAAATGAATATAAAATAATGACTTGATAAACAAACAATTAAAGTAATGTAATAAAAAATAAATAATAAAAATAAAATAAAATATTAACTGAATATAACAAATAATTTAATAATATATAATTAAAAATAATAATATATGACTTGAATTAAAACAAATTATTAAAGTATATAATAAAAATAAAAATAATTAAAACATAAATAATATGTTGATTTTATTAAAACAAATAATTAAAAGATTAAATAAAAACTAAAAATCAAATATAAATAATATTATTGATTGATTAAAACAAATAAACAAAGTATATAAAAAACAAAATAAAAATATAAATTTAAAAATATATATATATATATTATATATAGTCATGGTCTTGTTTCAATGACACTAGAGAAATTATTATGATTCATTATGACCTTGAATGGGTGATCCAGCGGCGACATATCTAGCGGTGACATATCAATGACCATGAGAAAATTTGAATGACCTTGAGAAAATTTTTTGATGATCATGGTCTTTGTTCAGACTTTGACAAGTTTTGAGTTCATGAGAAAAAATTGATGAGTCATCGGGCTTTATTCAATGCCTTGGAATTATATGAATGAGTCGTGTCTTTGTTTGAATGAACTTGAAGAAATTATCAGGATCATCGATGACCTGAATGAGTTATTGTCCTTGGTTTAAACATTTTTTGTACTTAAACTATTTACCCCCGGGGTTATCTAGTGGTGAACAGATCCACTACTACTTAATATTTATTGAAATATATTGAAAAAAAAGATTGCTAAGAATAAATAATACTATGTCATGACATGATATACAAAACCTGATATGGGATATCAGCATAAATCTAGTAAAGTGAATTTCTATATTATTTACCAAGCATAGTTGTGCAACAATCCAATCAGAAATCAATCATTAAATTCATGGTAACTTAAAATCCATAATTTTATGACAATGGGAAGTTTGCTTGCAAGAACTTATTTGTATACAAACTTCACATTTAAAGTCACCGTAAATCAGTTACGGAATGTTCACAAACAAATAGTAAGGTACTTTTCTCAATCAATAATTTTGAACGATATTAATAATATTCGAAATAAATTGGTTAGAGTGAGAATTTAAAATTTTTTAAAAGATGGTTAAAAAATTATTGTAATTTTTTCATTTACAAAAATTTTGAAAATATTAATGATTGCCACGCCGAATGGGTAGTGATAAGCTTAACATGTTGATAACCGGGAAGGAATACCTATTACCTTTCAATGCTTTTGAAGAAAACCTTTTTTATGCAGAAGAAATAAATATCTGGATCACTATATTATTGAGGTGCTAGGAACAAAATCGGCATGGCGGACAAAAATATAAGATGTTGAATAACAATAATAATTATAATAATAATAAACAATTAATAATAATAAAAATTAAAATAAAGTTTAATAAAAAATAATAATAATAATAATAAATAATAATAATAAATAATATAATTAACCATAAATAAAATAATAATAATAATTAATAATAATAATAATAATAATAATAATAATAATAATAATAATAATGATAATATAATAATATAATAATATAAT
>CM039680.1:127801182-127811182 GCA_022537955.1 Schmidtea mediterranea
TTCATTCCGTGGGTGGAAGAAAGTGACGGATGGAAAGTTCTAATACAAATCACAACTAAATCAGCAAAATTGAAGAGTTTTCAAAAACTCAAGAAAATTATAAAAATTGGTGCTGTGCGATTAATATATTTTTGTAACCGTATTTGTTATCGAATAAAATAAATTTTTAAATCTCTTTAATTACATTTATTATTATTATTATTATTATTATTATTATTATTATTATTATTATTATTATTATTATTATTATTATTATTATTATTATTATTATTATAATTATTACTAAGAATATTTAGATTATTATTACTAAGTTTATTATTATTGTTATCAATAATAATTTTCTTAACCAATAAATAAATAATTAAGTGAAAACAATAAAGACATGTTTCACAGCCCACAAATAAATGAAGACATGTTTTCACAAATAAAAGTTTGAAAATAAAAACGTATCATTAACAAAAACTTTTATTGGATTGAAAAATTTCTACTACAGTAATATTTTCGAACAGTTTTCATCAATACCCATTCCACATACTTCCGATATCTGGTAGCGTAGCATTTGCAATCATCACAACATGGATATTCGGGTTCCAATGTCCTTTACCGTCCTCTTTAAATGAACGTTCCTTAAACATTCATTGATTAGATTGAATATCCATATCTTTGTATGATTGAAGACATAGTCTGAAATCAATTATGTTGGTATATCCTTCAAGATTTCTCGTAAATTAGGATAATAGAACTTCAGACGTTCTTTGACAATTGCAAAGTATTTTTGAATCTTTATCTTGAACCTCCTTTCACTTGAAACCATGGTCGATACCATCATACCTCTGTGAACTACAAGTTCAACACAGAAACTGATAACAAGATAAAGATTCGTCTTATTGTTTTGCCATAAAACCAAACTTTGCAAACTTATTTGATGTCCAGTTCATTAGGATAAATGTATAACAGTGTTAATTTAGCACTGCTTTTACACTTACGTGGCGCTCAGAGAAATCTGAGCGCCTCACGGGATAGTACTGATGAGAGCCATTAACTCGAAACTAGTATACTATTGGGAAATGTACTGGATATCACTTAATGTATCGTATATATATTCAATTTCTTAAATATAAAAATACTTGTGATATCGAATTTTTATTGTTTTAAGTAATGTTTATTATTATTTTTGGTTACTATCAAAACTAATAAATAACAAAATAACATTTATTTTGAAATAACATAACTAAAATAATAACATCAAAGGGCTTTCACCAAAGTTAATTCAACATATATTTTGTAACGATATAATTTGTAACAACTGCATCCAGTGATGCATGGGTATTTTGGTTCCTTGGCCACGAGCATTCTTTCGGTTTTTATATCCCACAAGAACTGTTGGATAATCTCAAATATCCAAATCCTCGTATTTTTGTAAACGAGATCGGACACAATTGCAGCAGATTGATCATGGCAAATCATTTCCAAATCCGGATAATAGTATTGTAGACGTTCCATGACAATCGCATCATATTCTTTTAAATTACAATAATTAAAAAATGAAAACATAAAATTTAAAATTACCATAATGTTCGATAACACTTTTTGGTTGAACAGCTGTTTTAATCTTGTGCATGTTTAATAATGATATAAAATGAATAAACAGTTTGTTTTAAATAAAAATTGGCCAAAGTAAAATTGATCGATATAAAATCAGAGATTTTTCAACAGCCAATCAGAGATTGACCAATAAAATTATCTCATTTGTTATGTTAGTTACAATTTCTTGGTACTCCAAAGTTCTCAATCCTAATATCACTATCTTACCAGTAGCAAACTTGTTAACACACATTGGATTATATCTTAACAATCTGAGTGCTGAAAATAATTCGGGTTCAAACATGTAATGACATTTTTGTGACAAGTAGTATAAATTAATAATACATCCCATATCTATAGTGACCGTGATTGATTGAATTTTGATATCTTTTATTTGATTTTGTAATTTAGTAATATCCAGAGTTCGTACAACCCATAATTCTACATTTGCCAGACTTGAAAAATATTATTGAATATTTTCCATTTTTGTCAACAATTCGCTGTGGCTTAGCTGTTGGAAATATCATATCTGATACATCGTAATATCCTTGATAATTTATATTTGATAGCAGTATTTAATGATTAATGAATATTTATCTATAAATACATAATTTAAACAAGAGTTCATTAAAGTGTCCCTTATAAACAATACCACATAAAATAAAATTTGAGAATGGAATTAAGAAATGATGCTGTGTACAAAAATGTTGCTTCAAGTGGCAGCGGTAAAACCTTGTTTGTCTGTAAGTTGATAAAATCTAAATTATTCAAAACCAAATTTATCAATATATATTGGTATCGTGGTGCGGACGAAGAACATTGATCGACACAAGAAAAATTCTGCTAAAAAACATTAAAATAGTAAAAGGTTTTGATAAAAAAAGAAAGGTGATGTTATCATTATTGATGATTTATATCAAGAAGCGAATAAAGAAAAGAATTTTAATAATTTATTCACCAAAATAAGTAGACATGTTGGTGTTACAGTTATTTTATAACTCAAAACCTGTTTCATCAAGGCAGTGCACATCGAACACGTAATTTAAATGTTCAATATTTAGTAGTTTTCAAGAATCCTAAATTTTCTTGCTAGACAAACATATCCAAATAACCGTAATTTTTTAATACAATCATTTCAAGATGCAACGAAACTACCCCATGGGTAAATATTTATTGATTTCACACAACAGTGTCCTGATGATTTACGGGTGAGAACTGATATTTTTTATGAGCAAGGGGTAATGGTTTATAAACAAAGTTGATAATATTATATTATAAACATTTTCTTGAAAATCCGGGTTAAGAATCTTAGAGAACTTAGAAAAAAATAATTTTAAAGAGTATTAAAATTGTCAAAGTTCCACCAAAAACAAGTTATACATCATCTAAAAAACATTTTACTGAAACCATTCCTGCAATAAATCTTATTTCCAAAAATTCGAAACCTAATAAAAAGAATAACAAGACAAAATATGTCAATAATGATAAAAATCATTGTAGTTTCCCGTTTTTCAATGCATTGTTAAAAGTACCAAGTATGAAAAGGATGAGAATTTTGCACTCATTTCCCAATTATGTTGTCGATGATTTACTTGATATTATACTTAAAGTAATCAAAGGCAATATTAAAATTAGTAAATCCAAACGGTATTTATTGAATAAACATAACAAACCTTTGTTATCAATAGTATATAATAAAAATCGTAAACCAATGAGAAACATTATATATAAACAACAAGGATGGTTCATTGCTGCTTTATTACTATTGGTATTATCATTATTAGGTAGAGCTAGTTTATAAGGTACACCTAAATAAGCAACAGAAATCAATCATAAACAATGGGTGCTAATCCCTCATTACCTAATGTTAAATTAAAATTTAAGTCTTGTTGTTGTAATGGAGAAGATTTGACTAACCTAGAAGACGAAGCAGGTTTCAGTGGAGTAGAAAAGCTAAAGAAGAGTTCCGAATTCGAAAAAGGAAACCCAGAAGTAGATATCAGGGTAGCTTGCATACAGTTTGAACAAACCAATGCTGTAAAGATTTCCAATAAGATCGTATAAAACATTTAGAATTGACGATTTATGGCAAACGGATTTGATGGAGATGATACCATATTCAAAGATTAACAAAGGATACAAATAAATTTTAACATGTATTGATGTTTTCAGTCGCTTTGCATGCGCGATTCCAGTCAAAAAAAATTCTGCAGATAAAATTGCAAAAGCAATTAATAATTTATTCAGAGATGGACATCCTGAGAATATACAAACAGATTTAGGTATTTATTATTATTATTATTATTAATATTATTATTATTATTATTATTATTATTATTATTATTAATATTATTATTATTATTATTATTATTATTATTATTATTATTATTATTATTATTATTATTATTATTATATTATTATTATTATTATAGGTAAGGAGTTTTACAGTAGTAAAGTCAAGGAAATTCTCGATCGTCTCAAAATAAATCATTATTCGGTGCATTCTCAATACAAAACAGCCCATGTCGAAAGATTTGATCGAATTTTAAGAGATCGATTAAAGAAATATTTCGTGCATCAAGGTTATAAAATGTTGATACATGTTTTAACAAAAATTATAAATAGTTATAATCACTCATCACACAGAAGTCTGAATAGATTACGACCTGTGGATATCTCATCAAAAACGTCCGTTAAATCATGGCTTTCTAAAAAAGTTGAAAAAATTAAAATCCTAAATATAATGTCGGTAATCATGTTAGAATTAGTAAAATCTTTGACCCACCGTTTATTAAAAATTTTGACACAAATTGGAGTGATGAAGTATTTGTCATTTCAAAAATAAATATTAAACAGAATCCTGTAATGTATGTTATTAAAGATTATGATAATAATGAAGTACAGAGTAAATTAGTAGTGGGATGTGTCACAGCTAGATCATGTCACCGCTGGATCACCTATTCAAGGCCATTAGATATTTTATAATAATTTCTCAATGTCATTGAAACACAAAGACCATGACTCATAATATAGACATTTTTTAATTTATTTATTTTTTATTTTTATTTTATTTACTTTAATTATTTGTTTTAATCAAGTCAATAATATTATTTATTTATTTTTAATTATTTTTTATTAAATTTAATTGTTTGTTTTAATGAAGTGAATATTGTTTTAAGCAAGTCATATTATTATTTATTTATTTTTTAATTATTTTTTACTTTTATTTTATATACTTTAATTATTGTTTTAATCAATTCAATTATTATTATTATTAATATTATTATTATTATTTTTATTATTATTTTAATTATTATTATTATTTTTATTATTATTACGCATTTAAAAGTAGGTCAAGGTCATTGGATGAGTCATCAAATTTTTTTAAAGGTCATTCAAACTTTCTTAAGGTTATAATATTTTTAAATATTTTTTAATTTTAGTTTACTACTTATTTTATATGTAGTGTTTTAATGTTTTCTAATTTTTATTCTATTATTATTATTATTCGAAATCTTTATTAAAATTAATAATATTTTTATAATTTTTAGTATTACTATTTTTTTTAACAGTGTTAATATAAATAATACCATAAAATGTTGATAAAACACAAATGTACAAGTATGTTCAATAAAATAAATTCAACAAAATACATTTATATTATCATCATTATTATTATTACAAGTTAATATCATCAATTTAATGTCAGCTGAACTATTTTTAGATTCACATTTTGTTTTTTGTTGTTGATCTTCCTTAACTCTTTTCCTCAATGATGGAAAGCATAAAAGAAATAAATAAAATTAATCAATGTTAATAATAATGATAATAAATAACACAAAAAGAAATAAATAAAATTAATCAAAGTTAATAATAACGATAATAAATAAAATTATGAGACAAGATTTAAATTAAACTTCTCAAATCTCAGAATAGTTCTGCCACTTTCGAGATTATTATTACAACAAGTTATTATTATTTGAAATCTTTATTACAATGTTAATACAAATAAGACCATACAAAGTCGATAAAACACAAATATACAAGTATTTTCACTAAAATAAATTCAACAAAATACATTATTATTATTACAAGTTAATATTATTTGAAATCTTTATTACAATTATTAATATTTTTTATTACTTTTAACAATCTTATTATCATTAATACTATATTAATTTTTATTATACTAATAAAAAGCTGATAAAACGCAAATAACTAATTCAAATAAAAACTCAACATAAAATGCATTGTATTGAAATAAATCATAAGGTTTTGTACAAAACATCAATGTGATACGTCACAAATTATTATTATTATTATTATTATTATTATTATCATTATTATTATTATTATTATTATTATTATTATTATTATTATTATTAAATCTTTTTATTAATATTTTTTTATTATTACTAAAATTATTAATATTACAAGTTATTATTACTCAAATTATTATTTAAAATCTTTATAAATCTTATCGCAAATTATAATATTTTATTAAACTTAAGTTTTTAACAATAAATTTTATTAAATTTGTAAGTTCTTTAACTAAAGAAAATAGTACTTATCAATTAAAATTAACTAAGTTGTAAAATAATTGAAAAAATTTATTAGGTCATTTTTTTAAAAAATTTAAAGATTGTTAGGTACTTGTTGAACAAAAAATTAGTGTATGTTATCGACTGCTCACAGTATTTAATCGTACAATTTCTCTTCATTCCTGGAAATAATTGTAAATATTTAAATTATTCAGAAAATTGTCAATAACAACATAAGTATTGGGTAACATAGTTGAACACGTATCGTATATGTTTTATTCAGATTCCAATAATATCAATAAAATTAACCAATCTTATTGTTATATTTTGATAACCCTTAAGTCAATGAAAATGTATCGATTTCACTAAGTATCCATCTTTTGACATCGATATCCAAACGAATAAATCCCCCCTAAAAATATCATAAATTCCCCCTCTTGAACTATTGTTTCCCCCCTAAAATAATATAAAATTTACTCTCAACCAATCATTTCTCTTTAAATGACAATAATCCCAGCTATATTCATTATTTTCATATAAATCACCGACTTATATCGATATTCAACCGAACAAATTTCTTGAAATTCCCTTAAAATAAAATTCCTCTGTTGACCAATCATTTTTCCATCAAATAACAATATTTCCAGCCATATTCAATATTTTTTATAAAAAATCATAAAAATACCCATTTAGAATATATTTACCCTTAAAATAACAATATTTAACCAACTCAACCCCCTTAAAAATGACAATAAACTTGTTCTTAATCGACTATTTTTTACTAAAATAAATTCCACTCTTGACAAATCATTTCCCATCAAATAACACTTCACCTACTCTACCAACTATATTCATTATTTTTTTATACAAATCACCCTTTAAATAACGATATTTAACCGACTCAGCACATTAAAAATATCAACAAATCTGTTCTTAATGATTATTTCCCATTAAAAGATCATAAAATCTCTTCTTAGCCAATTATTTCTTCCTAAAATAAATTAAAATTTACTCTCAACCAATCATTTCTCTTTAAATGACAATATTTAAATTCCCTTATCTATATTCTATATTTTTCATAAAAATGACCGACATATCAATATTCAGTCGAAAAAATTTCTTGAAATCCACTTAAATGATCATAAATGCATCTCTTGGCCAATCATTTCTCTTTAAATGACAATATTTTCACTCTCTCATAACATATACATATATATTGATATATATCCAAACAAATCCCCCTAAAAATATTATAAATTCCTCCTCTATATTATCCATTTAGAAAATATTTACCCTTTGAACACAGATATTCAACCAACTCAATTCTCTTTAAAAATATCAACAAACGTTCTTAATATGAAATTCCCATTTGGAAAACCACAGCAAGTTGTAGATCGATCAGGTAAGTATCCGATATTATTTTTCAGATCGGAGAAATGTCGGGTAATGGGATGTAAGCAACCTCTAAAAACTGGGGATTTGAAATATTATATACATGATTTACAAATTCAATCAATCACTGTAACAATCGATATTGGAAAATTTATAAATCTATATGAATTACAAAGAAAGGTGAATTGCATATTTGAACCGGAAATATTTCCAGCATTACGTCTTTAAAAATATAATCCATCATGTGTCAATATATTTTCAAGTGGAAAAGTAGTAATACTCGGAATAAAATCCTTGGATTATAATGATTATGTGGAAAATATTAAATCAGAAATAACTATGTTAATAAATTAATAAATATTTTGTTTGAATTTGTTTAATTTAAAAAATGTCAAAAGGTAAATCATGTATATTTAAATATCTATTTTATTTTATTATTTAGTTTATCTCTATGAAGTAATTTTAAAGAAACTTCAGGAACTTTATCCAAGAATTAAAAATACGTTGGATTATTGTACACCAGAGTTTCTCGCAACAAAAATTTACCATTTCACAAGGATTACCATTGAAGAACTTCTCGAGATTCACTATGACAACGTTCAGGGATCTGGTGACCGATGTGTTGCAAATTGCATTGTTTGTAAAGATAGTATGAGAGTAACATGTTCAAAATGGATGTCCATGTTGCCACGATTTCAAACGTGACCAAACAATCCATTATATTGTTGGCCGAAATGCGTAAAGCATATTACTCTGATTACTTTTTATCATGAATTAAAATTTTTTTTTTAAATTTTAAATTTGAACATTTAAACAAAAATTATAATAAATAAAAATTCATTAATTGAAACAAATAATTAAAAAAAATTTAAATCCCCCCCCCTGAAAAAAAAAATTTTAGGGTGGGTCACTGTTTTTTTTCAAGCCAAATATCCACGGGGCATAGTCTTCATATGTCACTACTGTAATGGGCAAAAATAAAATAATTTTAGGCTATTTAAATTAATTAGAGCTTTTAGGGAAATTTATGATAATTTTTAGTAATGAAATATCAAGTTTTAGATGATATTTAACATTTCCTATTAAATTTTGAATCATTTTTATTTTGTGAATTTTATGTTTTCTGTTGAATTTAATGGATTTGGGGACTATTATGTTTTTGTAGAAATTATTGAAGAAATGAAGGTAAATCTATAATTTAGAAGCACTTAATTTTTTGATAATTTAATAGATTTAACTTGATTTTAAGATTTATTTAATAACGTTTATTTAGAACAAATGTTTATGAAACATCTAATTTAGAATAATTATTTTTACCATTAGAATCCAATTTGATTGATAGGTTTGAATTAGCTAAATCGATATTTAATTATATTTTGATCTATTTAAGGTGGAAGTATGTAAGCTTTTTTAAAATTATTGGGCAGGATTATGTATTTTACAGTAAAACAATCACTTTTGGAAATACACGAGACAAGATTTTAATTAAATTTATTGTTAATTAAACCAAACTTTATTCAATTCAGATGATTTTTAAAATTTTTAGTGAAACTTAGAAGAATTAAAAATAGTCTTTGAGTATAAGGGCTCGATTATTTACTTTCATTTTCAAGTTTTTTTGAGTTCATGGATATCATCACAAAATGATAATAAAAAATATAATATATAATATATAATAATATAATAATAAATAATAAAATAATAATATTAAATAAATAATAAATGAAATAAATAATATATTATTAATTAACTTCATTAAAAACAACAATTTTTTTAATTTTTATAATAAATATTAAAAATAAATTAAAAAATAATTGGACTTGAAAAACAATAAGTATCGTAAATAAAAAATAATAATAAAAATAATAAATAATACTTGAATAAATAAACAATATAAAACTTTATAATAAGTATAATTAAGAAATAAATAATATTATTTGACTTGATTAAAACAAATAAATTAAAGTATATATAAAAATAAAATGAATTAAATAAGCGATAATAAATAATATGGATTGATTTATTCAAACAATAATTAAAGTATATTAATAAAATATAAAAAATCAAATAAATTAATAATTTATTGAATTGATAAAAACAAATAAACAAAGTATATAAACAAAAATAAAAATAAAAATTTAAAAGTATTATAACTATCATTATATATATGCGTCATGGTTCTATTGTTGCAATGACATGAGAAATTATTATTGGATTCATCGTATGACCTTGATATGGTAGTGATCCAGCGCCGAATTATCCTAGCGGTGCATATCCGACATGACATGAGAAATTTGGAATGACCTTGAGAAAATTTTTGAATGACTCATGGTCTTTGTTTCAATGACCTTGAAAGTTTTTTGAGTTACTTGAGAAAAATTTTGATGAGTCATGGGCTTTATTTCAATGCCCTTGGATAATATGATGAGTCGTGGTCTTTGTTTGAATGACCTTGAAAAATTATCATGACTCATCGAATGACC
>CM039680.1:127816182-127823682 GCA_022537955.1 Schmidtea mediterranea
ATAATAATTAAAATAATATATAATAATAATAATAATGTAATATAATAATTAATAAATAAAAAATAATAAAAATAAAAATAAAATAATTATAATAATAATCAACAATATAGCAATAATTACTAATTAAAAAATAAAATAATTATAATAATAATAATAATAATAATAATAATAATAATAATAATAATAATAATAACAATAATAATAATAATAATAATAGTATTAATAATAATTAATATAATAATATAATTTAATAAAAATATAATAATAATAATAATAAGTATAAATAATATATAATTAATAATAAACAATTATAATAATAAAATAAAATATAATTATAATAATAATAATAAAATAATATATAATAATAATAATAATAAAAATAATAATAATAATAATAAAAATAATAATAATGAGAATATAATAATAATAATAATAATAATAACAATAATAATAAGCTTAACATTGTTGATATCGGGAAGGAATACCTATTACCTTTCAATGCTTTTGAAGAAAACCTTTTTATGGCAGAAAGGAAATTAAAATAATCTGGATCACTATTATATATTAGAGTCGCTTAGGACAGAACATGGCATGGGGACACAAATATAAAGACTGTTAATCAACAATAATAATTAATAATAATAACAAACAATTAAATAATAATATGAATAATAATCAAAAGTAATAATAAAAAATAAATTTATAACAATATTATATAAAAATAATAATTAATAAAATAAAATAATTATAATAATAATAATATAATATAATATAATAAATAGTATCATAATAATAAATAAAATAAAAATAATAAAAATAAAAAGTTAAAGATAATTATAATATATAACAATATAACAATTAATACTAATAAAAATAAAATAATTATAATAATAAAATAATAATAATAATAACAATATAATAATAATTATAATAGTATTATTATATAATATAATAATATAATAATAATAAAAATTATAATAATAATAATGAATAATAATAAACCAATAATAATAATAAAAATAAAATAATAATAATAATAATAATAATAATAATAATATAATAATAATAATAATAATAAAACCAATAATAATAATAAAAATAATAATAATAATAATAATAATATAATAATAATAATAATAATAATAAAACCAATAATAATAATAAAAATAAAATAATAATAATAATAATAATAATAATAATATAATTAATAACAATAAATAATAATAATAATATAATAATAATAATAATAATAATAATAATAATAATAATAATAATATTTAATAATAATAATAATAATAATAACAATAATAATAAGCTTAACATTGTTGATACCGGGAAGGAATACCTATTACCTTTCAATGCTTTTGAAGAAAACCTTTTTATGGCAGAAGAAATTAAAATATTTTGGATCATATATTATTGAGGTGCTAGGAGCAAAATGGCATGGGGACAAAATATAAGATGTTAATAACAATAATAATAATAATAATAATAATAATAATAATAGAAATAATAATAATAAATAAAATAATAATAAAAATAATAAAAATAAAATAATTATAACAATAATAATAATAAAAATAATAATAATAAAAATAAAATAATTATAAATTAAATATATAAATAATAATAATATATAATAGTAATAATAATAATAATAAATAAAATAAAATAATAAAAATAAAATAAATAATTATAACAATAATAACATAATAAAATATACTATTAAAAATAAATAATTATAATCAATAATATAATAATAACAATAATAATAATATAATAATAATAATAATAATAATAATAATAATAATAATAATAATATAATTAATAACAATAATAATAATTAATAATAATAATAATAATAATAATAAAAATAATAGCAATTAAAAATAAAATATATTAATAATAAAAATAATATAAATAATAATAATAATAATAATAATAATAATAATAATAAAAATAATAACAATTAAAAATAAAATATATATAATAATAATAAATAATAATAATAATAATAATAATAATAATAATAATAATAATAATAAAAATAATAATAATGATAATATAATAATAATAATAATAATAATAACAATAATAATAAGCTTAACATTGTTGATATCGGGAAGGAATACCTATTACCTTTCAATGCTTTTGAAGAAAACCTTTTTATGGCAGAAGAAGATAAAATACTGGGATCACATATATTAATTGAGGTGCTCGAGGAACAAGAACATGGCATGGGGACACAAATATAAAGATGTTAATAACAATAATAATAATAATAATAAAAACAATAATAATAATAATAATAATAATAAAAATAATAATAATGATAATATAATAATAAGAATAATAATAACAATAATAAAAATAATAATAACAATAATAAATAATAATAATATTAATTTATAATAACAATAATAATAATAATAATAAAATAGTAATAATGTTTAATATAATAATATAATAATAATTAACAATAATAAAAATAACAATAATAATAATAATAATATATTTAATAATATAATAATAATAACATAATAATTAATAATAATGTATAACAATATAATAAATAATAATATAATTAATAATAGTAATAATAATTAATAAATAAAATATAATAAAAATAATAAAAATTAAAATAATTATTAATATATAATAATAATTAAAATAATAATAATAAATAAATAATTAATATAATAATAATATAATAATTATAATAAATAATATAATAATAATAATATATAATAATAATAATAATAATATTCACAACATAATTAATAATTAATAATAATAAATAATAAAAATAAAATAATTATAATAATAATAAACAATTACTATACTTAATAAAAATAAAATTAATTATAATAATAAAAATAATAATAATAATAAATATAACAATAATAATAGATAATATGAATAATATTAATTAATAATAATATAATAATAATAATAATAAATAATAATAATTAACAATAATAATAATATAAAATAAATAATAATAATAATAATAATAACAATAATAATAATAATAATAATAATAATAAAAATAATAAAAATAAAATAATTATAATAATAATAATAATATAATAATTAATTAATAATAATAATATTTATAATAATAATATTAACAATAATAATAATAATAATAATATTATTAATTATAAATAAAGTCACAACTAATAATAATAAATAAATATTATAAAATAAATAATTATAATAATAATAAAATAATAATAATAATCGCATATGCTATAATATTAATTATAATAAAAATAAAAAAAAAATAATTATAATAATAATAATAATAATAACAATAATAATAATAAAAATAAAATAATAATAATAATAATATAATTAAAAATAATAATAATAATAATAATAACAATAATAATAATAATAATATAATAATAATAATAAAATAATAATAATAATAATAATAATATAATAATAATAATAATAATAATAATAATAATAATAACAATAATAATAATAATAATTAAATAATAATAATAATAATAATAATAATAATAATAATAATATAATAATAATAATAATAATAATAACAATAATAATAAGCTTAACATTGTTGATACCGGGAAGGAATACCTATTACCTTTCAATGCTTTTGAAGAAAACCTTTTTATGGCAGAAGAAATTAAAATATCTGGATCATATATTATTGAGGATCTAGGACAAAATTGCATGGGGAAAAAATATATGATGTTAATAACAAAAATATAATAATAATAATAATAATAATAATAATAGAAATAATAATAATAAATAAAATAATAATAAAAATAATAAAAATAAAATAATTATAACAATAATAATAATAAAATAATAATAATAAAATAATAATTAATAATAATAATAATAATAATAATAATAATAATAATAATAATAATGATAATATAATAATAATAATAATAATAATAATAATAAAAATAAAATATTATAATAATAATAATAAAATTAATAACAATAATAATAATAATAATAATATTTAATAATAATAATAATAACAATAATAAATAATAATAATAACAATAATAATAATAATAATAATATTTTAATAATAATAATAATAACAATAATATAATAATAATAATATAACAATAATAATATAATAATAAATAATTAAAAATAATTTAAATATAATAATAATAACATATAATAATATAATAATAATAAAATAATATATTGAATAATATAATAATAATAATAATAATATAAAATAATAAATAATGATAATATAATAATAATAATAATATAATAATAATAACAATAATAAAATAATAATAACAATAATAATAAATAATAATATTAATTAATAATAATAATAACAATAATAAAAATAAATAACATTAATAATAATAATAATAATAATTAACAATAATAATAATAATAAATAATATAATTATATAATAGTAATAATAATAATAAATAATAATTAAAAATAATAAAAAATTAATAATAAAATAATTATAATATAATAACCAATAATAACAATAATACTAAATAAAAATAAAATAATTATTAATTAATAATAATAAACATAATTATAATATTAATAATAATATAATACGAAATAATAATAATAATAATAATAATATTAATAATAATAATAAAATAATAATAATAATAATAATAAAAATAATAATAATAATAATAATAATATAATAATAATAATAATAATAATAATAACATAATAATAATTATAAATAATAATATAATAATAATAATAATAATTAAAATAATAATAATAATAACAATAATAATAATAATAATAATAATAATAATAATAATAATTAATAATAATTAATAATATTAATAATATAATAATAATAATAATAATAACAATAATAATAAGCTTAACATTGTTGATACCGGGAAGGAATACCTATTACCTTTCAATGCTTTTGAAGAAAACCTTTTTATGGCAGAAGAAATTAAAATATCTGGATCATATATTATTGAGGTGCTAGGACAAAATGGCATGGGGACAAAATATAAGATGTTAATAACAATAATAATAATAATAATCATAATAATAATAATAATAGAAATAATAATAATAAATAAAATTAAATAAAAATAATAAAAATAAAAATAAAATAATTATAATAATAATAATAATAATAATAATAATAATAATAATAATAATAATAATTATATATAATAATAAATAATAATAATAATGATAAATATAATAATAATAATAATAATAATAATAAAAATAATATGAATAGTAATAATAATAATAAATAAATAAAATAATAAAAATAAAATTTAAACATAATTATAATATACTAATAATAATAAGTTAATAACACATAATAATAAACAATAATTAATAATTAATAATAAGTATTAATTAATAATGAATTAATAAAATTATGAATAATAATTATAATAATAATAAGAATAATAATAATAATACATAATAATGATAATATATAATATAATATAATTAACCAATAATAAAAATAATAATAACAATATAATCAATAATAATAATATTAATTAATAATAATAATAAACAATATAAATAATAATAATAATAATAATAATAATAATAATAATAATAAATATAAGATAATTAATAACATAATAATAATAATAATAATAATAATAATAATAATAAAAAAAATAATTATATAATAATTAAAATAATTAATAATTATATAATATAATAATAATAAAAATAATAATAATAATATAATATAATAATAATAATAATAATAAAAATAATAACAATTAAAAATAAAATATATTAATAATAATAATAATATAAATAATTATAATAATAATAATAATAATAATAATAATAATAATAATAAAAATAATAATAATGATAATATAATAATAATAATAATAATAATAACAATAATAATAAGCTTAACATTGTTGATATCGGGAAGGAATACCTATTACCTTTCAATGCTTTTGAAGAAAACCTTTTTATGGCAGAAGAAATTAAAATATCTGGATCATATATTATTGAGGTGCTAGGACAAAATGGCATGGGGACAAAATATAAGATGTTAATAACAATAATAATAATAATAATAATAACAATAATAATAATAATAATAATATTTAATAATAATAATAATAATAACAATAATAATAATAATAATAATAAATAATAATAATAATAATAATAATAAAAATAATAATAATGATAATATAATAATAAGAATAATAATAACAATAATAAAAATAATAATAACAATAATAATAATAATAATAATATTAATAATAATAATAACAATAATAATAATAATAAAAAATACATAATAATGATAATATAATAATAATAATATATAACAATAGATAAATAATAATAACAATAATAATAATAATATAATTAATAATAGTAATAATACAATAAATAATAATAATAAATATAATAATCAATATATAACATAATCAATATAATAATAATAAATATAATAATAATAATAATATAGTAATAATAATAACTAAATAAATAATAATAAAAATAATAAAAATAAAATAATTATAATAATAATAATAATAAAATATAATAATAATATAATAATAATAATATAAAATAATAAAATAAAATAATTATAATAATAATAACAATAATAACAATAATACCTAATAAAAATAAAAATATTATAATAATAATAATACATAATAATAATATAATAATAACAAAAAAAAAAATAATAAATAATAATAATATAATAATAATAATAATTACAATAATACATAATAATAATAATATTTAATAATTAATAATAATAATAACATAATAATAATAAAATAAAATAATTATATATAATAATAATAAATAATAATAGAATAATAATAATAATAATAATAATAACAATAATAATAATACATAATAATAATAAAATAATAATAATGATAATAATAAATTAATAATAATAATATAATAATAATAATAATAATAATAATAACAATAATAATAATAATAATATATTTAATAATAAATAATAATAATAACAATAATAATTATAATAATAATAACAATAATAATAATATAATAATAATAATAATAACAATAATAATAATAATAATAATAGAATAATATATAATAATAAAGTAATAATAATAATAAATAAATAATATATAAATAATAAAAATAAAATAATTATAATAGTAATAATAATAATAATAATAATAATAATAATAATAAATAATAAATAATAATAATGATAATATAATAATAATAATAATAATAATAACAATAATAATAAGCTTAACATTGTTGATATCGGGAAGGAATACCTATTACCTTTCAATGCTTTTGAAGAAAACCTTTTTATGGCAGAAGAAATTAAAATATCTGGATCATATATTATTGAGGTGCTAGGACAAAATGGCATGGGGACAAAATATAAGATGTTAATAACAATAATAATAATAATAATAATTACAATAATAATAATAATAATAATATTTAATAATAATAATAATAATAACATAATAATAATAATA
>CM039680.1:127828682-128318666 GCA_022537955.1 Schmidtea mediterranea
ATAAAAATAAAAATAATTAATATATAATAATAATAATATAATAATAATAACAATATAATAATAATATAATAAATAATATAATAATTAAATATGTAATAATAATATAATAATAATAATAATAATTTTATATCACTAATAATAATAATAATAATAATAATAACAATAATAATAAGCTTCAACCTTGTGAAATACCGGGAAAGGAATACCTTATTACTTTCAATGCTTGAGAAAACCTTTTTATGCGCAGAAGAAATTCAAATATCTGGATCAATATATTATTGAAGGTGCTAGGACAAAAATGGCAATTGGGACAAAATATAAAGATGTTAATAACAAAATAATAATAATAATAATAATAATAATAATAGAAATAAATAATATTATAAATAAATAATACATAAAATAATAAATAAAATATTATAATATTTAATATATATAAAAAAAATATTATTAATAATAAAGTAATATTTATAATATAATAGTATAATAATAATAATAATAATAAATGAATGATAATATAATAAATAATAAAATAATAACAATAATAATAATAATATAATATTTAATAATATAATAATAACAATAATTATAATAATATAATAACAATATAATAATAATAATAATATTTAATAATAAATATAATACAATAATTATATATAATAATAATAATAATTAAATAATAATTATATAATAATAACATAAAATAATAATACTGATTAATATAATATAATAATAATAACAATAATAAAATAATAATAACAATAATAATAATAATAAATATAAATGTAATAATAATTAATAACCAAGTAATAAACAAGAGATACTAATAAATAAATAAAATTTAATATAATGAATAATAGAATAATAATAATAGATAAATAATTTAATATAATAATAATAAAATAAAATAATAAAATAATAATAATAAATAATAAAATAATATATAATAAATAATAATATAATAATAATAATAATTAATAATAATAATAATAATAATAATAATAATAATAATAATAATAATAATAATATTAATAATAATAATAATAATAACAATAATTATAATAAATAATAATAATAAAAATAATAAAAATAAAAATAAAATAATAATAATTATAATAATAATAATAACAATAATAATAAATAATAATATAATAATAATAATTAATAATAATAATAATAAAATAATAATAATATAAATAATAATAATAATAATAATATAATAATAATTTAATAATAATATATAATTAATATAATAATAAATAATAAATAATAATAATAAAAAATATAATAATAATAAATATATAATAATAATAATAATATAATAATAATAATAATAATAATAATAATAAATAAAATAATAAAAATAAATAATAATAATAATAATAATAATAATAATAAAAAAAAAAATAAATAATAATAAAAATAATAAAAATAAATAATTATAATAAAATAATATAATAATAAATAATAAAAATAAATATAATTAATAATAATAATAATAATAATAATAATAATAATAAATAATAAAAATAAAATAAATATTAATAATAATAAAATAATAAAAAAAAAAAATAAATAATAATAATATAAATAATAAAAAATAAAATAATAATAATTAATAATAATAATAATAATAATAAATAAAAAAAATAATAATATAATAATTAAAATATAATAATAATTAATAATAATAATAATAATAATAATAATAATAATAATAATAATAAAATAATAAATAATTAATAATAATAATAATATTAATAATAATAATAATAAATAAAAAATAATAATAATTAATAATATAAAATAATAATAATAATAATAAATAATAATATAATAATAATAATAATAATAATAATAATATAATAATAATAATAATAAATAATAATAATAAAATAATAATAAAATAAAATAATAATAAAAAAAAAAAAAAAATAATAATAATAATAATAAAAATATTAATTAATAATAATATAATATAATAATAATAATAATAATAATATAATAATAATAATAATAAATAATATAATAATAATATAATAATAATAATAATAATAATAATAAGTAATAATAATAATAAAAAAAAATAATAATAAAAATAATAAAAATAAAATAATTATAATAATAATAATAATAATAAAAATAATAATAATAATAATAATAATAATAATAATATAATAATAATAATAATAAAATAAAATATATTAATAATAATAATAATATAATAATAATAATAATAATAATAATAATAATAATAATATAATAATAATTAAAAATAAAAAAAAAAATAATAATAATAATAATAAAAATAAAAACAAAAAAAAAAAAAATAATAAAAAAAAAATAATAATAAATAATAATAATAATAATAAAAATAATAATAATAATAATAATAATAATAATAATAATAATAATAATAATAATAATAATAATAATAATAATAATAATAACTGAATATCTCAGACTATTATTGATATAGGCTAAATATTATTACAATAATAAATTACATTAGGACTTATATATTGTCCGTGACATTTTATCCGGCCACCATTAATGAAGTTGAAGAGACATTTACGTTTACTAATGATTTATATATTGAAACACTTGACGACAATTGTTTACATATATATAAAATTACTGAAATTGTTAAAGATGGATTATTCAAATTCGGTCTGAAAAATAACATTTGTGAAATAACATTTGATAAAAATTTGGTTAATACATTGGGATTAGAAAGGCGAATATATCGAACAAGTGATATTAGTGTACGCAAACCAAAAATAATTAAACTTCATCAACAAATGTTCATATATACTAACATCATCGATCCTATAATTGTTGGAGATAGATGTGTTCCTATATTAAAATTCGTTTGGGTCGATACACATGACCAGGATGAAGTTGTCAATATAAATATTGAGAATGCTATGTTCATACCAATATCGAAATCTTGTATAAACAACATAGAAATAAATATTCGTGATGATACCGGGAAATTAATAAACTTTCCAAAAGATACAACAACTCATTTAACCCTACATTTTCGTAAAATATATGGCTAATAACGTTATTATTAGTATGTATAGTGATAGCCAAACAGGCGGTGATTTGACATATTTTATCGGGAAACAATATGGTTCGGGCTGGTTAAAAACAATTAGTAGATTTGCACTCCCGATTCTTAAACGTCTTGGTAGTTTATGTATGAAAACTGCTAAAGATGTGATAATAAATGAACAGAAAATATTGCCATCTTTTAAAACAAATGCCATGGCTGAGCTAGGGAAAGTTTTACCGGGTATTTTTCAAAACCAGGAAGCACCGGCTCCAAAACGTAAAAAACATCGCTCATCGCATATAAACAAACGAATGAAAGGACATGGGACTATATTTGAAAAATGATTTGTGGTAAATCTGAATTGTGTATATTTGATTGTCCATCACAGTAGGTAGTTAGTGGCTATCTACGGTACAAAAAAAACATAGGGGGAGGGGGGGGGTATGTAATAGCGGATTAAATTTCGGATTATCTTGATTACATAATGATGTAATCAACTTAATTAATTTTGTGTGTATTTTAATTAAATTTTTGGCGCGATTTTTTTTTTTGAATTCAAATTTTTGGAACATTTTTTTAAATTCAAATTTTGGCGAATTTTTGAAATAAAATTGAAATATTTTTTTGAATAAATTTTTTTTTTAATCACACTATAGTCAGGGGGTATTTTTGAAAAAGACTAAAATAAATTGGCTTGAATTGCCTAACGATAAAAAAAAAGCATAAAATTAAAATTGGCTCAAATCGCCTAAAATGGTCAGAGAGGGTATTTTCATTCACAAATTATTTTTAATCACACTAGTCAGGGGGTATTTTTGAAAAAGACTAAAATAAATTGGCTTGAATCGCCTAACGATAAAAAAAGGATAAAATTAAAATTGGCTCAAATCGCCTAAAATGGTCAGAGAGGGTATTTTCATTCACAAATTTTTTTAATCACACTATAGTCAGGGGGTATTTTTGAAAAAGACTAAAATAAATTGGCTTGAATTGCCTAACGATAAAAAAAAAGCATAAAATTAAAATTGGCTCAAATCGCCTAAAATGGTCAGAGAGGGTATTTTCATTCACAAATTTTTTTTTTTAATCACACTAGTCAGGGGGTATTTTTGAAAAAGACTAAAATAAATTAGCTTGAATTGCCAAACGATAAAAAAAAAAGCATAAAATTAAAATTGGCTCAAATCGCCTAAGATGTGATATAGTCAGGGATGTTTTTAATTCGTAATAAAAACTAATGCAATATTTGGTCTCAATACTTTCTATAGGTAAATATTGACATAAAATAAAAATGGCTTGAAACGCCTACTGATAAAAAAAATTGACAGGGGTATTTTATAGGCTTGTTAAAAAAAAAACACTTGAAATATTTGTTCACACAATTTTCATAGACAAATTTAGGCTCTAGATAAAAATAATTTAAAATACCTAAAGTAAATTAAAGTACATTAGAATACATTAAAGTATATTAGAGTAAATTAAGGTTCCTTAGTAAATTAAGATACATTAGAGTACATTAAGGTAAATTAAAGTAAATTAAAGGGTCGAAAGTCAATTTAAGTACATTGGGGTACATTTAAGTAAATTATGGTTCATAAAGTAAATTAAGGTACATCAGAGTAATTTAAAGTACGTTAGAATAAATTTAAGTAAATTAAGGTTCTTAAAGTAATCTAAGGTACCTAGAGTAAAGTATGGTAGGTTAGGTAAGAATTTTTTAAAATTAAATAGAGAGTCAACAGTTAAGTTACATAAGGGTAATTTTTAAAGCTGAAAATTTTAAAAGCAGTTATAGTAGGCAAATTACATAAGGTAAGAATTTTTTAAAAGTAAATAGAGGGTCAAAAGGTAAATTACATAAGGTAAGAATTTTTAAAGTTAAAGAGTCGACAATATTGCATGATAAAATTTATTAAATAAAATTTTAGTATAGTTTTATCGATCAATTTTTATACATATTTTTAAATGATAAAATTTTTAACATAATTTTACAATGGAATTTTTTATACATGATTTTTAAGATGAAATTTTTAGAATAATTTTACAATGAAATTTTTATACATATTTTTAAATAATAAAACTTTTAACATAATTTACAATGAAATTTTTTATACATGATTTTAAGTAGAATTTTTAGTATAATTATATCGATGAATTTTTATATATAATTTTTAAAGATGAAATTTTTAGGATAATTTTACAATGAAATTTTTATACATGTTTTTAATTGAAAAAATTTTGAATGTAATCTTACAATGAAATTTTTAGTATAATTGGTACAATGACTTTTTTTATACATATTGATAACGATCAAATTTTCAAAGAAATTTTTCAAAAACTTTTTTCAAAGAATTTTATTAAATTAAATTTTTGAGTTTCAGTGTTACATAGTATTGCCTAAGGTAGGTAGTAGTCATTCGCAAGAGCAACCCATCTCCTCCACTCTGCAGCAACCCATCCTTAATAAAAAAAAATAATAAAATAATAATAATAATAATAATAATAATAATAATAATACTTTCAGAAAATATAAAAAGTTAACTTACTTGGTATCAACTTCTGAACACTGATAACCCATACACAGTGAATAATTCATTAATAACTGAACAACAATCACTAGGTACTGTATACAAATAACCGAGTACTGTACAGCTCTCTATATACATATTATGCATTGAATAATTTACTTATTTATTAAAATGACATATTTAAATAATATTTACTCTTTCAACACCGATATTCAACCAACTCAACCCACTTAAAAAATAAAATTTTCTCTCAATCATTTCCCTTTAAAATACTTAGTTATTTACACACTCAATAACTAGTTACTGAACAAATCAATATCAAAAACTAATTACTGAACCAATAAATATTAATGATGGGTTTACTGACCAACTAATTTTGAAATAAATCACATAAAAGGTTAACAAAAAGAAATACAAGTTGAAACTTTATTAACTTTTTCACTATTTTATCGATCATTGATGTGTCCAAATTGGTAAAATTTTTTGGTTGCTTAGTTACCTTGTTGTTATCAAGCGATAATTAATCAAATTCATTGAAACCAAATCCATTGTTATATTTACTTGGTATCAACTTCTGAATACTGATAACCCATCACACTGAATAATTCATTAATAACTGAACAACAATCACTAGATACTGTATACAAATAACCGAGTACTGTACAACTCTCTATATACATACTAGGCATTGAATAATTTACTTATTCATTAAAATGACATATTTAAATAATATTTACTCTTTGAACACCAATATTCAACAACTTAACCCATTTAAAAAATAAAATTTTCTCTCAATAATTTCCCCTTAAAATACATGGTTATTCACAATATGTTATCAATAACTAGTTACTGAACAAATCAATATCAAAAAATTTTTACTGACCAAGAAATCTTTAAATAAAAGCACATATAAATTTGAACAATCAAAAGAAATACAATTTTATTAACTTCTCGACTTTTTTATCGATTATTGATGTCTCCAAATTTTGTTTTGTTGTTTAGTTACCTGATTGCTATCAAGAAACTATTAATCATTGAAGCTCAATCAATTGTTGTATTTTCTCTGAATAAAAATTTATTTCTTTACAGTCTTGTATGTGATTTATTGAAATTATTTTGTAAAACATTGAAATTTTTCTACCATTTTTGTAATATTTTTAATTGCGTCCAACAATGAACAATTACTAAACGTTATTTTCAAAGATGAATGCCAACTTTTTCATTTATTTTTCACACGTCCCTAAATAAATTAATTGCTAACTCATCAAATAATTACTTAAATTTATTTTTATAGATTTTCTATTCACCCCCAACTCTTATTGTTTACTGAATGATAAATTAATTAGTTAAGTACAAGTAGTGGTTAATCTAATTACTAGTGAAAAGAAACTTGATTAGAAAAAGATACTTAAATTAATTTCACAAAACATACATTACTTTCACAGTACTTGAAATAAATTTTCATATATTTATTGTAAATTATTAGATTTTTAAGTTTCTAAACATTAAATAAAGTTAATAGATAAAATAATTATCATCTACCACATTACTAAAAATTAAATGGTTATCGACCAACCACTAAATAAGTTGAATTTCTAACAAAGCTTAAAAAACCACATGGAACAGGTACTTGTGTACTGATAGATACCGATAAAATCTACTAAAAATCCAAATATGTATGTTTAATTTTTGTAAAGTTTTTTATTTTGTAAAAATAAGACTTATCCTTAAATTATGATTAGCATGTGAATAGAATTTGATTAAATTTAAATATTTTAAGATGTTAAATAAAACTGATTAATTTGTAAATAATGTTAGTACTTTGAAATTTTAAAATAAGACCTTCGGCAAATTGGTAAGAAAATAGTTGTTATTGAGTAATACATATTAAAATTACCAAAGTTTTATAATTTTTGTCAAGTTTTGATAGATCTTTAATAAAATTTGTTAGTACTTTGAATAAAAATTTTAAAAAAGTTTCAACATACTAGCAAATTGTAAAGAAAATAGTACTTATCAATTAAAAAGTTAAATAAACTAAGTTGTAAAATAATTGAAAAAATTTGCTAGATCATTTTTTAAAATTTTATTCAAGGTACTTGTTGAATAAAAATTAGTGTATATTATCGACTTCTTATAGTATTTAATCGTACAATTTCTCTTCATTCCTGGAAATAATCATAAATATTTAAATTATTCAGAAAATTGTCAATAACAACATAAGTAATGAGTAATAAAAAGTTTTTAAATACTAGTTAATTTAGTTTTTAATTAAATTAAATTACAATTTATAATAAAATCAAATAAATACTTACTTGTATACAAATAGTTACATGAATCAAACTATTTCTTAGAACCGAACACGTATCGTATATTTTATTCAGATTCCAATAATATCATTAAAATTAACCAAAATCTTATTGATATATTTTGATAACCCTTAAACCAATGAAAATGTATCGATTTCACTAAGTATCCATCCTTTAACATAGATATTTAAACGAATAAATCCCCATAAAAATATCATAAATTACCCTCTTATCTTATCGTTTCCCCTTAAAATATTATAAAATTTACTGTCAACCAATCATTTCCCTATAAAATATCAACAAGCCTGTTCTTAATCGATCATTTCCTATTAAAAAATCATAAATTCTCTTCTTAGCCAATTGTTTTCCCCTAAAATAAAATTTACTCTCAACCAATCATTTCTCTTTAAATGAGATTAATCCCAGTTTTATTCATTATTTTCATAAAAAATCACCGACATATTGATATTCAACCGAATAAATCTCTTGAAATCATCTTAAAATAAAATTCCTCTCTTGACCAATCAAATCCCCTTAAAAATATTATAAATTCGCCTCTCAACCAATCATTTCTCTTTAAATTACAATAATCCCCGCTATATTCATTATTTTCATAAAAATCACCAACATATCGATATTCAACAGAATAAATTTCTTGAAATCCATCTCGTGACCAATTATTTCCCCTTAAAAGATCATAAATTCTCTTCTTAAACAATCATTTCTCTTTTAAATGACAATATTTCCACTCTCTCAAAAGATTTACACACATCTTGATATCTATCTGAACAAAGCCCCTTAAAAATATTATAAATTCCTCCTCTATATTCTCCATTTATGAAATATTTATTCTTTGAACACAGATATTCAACCAACTCAACTCCCTTAAAAATGACAACAAACTTGTTCTTAATAGATTATTTCCCCTTAAAATATCACAAAATTTCCTCTTAACCAATCATTTCCCTTGAAATCACATTTTCATTCACTGCACCAACAATACACATATTTTGGTAATAACCTACAAGGTAAAATTTATTTAGAAATCTATATTTAACCGAATAAGATCTTTAAAAATTCATCATTTGGATCATATTTACTATATGTATTCAACCAATCAAATTCCCTTAAAATAAAAATCTGAATTTTACCAATAAAAATAAATTTTCTTTAAAGTATTACAAAATTGTTATCGATACCCAACATTTTCCGTCGAAAATCACCACAATTTGATTCTGGCAACAAATTCAATCAAATAAAAAATTCATCAAAAATGACTAAAATCGAATAAAGTCTATGTTTCCCACATAAATTTAATTTCACTAAATTAATGTAAAATCATAAAATATATATCATGTTGCTCAAATAATTAAAATTAATCAGTAAATCAAGTATAAATTCAATAAAAATTACCAGTCAACCCATAGATATAATTCAACGATTTTCATATGTATATTGTTAACCACACTGAGCATCCTCTTAAAAATCTCTACAATATACTACTTTTGTGATTGATATCCATGAAATCAATAAATGGAAAAATGATAATAATTAATTGATCATCCTTTTTTTTTTACTGTAAAATCAATTAAAATTTTCGGTTTCACTAAAATATTTTTAAAAATCAACTGATTTAATCAACTTTTTAAATATATCATAAAATTATAATTTAAATATCATTTACTATTCAAAATCTATCAGTCAAATTGGAATCTAATTGGTAAATAATTATCATAAATATGTTTCATAAACATTTTGTTCCTAAAATAAACTTTTATTTAAAATAATCCTAAAATCAAGTAAAGTTTATTAAATTATCAAGAAATTAAGTGCTTCTAAAATTATAGATTTACCCTCATTTCTTCAATATTTTCTACAAAAACATAATAGTCCCCAAATCCATTAACATTCAAATGAAAACCATAAAATTCACATAGATGATTAAAATTTACTAAAATAAATACCTCGTAAAACTAGATATCACTTAAATTATCATAAAATTTCCCTAAAATCTCTAATTAATTTACATAGCCTAAAAATATTTTATTTTTGTCGATTACAACCTAATCTATTTAAGTGTGTAATTAAATTTATTAAAAGTTAATTAAATTTTCAGTGAAAATGACAAGTCAATAACAAGTCAACAAATGGAATTTTAATTAACTTTTAATAAATTTAATTACACACTTAAATAGATTAGGTTGTAATCGACAAAAATAAAATATTTTTAGGCTATGTAAATTAATTAGAGATTTTAGGGAAATTTTATGATAATTTAAGTGATATCTAGTTTTACGAGGTATTTATTTTAGTAAATTTTAATCATCTATGTGAATTTTATGGTTTTCATTTGAATGTTAATGGATTTGGGGGACTATTATGTTTTTGTAGAAAATATTGAAGAAATGAGGGTAAATCTATAATTTTAGAAGCACTTAATTTCTTGATAATTTAATAAACTTTACTTGATTTTAGGATTATTTTAAATAAAAGTTTATTTTAGGAACAAAATGTTTATGAAACATATTTATGATAATTATTTACCAATTAGATTCCAATTTGACTGATAGATTTTGAATAGTAAATGATATTTAAATTATAATTTTATGATATATTTAAAAAGTTGATTAAATCAGTTGATTTTTAAAAATATTTTAGTGAAACCGAAAATTTTAATTGATTTTACAGTAAAAAAAAAAGGATGATCAATTAATTATTATCATTTTTCCATTTATTGATTTCATGGATATCAATCACAAAAGTAGTATATTGTAGAGATTTTTAAGAGGATGCTCAGTGTGGTTAACAATATACATATGAAAATCGTTGAATTATATCTATGGGTTGACTGGTAATTTTTATTGAATTTATACTTGATTTACTGATTAATTTTAATTATTTGAGCAACATGATATATATTTTATGATTTTACATTAATTTAGTGAAATTAAATTTATGTGGGAAACATAGACTTTATTCGATTTTAGTCATTTTTGATGAATTTTTTATTTGATTGAATTTGTTGCCAGAATCAAATTGTGGTGATTTTCGACGGAAAATGTTGGGTATCGATAACAATTTTGTAATACTTTAAAGAAAATTTATTTTTATTGGTAAAATTCAGATTTTTATTTTAAGGGAATTTGATTGGTTGAATACATATAGTAAATATGATCCAAATGATGAATTTTTAAAGATCTTATTCGGTTAAATATAGATTTCTAAATAAATTTTACCTTGTAGGTTATTACCAAAAATATGTGTATTGTTGGTGCAGTGAATGAAAATGTGATTTCAAGGGAAATGATTGGTTAAGAGGAAATTTTGTGATATTTTAAGGGGAAATAATCTATTAAGAACAAGTTTGTTGTCATTTTTAAGGGAGTTGAGTTGGTTGAATATCTGTGTTCAAAGAATAAATATTTCATAAATGGAGAATATAGAGGAGGAATTTATAATATTTTTAAGGGGCTTTGTTCAGATAGATATCAAGATGTGTGTAAATCTTTTGAGAGAGTGGAAATATTGTCATTTAAAAGAGAAATGATTGTTTAAGAAGAGAATTTATGATCTTTTAAGGGGAAATAATTGGTCACGAGATGGATTTCAAGAAATTTATTCTGTTGAATATCGATATGTTGGTGATTTTTATGAAAATAATGAATATAGCGGGGATTATTGTAATTTAAAGAGAAATGATTGGTTGAGAGGCGAATTTATAATATTTTTAAGGGGATTTGATTGGTCAAGAGAGGAATTTTATTTTAAGATGATTTCAAGAGATTTATTCGGTTGAATATCAATATGTCGGTGATTTTTTATGAAAATAATGAATAAAACTGGGATTAATCTCATTTAAAGAGAAATGATTGGTTGAGAGTAAATTTTATTTTAGGGGAAAACAATTGGCTAAGAAGAGAATTTATGATTTTTTAATAGGAAATGATCGATTAAGAACAGGCTTGTTGATATTTTATAGGGAAATGATTGGTTGACAGTAAATTTTATAATATTTTAAGGGGAAACGATAAGATAAGAGGGTAATTTATGATATTTTTATGGGGATTTATTCGTTTAAATATCTATGTTAAAGGATGGATACTTAGTGAAATCGATACATTTTCATTGGTTTAAGGGTTATCAAAATATATCAATAAGATTTTGGTTAATTTTAATGATATTATTGGAATCTGAATAAAATATACGATACGTGTTCGGTTCTAAGAAATAGTTTGATTCATGTAACTATTTGTATACAAGTAAGTATTTATTTGATTTTATTATAAATTTGTAATTTAATTTAATTAAAAACTAAATTAACTAGTATTTAAAAACTTTTTATTACTCATTACTTATGTTGTTATTGACAATTTTCTGAATAATTTAAATATTTATGATTATTTCCAGGAATGAAGAGAAATTGTACGATTAAATACTATAAGAAGTCGATAATATACACTAATTTTTATTCAACAAGTACCTTGAATAAAATTTTAAAAAATGATCTAGCAAATTTTTTCAATTATTTTACAACTTAGTTTATTTAACTTTTTAATTGATAAGTACTATTTTCTTTACAATTTGCTAGTATGTTGAAACTTTTTTAAAATTTTTATTCAAAGTACTAACAAATTTTATTAAAGATCTATCAAAACTTGACAAAAATTATAAAACTTTGGTAATTTTAATATGTATTACTCAATAACAACTATTTTCTTACCAATTTGCCGAAGGTCTTATTTTAAAATTTCAAAGTACTAACATTATTTACAAATTAATCAGTTTTATTTAACATCTTAAAATATTTAAATTTAATCAAATTCTATTCACATGCTAATCATAATTTAAGGATAAGTCTTATTTTTACAAAATAAAAAACTTTACAAAAATTAAACATACATATTTGGATTTTTAGTAGATTTTATCGGTATCTATCAGTACACAAGTACCTGTTCCATGTGGTTTTTAAGCTTTGTTAGAAATTCAACTTATTTAGTGGTTGGTCGATAACCATTTAATTTTTAGTAATGTGGTAGATGATAATTATTTTATCTATTAACTTTATTTAATGTTTAGAAACTTAAAAATCTAATAATTTACAATAAATATATGAAATTTATTTCAAGTACTGTGAAAGTAATGTATGTTTTGTGAAATTAATTTAAGTATCTTTTTCTAATCAAGTTTCTTTTCACTAGTAATTAGATTAACCACTACTTGTACTTACTAATTAATTTATCATTCAGTAAACAATAAGAGTTGGGGGTGAATAGAAAATCTATAAAAATAAATTTAAGTAATTATTTGATGAGTTAGCAATTAATTTATTTAGGGACGTGTGAAAAATAAATGAAAAAGTTGGCATTCATCTTTGAAAATAACGTTTAGTAATTGTTCATTGTTGGACGCAATTAAAAATATTACAAAAATGGTAGAAAAATTTCAATGTTTTACAAAATAATTTCAATAAATCACATACAAGACTGTAAAGAAATAAATTTTTATTCAGAGAAAATACAACAATTGATTGAGCTTCAATGATTAATAGTTTCTTGATAGCAATCAGGTAACTAAACAACAAAACAAAATTTGGAGACATCAATAATCGATAAAAAAGTCGAGAAGTTAATAAAATTGTATTTCTTTTGATTGTTCAAATTTATATGTGCTTTTATTTAAAGATTTCTTGGTCAGTAAAAATTTTTTGATATTGATTTGTTCAGTAACTAGTTATTGATAACATATTGTGAATAACCATGTATTTTAAGGGGAAATTATTGAGAGAAAATTTTATTTTTTAAATGGGTTAAGTTGGTTGAATATTGGTGTTCAAAGAGTAAATATTATTTAAATATGTCATTTTAATGAATAAGTAAATTATTCAATGCCTAGTATGTATATAGAGAGTTGTACAGTACTCGGTTATTTGTATACAGTATCTAGTGATTGTTGTTCAGTTATTAATGAATTATTCAGTGTGATGGGTTATCAGTATTCAGAAGTTGATACCAAGTAAATATAACAATGGATATGGTTTCAATGAATTTGATTAATTATCGCTTGATAACAACAAGGTAACTAAGCAACCAAAAATTTTACCAATTTGGACACATCAATGATCGATAAAATAGTGAAAAAGTTAATAAAGTTTCAACTTGTATTTCTTTTTGTTAACCTTTTATGTGATTTATTTCAAAATTAGTTGGTCAGTAACCCATCATTAATATTTATTGGTTCAGTAATTAGTTTTTGATATTGATTTGTTCAGTAACTAGTTATTGAGTGTGTAAATAACTAAGTATTTTAAAGGGAAATGATTGAGAGAAAATTTTATTTTTTAAGTGGGTTGAGTTGGTTGAATATCGGTGTTGAAAGAGTAAATATTATTTAAATATGTCATTTTAATAAATAAGTAAATTATTCAATGCATAATATGTATATAGAGAGCTGTACAGTACTCGGTTATTTGTATACAGTACCTAGTGATTGTTGTTCAGTTATTAATGAATTATTCACTGTGTATGGGTTATCAGTGTTCAGAAGTTGATACCAAGTAAGTTAACTTTTTATATTTTCTGAAAGTATTATTATTATTATTATTATTATTATTATTATTATTTTATTATTTTTTTTTATTAAGGATGGGTTGCTGCAGAGTGGAGGAGATGGGTTGCTCTTGCGAATGACTACTACCTACCTTAGGCAATACTATGTAACACTGAAACTCAAAAATTTAATTTAATAAAATTCTTTGAAAAAGTTTTTGAAAAATTTCTTTGAAAATTTGATCGTTATCAATATGTATAAAAAAAGTCATTGTACCAATTATACTAAAAAATTTCATTGTAAGATTACATTCAAAATTTTTTCAATTAAAACATGTATAAAAATTTCATTGTAAAATTATCCTAAAAATTTCATCTTTAAAAATTATATATAAAAAATTCATCGATATAATTATACTAAAAATTCTACTTAAAATCATGTATAAAAATTTCATTGTAAAATTATGTTAAAAGTTTTATTATTTAAAAATATGTATAAAAAATTTCATTGTAAAATTATTCTAAAAATTTCATCTTTAAAAATCATGTATAAAAAATTCCATTGTAAAATTATGTTAAAAATTTTATCATTTAAAAATATGTATAAAAATTGATCGATAAAACTATACTAAAAATTTTATTTAATAAATTTTATCATGCAATATTGTCGACTCTTTAACTTTAAAAATTCTTACCTTATGTAATTTACCTTTTGACCCTCTATTTACTTTTAAAAAATTCTTACCTTATGTAATTTGCCTACTATAACTGCTTTTAAAATTTTCAGCTTTAAAAATTACCCTTATGTAACTTAACTGTTGACTCTCTATTTAATTTTAAAAATTCTTACCTAACCTACCATACTTTACTCTAGGTACCTTAGATTACTTTAAGAACCTTAATTTACTTAAATTTATTCTAACGTACTTTAAATTACTCTGATGTACCTTAATTTACTTTATGAACCATAATTTACTTAAATGTACCCCAATGTACTTAAATTGACTTTCGACCCTTTAATTTACTTTAATTTACCTTAATGTACTCTAATGTATCTTAATTTACTAGAGGAACCTTAATTTACTCTAATATACTTTAATGTATTCTAATGTACTTTAATTTACTTTAGGTATTTTAAATTATTTTTATCTAGAGCCTAAATTTGTCTATGAAAATTGTGTGAACAAATATTTCAAGTGTTTTTTTTTTAACAAGCCTATAAAATACCCCTGTCAATTTTTTTTATCAGTAGGCGTTTCAAGCCATTTTTATTTTATGTCAATATTTACCTATAGAAAGTATTGAGACCAAATATTGCATTAGTTTTTATTACGAATTAAAAACATCCCTGACTATATCACATCTTAGGCGATTTGAGCCAATTTTAATTTTATGCTTTTTTTTTATCGTTTGGCAATTCAAGCTAATTTATTTTAGTCTTTTTCAAAAATACCCCCTGACTAGTGTGATTAAAAAAAAAAATTTGTGAATGAAAATACCCTCTCTGACCATTTTAGGCGATTTGAGCCAATTTTAATTTTATGCTTTTTTTTTATCGTTAGGCAATTCAAGCCAATTTATTTTAGTCTTTTTCAAAAATACCCCCTGACTATAGTGTGATTAAAAAAAATTTGTGAATGAAAATACCCTCTCTGACCATTTTAGGCGATTTGAGCCAATTTTAATTTTATCCTTTTTTTTATCGTTAGGCAATTCAAGCCAATTTATTTTAGTCTTTTTCAAAAATACCCCCTGACTAGTGTGATTAAAAATAATTTGTGAATGAAAATACCCTCTCTGACCATTTTAGGCGATTTGAGCCAATTTTAATTTTATGCTTTTTTTTTATCGTTAGGCAATTCAAGCCAATTTATTTTAGTCTTTTTCAAAAATACCCCCTGACTATAGTGTGATTAAAAAAAAAATTTATTCAAAAAAATATTTCAATTTTATTTCAAAAATTCGCCAAAATTTGAATTTAAAAAAATGTTCCAAAAATTTGAATTCAAAAAAAAAAATCGCGCCAAAAATTTAATTAAAATACACACAAAATTAATTAAGTTGATTACATCATTATGTAATCAAGATAATCCGAAATTTAATCCGCTATTACATACCCCCCCCCTCCCCTATGTTTTTTTTGTACCGTAGATAGCCACTAACTACCTACTCATCACCTCAGGCTGTAATTGAGTATGATGCTTTTAAAGAAGTATTTCCTATTAAATCTCTTACAGAAAGTAGAAATGATGTTGGATTTTATATTATTGGTTCTCAAACTGAATATTTGGATTTAAATTATTGACTGTTCAAATTAAGGTTGAAGATAAAGATAAAAAAGCATTGGCTGAAGCTTCAGACGTAATACCAAATAATTTCATACTCTTTTTAAAGATGCAATTCATGGTTTTGGTAAGAATACATATATTCACAAGGCTTTAACTGATACAATTATAAATTATAATTCCGATACCAAAAATACGTGTCTTGCTCCTATGGGTTATGGTATTGATGATGATAGGAAAAAGTGGATTAAAGGTTCAATATTATTTACCATGTGTTCCTCTCTACAATTTAAGTTCAAGGACTAACCAAAATATCTACTTCCTGGTGTTAATATCCATATGCGTTTGAAAAGATCTGATTCCACATCATCATTAACTTCTGTATCTGGGAAATCGATATGTTTCCCAGATATTGTTGATGCTAAATTATTGGTAAGAAGAGTTTGCGTTGAACCCTGTGTATTAGCAGGTCATTGGCTGGAACTTAATTCTGAAAACTAAGAAAATAGTTTCATTTGCTATTGGTCAGGGCGCTTCATCTTTCTATAAGGAGCAAATATTTGGATATCGAAGAATGCCAAATTTCATACTTGTTAACTTTCAATTTGAAACTCAGTATAATGGAGCGTATACATCTTCAAGTTCAATTTTTAAACATTTCAATGTCACTTCTCTATCATTGTCGAAAAATACTGATTACAGAGAAACATATATTCAGGATTTTGATACTGATAATTATTGTGCTATATATATGCAAAGTGTTGAGAATACCTAAATAATGAAATAAAATAATTAATAAACATGTAAAATGATTGGGGGAAACAATGAGAAGTGAGTAAGATGTGGTTCTGGAGCCTCATAAAAAGAGAATGAAAAAGAAATGTTGAACAACGAGAAGGAATAAGAGAAAATCAATAAAAACAGACAATTAAATCAAAGAAGGTTATTTATAATTAACAAGTGCAAATTTTGAAAAACAAAAACAAAAACAAAATTCGCACATTATCTCGAAAGCCCTTTCAAGATGAAATCTGGGAAAGGGCATCTCCAAAAAATGATTTATCTGGACAGCTGTCATCGATCATGGTTGCCCAAAATGAATTAACGGTAAGAGATTCTATTCGACAGCAGTAAGTGTTATTGAATGATGAAGTATAAAAAGGAAGCGCAATTGAAATCAACAACACAAAAAATTTAAGAGAAAAACTTGCGAAAGGCCAAAACTACGAAAGACAAAAATTGTGAGAGACAAGAAATTTGCAGGAGACAAAGTATTGAAGAAGATAAAGAAAGACAAAAAAGAAATTAAAGAGAAATTTGAAACAGAAATTAAGCAAGGTCAAAGCAAAGCGAAGCAACTAAATCAGAGTTACCGATCTCAGAAACCCACCGCAGTAGTCAGTTGATTGTGAAGCTAATTTATCCGAAAAGTGCTATTCTTCCCAAAGGGTCGCAATAAGCACTAAGTGTGATCGATTGATAATTCGTTGTGTCATTTTAAAGTGGAGATAAAGTGTATTAATCAATAAAGTTTATATCTGTTGGGCTATAAGCCATCATTAAAACAAAATAAAACAACCATGAAAATTCATGTTTCAGAATTATGAGAATGGCTATTATAACACAAGCACGCACCGCAAACAGAAATTAAAAATATAATAAAAACATTAAATAAAACAAAATAAAAAATAACATAATTAATTAAAACAAATAATTAATAAATTTTGCACGAAAAATACATAGAAAAATAAAGTAAAAATATAAAACCTCCAAAACCTTGCAAAAGAAGGTCTAGAAAATACATAGGCGGAAGCGGCGACTAAAAATTTAAATAACAAAGGATAAAAAGAGAAATAACCAAATGGAACGATTAAGCAATAAAAAATAAAGATTCACGAAATATTAAGAAAATAATATCAAAAAATAAAGAAAAATAAGGAGAAAAATAAAAGATTTAAAATTAAAATTAAAAACAATAAAAACCCCCGAAAAATAGCCGAAAAAGGCTCAAAATACTCTGATTGGTCGCACACACGCACGAAAACAGTATAAATACAATAGCCATTGTCATAATATTTAACCTAAAAATTTTTGAAAATTTACAACTTTAAATTTGAAATCTTGAACTTTAGCATTTTGGTGAGTTTGTAATTTATTGAATAGATTTTTATGGTTTTAATCTTTTTTAATTATGGATGGTCGCGGTACTTTTAGTATCGACAACAGGTCCCCTTAATTTAACATTATTTTATACATATTGTAATTTGTGGAAGATGGCTTGGCAGGATTCAATTCCCTCAGTTGATTTTGAGGGATGTTGATGTGCTGCCTTGTCGTCAACCACCCTTCGGTGTCTGCCGGTATGGTCAGGTCTCACAATCTTGAATAATGCTGCGCAAGTGCTCGAAGAAGCCGCCACACTCGTCGCGGAGCAGCACCTGGAATTTGTGAAAGAAGATGACACCACACTAACCCCGAAAAGGTCAAAAGAACATATGCTACCAATTCATGTGAAGGAAACTGACGAGATGCAAATAGGTCTGGACATCTCACCAGTCGAAAATTCCACCACGACAACGAAAGAGAGATGGATGGACGAATTCGGAGAGGAATTATGTCATACCGTTCCCCAGGTTGGAACCATACCATTTCAACCCCTCCGGAACAAACGAAAGTTCCCCGTCGATATCGACGAATGACCACCCAGTGGAAGGAAGGACGGACTCCACTCTCCTAATATTATTTATATATTTACGTAATAATTATATTTTCTGTGATTTCGTTTTGTAGAATTTTGTATAAATCTAATAAAAGTATATTTTTTGTAATTCTTGTTCTCTTAATAATTTCTGATTTCTCTAATTAATCGAATTATGAATGGATGCCTAAAGTTTGGTTGGATTGTATTGTGATGTTGATGGAACCTTATGTATGCATGAAGTAGGTTGAGAAAGTTCGTATTTCACTCGTAAAGCCGAAATTAAGAGATCTCAGTTAACAGAAAAATAAATTTTCAGTTTCCATTATAGAGAAACTAATGAATAAAAAGCAATTATGGTTAAAAGATGAAATAAGTATTCTCGGAGGAGTTTATTTTTCCTAAATTGTTAATGAGGTTGTGTTAAACCCGAAAATTCGGCCGATATAATGAAAATTTCGATAATTTACATAACAATTTAAATTTTCACCGGTTATTTAAAGAAAATACTTTATGATTTAAAACAAATTTCTAGGTTAGAAAAATTAACCTATTTTCAGTAGTTTAGGCAGTTAAAGCCGGAAAATTAGACAAATTATTGGAGCCGAATTTTAAATGTTTAGTTATAAATATTTTTTTTATTAAAGTTTCTAAATCATCATATTTGAATTTCATTGATTAAATACCTAAAATTAGTCTTTGTTAAATTAAATTAATAACGAATAGATAAGTGACTAATCGTCTGGCAAGGGTACGTTTTACTATGATCTATACTAAATATTTTGCTATGTATTAAAGCGACTAGGGGAAAACAATATGCAGGACGTATGCATGGGTTTGTCATAGAATGATGGGAAAGGTGTGCACGGATATCGAAAAAGTTAAGGGAGTTAGGTAGACGTAAGTCCTTCTACCGGCCGTCAGGAACCCGAAAGCGAGATTATCACAAGGAGTAGTCTTGGAAACGGGGCTCACCTGCTTGTGGATTCTCGGCTGCTGTATGCAGTACCAACATGGGCTTGCCTATGGGTATACAGTGGTTAGATTAAAATTGTGGGGCGTCGGGGTAAGAAAGGAAATACCCTAGGGAATGCAAGAGTAGTCGAGGAAGTAGTTTGGATGAAGGAGCTTAGATTAAAACAAAATTAATTCTACCCTGTACGCCAACATATCGTTTGGAGTTCGTTACTGTTGTTTAAAGCACGCTTGGAGTCAGATCGACAATAATTTCTATTCGAATATCACCGACAACCCCAACAAAAGCATAGTGTGAAATATGGTATATTTAGATAAAAACCTTAATTGTGGTATAACTCTTGAAGAATTTATATAAAAATATCCATTCTTTACATTTGTTTTGGCCCTTCTACTTCGAGTTGAATAAAAGTCAATTACCTCAAAACGGTAATTAACGATTAGGTATAAAGTTCACAAAACCAACAACTGAACCGGTACATGTTGTGATATATGGAGTATTTGAAAATGAAATACAAATTACTGCAAATAAAGTCGTATTAATTTGAACTTAGAATAAATGCGTCAGATGCCCAGCACTGGATTTTTTTGTACTTTCTTAATATTTTTATGCCAAATTATTTTCAAATGAAGTTTCATCATATTTCTTCCTGATGCTTTTGTCTAAATATGCTAAAACAACGACATTTCTTTACTGTTCATTTAGTTTGATCATATCAAAACTTTTTTATTGACATGACACATTCTTCAGGATCTTCACCAATTAATTAAATTTTTGGTTGAGAAATAATCTGTAGTAATTCAAATATTCCTAAGCTGTTCGTGGTCGTCATGGTAAATAATTTAAAGTCTGGTAAATTCTAAAATCTATTTTTTGACATAACAGTTTTAGTATTTATAAGACAGGCTTCAGATATACAATAACATACACACGTATCAAAAAATTCCTGGTAATTATTGATTAGGTAATTTAAATATTAGATTACTTATAAAACAATTTGTTTTGAAAAATTATGTTATATATTCAAGTTTATAAAAATTACGAAAACAATTCAAACTAAATTCAAACTAAATACAATTCGAATTAAATTAATAAATAATTAATTTAGTAGTTTTTTTTAATTGAAAATGGTGTTTAAATACATAAAATATTTTATAATTGCTTCTGTTACTCATTTAAATAGTATTTCGAATATATAACAGTTGTATATTTTAATTTAAAATCCTTCAACGATTTTAATAAACATTTTTTAGAAATATTACATGACTTTGATTTGATTTATTTTTAGATGGAATTTTTAGAAGAAATTAATTTCGATTTAAGAAGTGACGACATTCTTTCGGTCTTTGACTTCAGTCAGGATTCGTTTACATGCGATGATTTTTCATATACGAGCAATCATGAATCTGAAGATCGACCAAGGAACGAATTTATTAACATAGATTACGAAAATTATGATAAAAACAATAATATTAATATATCAGATCAAGAGTTGCTTGAAACGCCAATTAAAAATTTAAATAACATTTTGAAAACCACAACCGATCTTGATACTAAAGAAATAAAGAAGAAACGCAGGAAACTCAAAAACCGTTTATATGCTCGCGAGAGCCGAAACAGGAAACAAATTCAGAAAATTATCTGTGAATCTGAGTCAATAAGTCTAATATCAGAGATCAAGCGACTCCAAACTATAATAGACCAATTGAAAAACGAAAGAGATTATTATAAAAATAAATGCCACAATTTACAAGTTTCCGCCAATCGAAATTAAATTACAACATATTTATTTAATATCATATTTATATAGATGTGATTACCGCAGAATTTATCTCGTAGAATTCACTGCTTGCATTTAATCCAATTTTATATTTCAAATCATTTTCAATTAGAAACGAAAAGCTGACAACCATTTAAAAGTAAAATTGCTGTACTCGCGATAAATAACACAGACTCGATATTAAATTCCCCGACAGTTGTAATAAACAGGCTTTTATCAATGCGCTATTAATATGGTTACCAGAAGCATTCGTTATTCTGATTGATCAATGATTTTAAACTTGTTAGATTTACCGATAATTTATTATTATAATCAAAAAACGACTAACTAATAAATTGTTCCAAACAATTGTAAATAAAATCAATTAAAAAATACGCGTAATTTTATCATTCTATGTGCTACTGATAAAGTATTGATTTTTTGATCAGTTGTTCGGTTCATTTATGCAATCTAGATTCGACTATGCCTTCTACACTTTTACGTAAATTTTTTGAATTTTATTTGATTTTAATTTTGGTGTACAACCAAATTTTTCAATATAAATTTTCTGAATTGACTTAATTTTATTTTTGAACTAATTTCCTCAGATAATAGTTAATATTTTATTATAAAGCAATTAAAAACAAATCGATTTTCTAATGAGTATTGAATTGAGCACAAAAATTGGTCTGTTAAATAAATAAAACAAACTACAAATCAACTGTATGTTTAGACAAGTAGGTGTCAGTTCGACTATTAAATTGGGAAATAGACAAAATTGCAACGATATTTGAGTTTTTTTGAAATTTGAGTAGTACATTAAAAAAAACTTCTATAAAGATAATATAGCTAAATCATTAAATTCTAGGATTCTTAATTTGCGTACTTAATAATTCTGGATCTCGGTTACATATCTGTTCGGTTTGCGCCTTACATTCATGGTATGATGTTTTGTTCAAATTAAAACAAGAAGAACTCTAAGATTTTTCCTATGTTGAATTAAACAGAACTTAACATCTGAAAACTATTATAATAAATCTTTGTACAAACATCCATATTCAATATAAACGAAACTGTCAATATTTAAAAATATATTAATGTGTTGCCAATAATATTACAAACTTAAATTTTACTTTAGTACAAATGATAAAATACAAAATTGACACCTCAAATGTTATTCGGAAAAATGAGTTGAGACTTAATAAAACACCAATAATCAAATGAAAAAGAAATCTTTAATTTTTACAGAGATTTATGGTATTGTCAGAAATATTGGTAAGCTTGTTATTGGAGTCTATAACATTTTCATGCATGATATAATAACCATTTTTAATGATAGATCAGAAGTCAATGTTCGGATGTTACACTCAAATAGAAATTTCTTTCATATTATCTCATTTACTGTTAATTTATTCGTTGTAATAAATTCAAAATACGATTGCCGTAATTTACAAAAGGATCGCAAAACCTCAACTTGAGGTTTTACTCAATATAATAATAAATTAAATTACTTCTCATCTGGTTGTTATTTTTGAAGGAAATCAATCTGAAAATAATAAATTACAAAACAAAAAAATAAAATAAACAAAAAACATTAACTTACAAACACAAAGAAAAATAAGAAATACATAAAGGTCGAAAATAATTATAAAAAAGTACTTACTGAATCGTTTTCTTAATCGAGTTCTAAAGCAAAATTATGGATATTCAGATTGTTTCCTTAATAATGTCCTACCAGCAAAGGCTAAGGACGACTTGAAGGAAGTGATTGTTGAAGTAATTTGAAATATGTGAGTTTAAAAGGGAGTGCTACAAAAAGTTTGTCGATGTAAAATATTTGACAAAAATTTATTTTAAAAGGATAACGAAGATATCAAATATTAATCAAAGAACTAATGAAAGGGAAGTTATTTTACTGCAGAATTTTCTCACTACTGAATTTGATATCCATTGTGTTCTTGTTGGCACGTACAATATTGTGTTACAACTACTTGCAAATATTTTACAAATTTTGGAGTTCAGTGTAAAAATTTTCAAGGTCATTGAAACAAAGACCATGACTCATAATATATTTTTTAAATTTATTTATTTTTTATGTAACTGGAGTCAGATTTTGAATCAATAAAAGTTTCTATTATTGTAATAATATTAACCCAACAATTTCCATAACTTTTGATAAATATTTTTCGAGTTTTAGGTAAAGTTTCAAGTTATTCTTGAAAATAATAATTCGCAAATAAAATGTTCATATGACGCATTTTTAACATTCTAAATTCCATCAAAATATGCACTAATATATGAAAAATATACAGATTCATTGCAAAAGAGAAGCTTAATTACTGATTCTAGGTGGTGTATATTTTGCTTAGTACAATCTACTAAATTTGCAAAATTACACAACATTTCCAGTAGTTTCAAAATGATGCTCTTTAGATACCCCTATATATAGCAGATTGAGCATGACGGAATCATTACTACTCCCAGTGAATATTTCACTATAAACAAAAATTTTTGACTTCTTAAAATATTTTTTTAAACCAATCATAATTAACGAAAGAAAATATTGATTAGTTTACCTAAAAAATCAATGAGAAATTGACTGATTATACAAATTGTGAGTTTAAAAACATTTGAAAAACAAAATAGACAAACAAAACAAATAGAAAGTAGCACATGACAATAAAACAGCTGGTTTGTTTCTGAAGTTAATATAAGAATAGGTTAGTTCAAGAATAACAATATGAATAAAAATACAACTAATTTATTGATTACCAACAAATAATTTAATAATAATAACAACAAACGCTAAATGAAAATAATTTATTTTCTCTTTAAAATATAAAAGCTAATGTTAAAAAGAACTAAAGTCAGCCCATCTTAAATATGTATTTCCTATGAAATACCAGCTGCTAATAACGGATGGCTACTGGAATCCCAATATTGTCTTGTGCGCATTTCCATTAGCCGACTTACGGTTCGATGATGGGCAAATTCCTCTTCTTCATCTGTGAATATACTAGTCTGTCGATGAGAAGAATCAGCCTGGAATTAAACGATAAATACAAATCAGTACATTATTCGGAAATCTCCAATCAATAAATACTGTAAACATTTTTAATTCAATAGTAAATATTTATTTCATTAATAATAAATAAAATTTATAGACTTGTGTAACATGATTTTCCAGTGAACAAATGTTAAATTTTTTCAAATATCTCAATCAATGATTACCGAATGTTTATAATTTACAGCAAACCAGAAAGATATTCAATGTTTTAGGGGCGGGAAATAAACAGAAGTGAAACACAAACTTGCATGTCATTTGTAAGGAATTGCTGTTTTTTTTAGTATTTTATTTCATTCAATTCCAATACCCAATTTTGTTAGTTGAAAAAAAATAAAGATTTTACAGTCAACTCTTAAAATGGATCTTTAGGATTTCATAAACCAATAAATCATCTTTCGAAGTCGTGTCGAAAAATTAGTTCCATTTGCAATTGATAATGGTTCGATGATTAAAAGAAATGAAGAGAAAAGACCTATAGTGAAAAATTCGTATTAATTATTATTGTTGTTTATCCCCCATTCCTCAACCTCTTTCCAAAAAATTAAAAAACAAAATTTCTAAAGTAAATGGTTTTCAAGAGATAAAAAAATCAATGAATAGAAGGAATTGAAAAAATTTAACTGAAGATAAAAAAATGCAATGAATTATGACAATAAGAAAATGTTAACCGACGAACAATTGAAATACGAACTAAAAAGGTGGGTTTTAATTTCTTGGTAGTTAGAATAAAATTATTTAAAAGTTAGTTAAATATTAAACGATGATTCCTTGGCAGCAGCACAAATTAAGATATCAGATAAGTGAATAATATAATAATTAATTAACAGGAAGGGCTTATTTTATTATTATTTTTAGTATATAATAAGCACCAACATGCAGTGCACTTACATCCTAGTTATTCAGAAACATTTTTTTACAGGTGACTCGATGGGCTCTACAAATTTCCCTTTACACATTTCCTGCACTACAAAATAAAATATTCAGTTAAGAAAACCAGAACAAAGAAAATAAAAGACGTTACAGGGTGTTACACAATATATTTATTATAGAACATACATTATGTCAATATGTATGTAATATACTTACAGTAAACTCCGGTTAATACGGATCGTCTGTTGTCAAGAAATTTAGTCCGGATTAAACATTTAATCAGTTTTCTGCATTAAATAACACCAAAGAATATTATTTTCATTATAAAATCTACGGCGAAATAAACTTGTTAGCTTAAGTCGGAAAGAGATACGATACGATACGATGTTTTAACGGAGGGAAATTATCAGTCATGTTCTTTTGGTAAAGCTTTTTTTATGTGGATTCCTCTAATAAATCTGAGGTTGGAAATTGGCGATTGTCGGTGATCATGTAGATCCTTTATTTTTTTTCACGACAACAATATTTAGAGCACAGTATAAATTCTACTCATTTATCGTATGTTTACAGTAAAATTCCGGATTAACAACTTTTAATCTTTTCATCGTACTTTTGAATTGAGTAGGATAAACAGGATTTCCTAAAAATACAGATGAGGCAAATTTTTTATTAAACAATTTTGAGATGCCACGCAGAAAATTTAGTCCGGATAAAGCGGATTCAGATTAACCGAAGTTAACTATGATATAACATTTTCAAAAAAGAACCTTAACTAAAAATAAAGTAGGAATTTAATATTGAGTTATTTTCACTAATGAAAAATTAATCCAATCACAAATTTAATTGTATTTTGTTTCCACAAAAATAATGACTGAATTCAATCATAAATTAATTTTTTTTTAATTTCAGTTCAGAATAAAAGAATCAATTTAAATGACAACCATCTATCAACCATAGCAAAACTATAATATAAATAATGCATACAATTGATATATTTGAATGAAGAAATCCGCAAGTATTATTTGATAAAAATGACTGGCAGTTTATTTTAATTTGCTTCAACATTTTAATTTTAATTATAATCATAAACATACGGTAAAAGAGAAATATATTTAATTGGAAAGTTAATATCGAATATGATTCACATTAAATTGAAGAGTTATTTTAAAATCGAAATTTCTCCAATAAAATTTGCAGTAAAGGCATCAAGGTTATTGAGGTCGATTTTAGTGTAAAAAATGAATATAAAACTTACTGATTTTCATTAGCTTGCACTAAATACTTATGAATTTATTATTTGTTTTATTAAATCTATCATGGCAATTCTAATTGTGTATTAAAATCTGCTTACTTGATCTATTGGATAATTTGTGTTAATAAATTTTAATATTTTCAGATGCAATATCAATGCATGAATTTGATTGCTCGATTTGCGGAAGAAAAGCCTTAGCGCAAATGATGGCTGAGGATAAACATACATTTTGGCGCTCTCTAACCAAACTGGTCCTAACCAATTTTTAGGAAATAGTAAAACACTTATAATTAAAGAAATTTTAATTACCGAGAAAAGAAAACCTAATAAAAATATTTACTGAAAAACCGATTTTTTTGCGAATTTTTATTACAAAGTATTACATTAACACTAGATTTACTGGCATTGACTGTATACATTTTTTTACTGAAATCTGTCAAATTGAATGGTTTATTAATATGCAATTTTTTTGTAAATTATTTATTATTTAATGTTATCTTCAATACATTTTTTACATGTAATCTCTATATTTAATGTACACTTTCCACACACATACTTGTTACATTTAATACAAATATTGTTAGATCTATTTTTCTTACATAATCCAATTTGGTAAGTTCTTCGCACATTTGAATTTTGTGCATAAGGCTATAAATTGAAGCTATTTTGTTCACTACGCCATTCTTCAACTAATTCAAAAAGAAAATTTTTCCGAGATATGTTTATGGCTGTCAAATATAAAATGTTATAAAACACATCTTCGGGACCCTGCTTTCTAGCTATTTGGTCGACAGTATCAACCACACACTTTGTTTTGTTGTAAAATGCAACCGTTTCAGGGAAATGTTTGGGATTTTTGTTTATTTTCACATTTTATGTTTAGAACTGAACAATAATATCTTTTTCTTTGATTTTCTCTGTAAATTATGAGTACATATTCAGCTGATTTATAAAGTTTTGTATAATATTGGATCATAATATCCCTTTTAATCTTTGAAATTTGTGATAAATTCCTTCTATTTTCACGTAATTCCCACAAGAGTTTTTTTTTCAAGCAACTTTTTTGCGAAAGAAATACTTGTGAAAAAGTTGTCAATAGTTATATTTCGGTCACGGCGTAAATATGATTCAGCAAGCTTGAGCACATCAAATTCGCCCAAAGATACATCTGATGATCGATTTTCGTCTTTCCATAAATACGGCAAGCCATTTATTAGATATTTGATTGTAACGTCCGATGTCAGCCAAAACTTTATGCCAGATTTATCTGATTTATTTGTCATATACTGTGTAAAACGGAACCTCGCTTTACTTGGAAACAATTGTTTATCAATTGTGAGATTCGTGACAGGCTTTTAACAAACCTGACTATTTTCGATAAAGCTGTTCCATATTGCAGAAATTAAATCAAATTTATCTGTTTTTAGTTTCTGACTTTATTTGTTCTTTTTGTCGAAGAGCTACAAAAGCTTGTAACTGTGCCTTTGTAACCGACCAATTATCATTTTCAAAACTTTACGTGCATCTGTTTCAGTACAAATTTTTATATGAGCAATTATCAGATCAAAAACACTTACATTCCCAACATAATGTTTCGCTTTGCATACGCAATCGGTCCAGATACATCTTTGAATACACTATAAGCTGGTATTCTACCACAACCGTTGAAGTGACTATTTGTAATGTGATAAGGTTAGCTCTAATTGTAAACAACAAGTTCAAACATGTATTTACGTGAATTATATTTGCTTTCTTTCTTGCTGTTTCTTATTCATTGTTATTTCATTTTTATTATTACTAGACGTTGTATACCTTCATAACTTTACACGTCAAATTGATGTAGTTTCGTAAAAACAGGTATGCAAGACAAGAATCATCTGAATAATAGATGGAAATATTGACAATTGATATTCACTTAATTTTATAATAAATCAATATAAAATTAATTGATCTTATTTAATTTACAAAATTTATGGCCTGTATACGTGCATGATACATGTATCTGTATATCAATTTTTTGAGATGTCTTTAAATGAAAATGCACAGTAATATAATAAAGTAAAATAAAGTAATTTTTTAATTACAAAACCTTTATCAAAATTTACAAACCTTAAAAGTGTTGATCCAAAAACATTTAGGATTTAGGGGAAAATGGTATGAGAATATAAAAAAGGATAGTTCATGCATGAAATTATAAAGGTAAAATTAAACATAAAACGATGTTATTGTTGGGCTATAAGCCACCATTAAAACAAAATAAAATGACTATGAAAAAGTCATATTGAAAAATTATGAGAATGGCTACTACAACATAAGCACGCAACGCAAACAGAAATTAAAAATATAATAAAAACATTAAATAAAACAAAATAAAAAATAACATAATTAAGTAAAACAAATAATTAATAAATTCCGCATGCAACATACATGGAAAAATAAAGTAAAAATATAAAACCGCCAAAACCTTGCAAAAGAAGGTTTAGAAAATACATAGGCGGAAGCGGCGACCAAAATTTAAATATCAAAGGGGTAAAAAGAGAAACAACCAAAAAGAATGGTTAAAAACAATAAAAAATAAAGATTTGCTAAATATTAAGAAAATAATATCAAAAAATAGAGAAAAATAAGGAGAAAAATAAAAAGATTTAAAATAAAAATTAAAACAATAAAAACCCCGAAAAATAGCCGAAAAAGGCTCAAAATACTCTGATTGGTCGCACACACGCACGAAAACAGTATAAATATAATAGCCATTGTCACAATTATTAACCTTTCAAATTTATAAAATTTCATTTTTGATTTGAACCTTTGAACTTTAACTGTAAGTACTTTGGTTTATTTTTGTTTTGTATGAAATATATTTTTTGAAATTTGATATTAACTTTTTTTTATTATCATGGATGGCCGCGATACTTTTTAGTATCTGCGACAGGTCCCCCTAAATTCAATTGTATATATCTATAATGCTAATCGTGGAGAATGGCAAAGTAAACATTCAATTCCGGCCGTTAATTTGGCAGGACGTTGATGTGTTGCTTGGTCACAATCCACCCTTCGGTGTCAGCCTAGTCTGGTCAGGCCTCGTTTGCACTGATCACGGGGTAGGACACCGTCGTAATTCACCGTGGCGGCCATTTTCAATGTTGGTCGGAGCGGTATGAGTAAAATGCGGGTAGATCGCCATACCTAGGGGGTTGACATTTGTAAGATGTCTAAGTAGGGATATAATATTTGTTTTTTAAATGCCTGTCGAGAAATAGATTATAACCAAGGGGACAACTAGGGTTAAGCATAGGAATAAATGTATAACACAATAAACCGAAACGAATTCAACGAAACGAAAAGATTAAAACATTTTTTAACGTGAATCGCATGATGACCGGAGCATCAATATTTTTCATTTTTCTTTTGTACAGAATTATTGTCAGCAGATCAACAATAGATATTTACACGAAAACCGACATCGTAAAAATTAATATTAAATATGAGTTTGGTGCAGGATTGTGCGATGTGACGTTCTAATTAATTATTTTCTCTATTATATTTATTATTAAACCGATAAAAATTTTTTTAATACTAAATTATCCCCCTTCAGTTTCTTTTATTCTTGTTCCTTAAGAAAATCTTTGACAACATGCAGGCCGGATATAAAATCCCAAGACTAACATCACAGGAATCTGGAAAACCCAACAATAATGATAACACCCACAAAGAATGTCAAAGAAAATATGCCCAGTTGGTCGCAGAACACGAACGCACGCTCGGTACGTGGTTCGCCCCCGAGGCTGTGAAAGCCCTCCACAACCAAATCCACCGACTTACCAGATGCCGAGAAAACTTGATCGCGGAAAGTCGAGCGCAGCGAATCATCATCAACAATCAGAGCGCCGTCTTGGTAGCTTCTTTTAATGAAGACGAACTGACAAAACGATTAGCCGGCCGGGATTTGGCAATAAAGCTAAACCTAATTCCAGCAAATCATATAACCGGAAAAGGCACAACTGGTCCTCCCCAAACACCAAAGACCAGCAAGAAGCATAACCCCAGCAAAAATCGGCGTCGCCGTGAACGACGTCGGGCTGAGGGGGTTTCTCTATTAAAAAACGCAGCTCAAACTCTGGAAGAAGCGGCAATGCTAGTTGCCAAACAACAATCGCAATTGGCCAAATCTGCCGAAAAACCGCTAGAAATGAAAAAGGATGAAGAATATACAACCGAAATCTGCGCCGGTGAAACGGACGAGTTGCGAATTCAGATGAAGATTTCCTCCAAGTCAACTAACACTTCGGAAACCGACTCAAATCGCAAGTTCTCCACTTCTATCGGTTATTGGACGGACGATTTTGGGGATGAGCTCTGCCACTCAGTTCCCCAGGTCGGATCTAACGAACTGAAGATTAGCCGAAAGCGAATCTTTCCCGTCGATATTGACGAATGAAACTGGATCCTGTAGAAAACGGAATTGCATCTTGCCATAACAATTTAAATCAATTTATATTGTGATTATATTTTATTATTTACCCTTAATTATTGTTTTCTCCTTTTGTAAATATCATCATCGTGAAATAGAATTTTCTTTTGTTATTATTCGTTAAATTTCTTAATTAATTTCGATATGTCTGAGAATATATGAGAAAAGGATGTATGGAGGCTTGCCTGAGTATAAAGTAAGATTGATAAAGTTCGATGCATGTGAATAGCATGACTGGAAAGCAGTATTTAACTTGAAATACTGAAAATGGAAATAATTATAATTATTGTAAAAATGATTTTTAAGCTTTCAAAAAGAGTATGTTGGGAAATGAAAGAATAAAAATGAATAAAAAGAAAATTGTAAATATTAGGAGGATTTATTTTTCTTTTAAAAGCGATCACGAAATTTGCTTAAACTTAAAACAGCTGATTTAACAGCGATTACAATTAATTATATAATAATTTAAATTTTCGCCAATTACTTAAGGACAAGATTTTCCAAATTAAAACAAAATACCAATATTGTTTCGAAATTTTAATAATTAACTCAGAAGTAAATCGGAAGTTTTAGATAATTTAAGAATCAGAATTCTCCAAAAGTTATAAATCAAATTTTTCTTTGGAAAATGTCCTATATTTTAGAAGTTAAAATTAATTTATTAATTATTTAAATTTAATGTTAATCAAATTTAACGGACCAAAGATAGATAAGCAGCCAGGTCGCAAAGGAATACATTTCCTTCAGTAAGGTGTGCTAGGACTCGCCAATAAATTAAATGAGACTTTAAAGGAATTCTGATTCGGACGTATACATATAATCGATGATGACAGATGGGAAAGAGTGTGCCAATATCGAGGGAAATAGATAAATGAAATAGACGTAAGTCCTTCTATCGGCCGTCAGGAACCCGTAAACGAGATTATCACAAGGAGTAGTCTTGGAAACAGGGCTCACCTGCTTGTGGACTCTCGGCTACTGTATACAGTACCAACATGGGCTTGCTCATGGGTATACAGTGGTTAGGTACAAATTGTGGGGCGTCTGGGGAAGATAGGAATTACCCTAGTAGAAGCATGAGTTGATTGAGGGAACAGACAAAAATAAGTGAGAGTGGGTTAAAACAAAAAATAAAATTCTACCCAGTACGCCAACATTATAATGAACTCAATAAATCATTCATTTGTAAACTCCAACAATATTCTTGGAATGTGGTTCTCAAACTTTTTCGACTGTGACCTGAAACTTTGGAATATATTGATTTTTGATTTATAAGAAAAATCAACCTTGACTTTAAATTTAAACCCTTAAACTAATCTTTTTAAATACTAAACTGACTCTGTCACTCCTTGAAAGACTCCAAATCAGTCTTGCTTTTAAATTTTGAAATTTAAAACAACTTTTTAAACTCTTAAATGACTTTAAACAAATCTAATCGGGGAATTTACTGGAACAATTAACGCAAATTATAAAGCTATTTGCTCACAACCAAGGACTTTAACTGATATTGAGGTAGATGTTGAAAGGTTATGAAAAAATGAAGCGTTTCCTTGAAGTAGGTACTTCAAGGCTCCATTCCATGTGATAAAACAAATTTTAATATATTATTCAATTTTAACACAAGATTTACCAGCAAATTTATATACCTAGTTCTACAATGTAAAAAACCGTCATTTTGACGGGCTCGGTAGTTCTGGTGTTAATTATTATTTCTGAATATATTGTCCATATACCATTTTTATTCTGCTCATCTAAATTTGGAATCAGTGCCTTTATATTTAATTTGTGAAATGATAATATAAATAAATATCGGATAGTTCGTCATATCATAATGACTATAGATTAAAATTTAATTTTCCTATTGAACTCAAATTTTCGGCACTCCAATTATAGCATCACATAATAAATTAATTTTTGGTCTATAGTCATAATGAAAATAAATGAAATATAGAAAGAAAAGAGATCAAATGTGAACAAAAGAATAAAGGGTTTCGATTTCTCTGTTCGACATTAAAGTACATCTGTTATTAGATTTTCTTAATAAACTTGTTTACCACCTGGCAATTTCGACTAACCAAATGCTTGTTATTTATGCAATTTTACTCGTTTCCAAAGACTTCAGTGCGTAATTATTTGATGTAATTGTTGACTTTTTATTGAACTTTTTTATTTAATATTAAACATGTCAAAAAGTACGATAACGATTTTTAATAAAACTAGATGGTAAATTGCTTAGGAATATTAAACGTTAAAAATATAATTAATTTACATCTTTTAATCCAAGGTCGTCCATCAAAATCCGCCTTTCATTTTCATTTATATAATGATTATTTTTTTCATTTTCTGAGGAAATAAAAAGTTGTTCCGGTTCATTAGCTGCACTACAAATAAATCTGATTTTGCTATCATAAAATGAATCTATCATAGTAATAAATCTCCTAAGTCGATTTCTCTGGCTGATCTTTAATTGAGGGATATCTTCAACGAAAACGGTATGGAAATATTTGCTTATCTCTAAATAATCTGCAGCTGATAATGGCTAAAAGATAAATATATATATATATATATATATAAGGGTCTTAATTCGTCAAAATAATTATTAATTAGCACTTGTTGACATAACTCTGGAAAAGTTGCATATAAAATTCGACCAATAGTTTTTTTAAAAGAGACCTTTCTTCCAAATACTGTTAAAATCGCCTCTGAAGTTGCTATATGTTGAATAAAACATTTTATAGACATCGACAACGAATTTTCAAACCTAAATCATTTGTCATTTTTCTAAACATGGTTTGAAGCTCATTTGTTGGATTTGATGAATTATTGCTACTGAAATTAAATATAAGTGGTTCAAGTGGATTCCAATTTCTGTATGAAATCTTCAGCATTATGGAATGTGAAAATTTGATAAAGTAATACGCATGTTACGAGATTAATGTCACATAGATAACTAAAATAAAATACTTAAGTATTAATGATTTTATTTTAAATTGAAAAGATGAAAAATTTTCAAAGAATGGAATGTGAGAATTTAAAAAAGAAAATTCCGAAGATGTTACTGAAATATTTTAAAATATTAAAACAAAGTGTGAGATTTAAAATCAATCTGAGAAGAATTGTGTTAATGATTTTGTTTGTTTGAATAAAATTTGATTTAATTTTGCATCTTATATAACCAGAAAAATCTTAATGCTATTAAAACTAATAATAATAAATTATATTCTTATTTTATTACAGAAATGATAACTCCGGAAAGACATTTATCTTAAAAATATGAAATCAAACAAATGGATTCTAAGCCGAAATAATAAAAAATTTCAAATCATTTATTTTTAAAACTAATTCTAAATCTGTCAAATATATTTAATATTATTAAACAAATATATCAAGTTGTTATCAAATTAGTATAACGTAGAATAAATTCATAGATATCAATAAAATCTTCTAATTAAATAACCTTTATCTTCATTTGCCTTAAAACTCAATATTCTTATTTATTTGAAAAAAATTCAGATGGTCAAAATAAATTAAATACGAAATCAAGTAAATATAGTAAAAATATAAGTTAACATAATTTTTTATTAAATCCTAAGCAATTTTAACATATCAAGAAACGTTTCCTTTTTATTATAATCAATAAACATAAAATTTTTTAAAAATCGTACTCTATTATTTCAAAGCCAAACAGGACGAAAAAATGATCGATTTTCTGTAAAATAAATTGTATGGAATAAATTGATGAAATTAATTTTACTAGCTTTTTATACACATTAATATGACATATTGATTAATACAAATTATATATATATAAGTGCATATTACGTATTTTTATATAACTGAATGTTGAATTTCCAAAACTAAAAATAAAATTGAAATTATGAAAATTGTTTTTAATTCATTAATTGGGCCGATAATTAAGTTTAAACTTTATCATGATAATTTTATAATTTATCACCAATTTTATAATCAGTTTGTAATTATAATTTCAGATCTCGGAATCTATTTTAATATCAACTACAAAATTTAATTCGTATACGTAAATGTTAAGTTTATTAAATTATTTCCAATTAAATATATTTTGTTTTTTTTTAATTAATCCTTAAATGCATAATTTTTCAAAAAACTATTTATTATATAAAAACATGTTGGATTATTATTTAAATAAATAGAAAAAATATTTAGTCAACAGTATTAGAAATGATGTTCGTTATGTAGTCAATCAACAAAATACTTAAAATCTACTTCACGTATACTTCGAGAGAGCGAAATTTGGTATGCTTTCAAACAACAGCACAATGAATTTGAGGATTATTTATAAATATATTCTTCAAATTCATAATTTTTTGAACACAAACGTGCAAACTTTTATATAGAAATATTATTGTCTTTTCAAAAAGATCAAAATGTTAAAAATAAAATAAACATAAAATAATTCTTTCTTTCTTTTACATGAATATTTTTATTTTAAAATTATTATCTTCATTTTGGATAACCAAAGCATAAATTGTAAATAAAAAAAGATTTGATTAATTTTCATACGCAAATGCACTATTGAAATTAATAAGTAACTTAAATTTATAACGCTAGAATAAACAAAACCGTTCTGACCAAAATTTCGTGATCTTGCATATGGAAAGATAAGAAACAGAAATTAACAAAAAGTCCTAACAATCAAATGAATATATAATTATATATATATATATATATATTCTTTGATATTGAAAGAATTCATCTAATTCCTAATTTATATTTTAATATCCAACTTTCCTAGAACCCTCCAAAAATCACTCACGACATAGAAATTGTGGAAGTCGTTGTATTAAATAGTTTAATAATAACTCATAACATCAGTGACTTTCAAATATTTAACAAAAGTAATTAATTTATACATTTAAAATATTTATCAACCCTCCAAAATCCAATTAAATGCACATTTAATGAGGATTTTTTAAATATATACACTTAGCAATTGACAAAAATTTTATTCAAAGTGTCGTTCAGTTTCTAAGGATTTCTAATTAAAATGACGAGTTTCAAAAAAATCGTAATTGAAAAACTGATACACAGACTGAAGAGTAAAAGGAAATAGTCTAGCAGCTCCGTACAAGTAGATGAATGCAGATATTGAGACAAAAGTAAATACAAATTCATTTTTATGTAAAATTCAGAAAATTAGTTTATCGTATCAAAAGAAAAATTCAGTATTAGAATGAAAATTAAACATCGAGAAATAGAGATACATAAATAAAGAAAATATGGAAGAACCTGCTTTGAATTACATGATCAAATGAGTATAATATTTGTAGAAAATTGGAAAGCGATGATTGGTCAAGGAAATTGAAACACCAATTGGAATGCGTAAATATACAGCATACCTATTAAAATCAGATTGTCCATGTGATACATAACACAGGCGCGGTAAGTATTATAAGCATCGCATGGAGCACATAAAAGGATGGGGCGCCAACGTTGAGACGAATTTTAAAAATTATTAGTCGGACTTTTCTATTTCAATTGAGAATGACGTTTGTGACGACATCGATAACAACAAAATAATTAACGATTTTGCGGCATCAAAAGCACGTGGAGTGAAGCTTTAAGGAATATTGCCTATATATAAAATTAATGTATAAAACACTTAGAAATAAAATTTTACATATGCCTGATTTTTTGTTTAACTTTACTTATACTAAGTTTTTATTACCTTTATTTTTACTTAGGATGAAAGTATATTACGATTAATGTTATAAATATAATTGTTATTAATAATTACTTGATTTAAAATTATACAATACATGTATTGTTATTTGTTACGAAAGGTATACCTTATTTTGAAGGGGCGCATATTTTAGGTTTGCATATGGGCGCCAAAGCAGTTTGCGCCGCCCCTGGTTATACAAATTATCGAATAAAAGAAAATCTTTACATAATTTGCAGGCACTGTAAAACACAATCAAAAACAAAGGCCCACATTTTTAATTATTACCTAATTATTCTCAATGCCAGAAAGAACAAATATACAAATTAAAGAGAACACCTATCCAAAATATATATTCAGCTACAATATATTTCAACTGATTAACAGTCATCGTCAGGTGCTTCGTCTTGAACTTTAAACTATCTAGAACAAATCATTACTACCTAAAAAAATTTCTGCTTTTAAATTCTCAAAAAATTTTATCAAAAATTAAAAATTTTGTTTTTTTAAATCACAAATTTTACAAAATTTAAAAAATCTTACAAAACAGAGACTTTAAAAAATTTAAATAAAATTTTCAACGAAATATTTAAAAAAAAATTTACCAATCAGTTTAAATATATTGTAGCTGAATATATGTTTTGGATTGGTGTTCTCTTTAATTTAATTCTTTTGCCAATTTTGTGTGATAATGTTTTAAACATACAAATGTCCTAAAAATTGTTGGTGATTATCTCACATCAATAGGTCTCAATTCTGACATAAAATTGCTGCGAATTGAAACTGATACTACTCGTATCAGGCTTAATATCATAATAAAACCACAAGGAAATACTATGTTCCATATTTAAGATTCAAAGTTCCATATGAGGACAATGCAAATTTCACAAATGCCAGCGAAACTAACAATGCAAAATATAATGATTAAGCAGCAAAGATTGATCACATTAATAAATGCCAAAACAGTATCTACGCTAATAATTAGAGCACTGGGAACATAGAATCGAGCAAATGACCAGACATTATCAGAAACAGGATTATCAAAACCTGAAATCTGACAGCCTTCAATCAAAGCCGCATTCATAACAAGCTGCCACATTTAATGCGAACATATTAATAAGTCTTTCATTGGTTTTTCACTTTATAATCCTAAAATATTCTATAATACAATATACGGAAAATAATCCGAAAATAACCACACGCTCTTTATTTAAATGTAATTCAAATGGAGTAAATGTATTAAAATAAACCGTTATTTTTGTATTTATTAAAAATTATTTTTATAATAAGAATTAATATTTTTAACAAAATATTTTCAAATACCAAAACTTAATATATCTGATGTTGCTGCTAAAGCTTCTCGCATTATTACCAAATGTATATTACTGAAACGTGATGAACTATGATGTGTAGGATGTGTGGAAGCTTGTTTTTATTTCTTTCAATGAATTATTTTTTGATTAGTCGCGGTTATTATATATTATTATCGTCATTATTTATTATGATTATTATTAAAATTATTATAGGATTATATGAAATATTCCTATCCTAAGAAATATTTTATATGATAATAAATTATATAAATTTTGAATCTTTTTGAGCTTAGGAAAAAATATCGAGTAAGAAAAGATGTAAGACAAACTTTGGAGGTTAGCTTTCCCCAAAGATATAAATTTCTATTGAATTCGTGTTTGAATACACGCTATTATCAGTAATTAATTATTTTTGTTAATAAATTATAGTTTTTTATCAACTTATGCATTAAATTAAATTCTAATGAGTTCTTTAAAAAACGTTGTTAGAAGCTATAACATTTAATTCTTCAGTCATCAAAATAAATTACTAAGACTATTAAATCCAAATTATATTTCATAAAATCTAATTATATAAACAAATATTCTTGGGACATTTTCTAAGTTTTAATTTCAACCAAATATCAACATACCATTGCATTCATACTTGAATTTCAATTTTATTAAAAATTATTTTATTTTAAAATTTCAATTATCATTTCAATTTTAATATCTTAAAATAATTTAAGTTTCAATTAAAACTTTACAAATTTTAATCGTGAACTAATTTAATTTAGTATTTTAATTTTAATTCCTCACATCCCCCTTTTTTAAAATGTTTGATCTTCTCAACATTTCTGACTACCATCTTCCCATTTTGATCCTTAAGTAAGTAGCTCCGTTCATGTATTTTCTTTATCACTTTGTACGGCCCTTCCCACCTTGCATCGTCTTTATTTCGAATTTCTTGTTTGATCAAGACCACATCTTCCATTTCAAAATTTCTCACTGTTTTGCTTATTTTTGGTTTTAGTGTTTTATCCTCTATTCTCTTTTCCATATCTTCTCTATTTATTTCTTTATTCGAGTACCATTTCATTCTGTCGATCTTCCTCCCAAATATAATCTCTGCTGGGCTTACTCCCGTTGTTTTTTGAACTGTTGCATTTAACGTATATTCTATTTCTGGCACTATATCAGCCCAGTTTTTCCTTCCTCCTTCATTCAATGACGCGTTAATATACTCTCTGATTGTTCTGAATTGTCTTTCAATAATACCATTCGTGTTATGGTGATATGGGCTTGAGAAAATTAATTCAATGCCAGCTGTCTTTGCTAGTTCTTTTATGCTTCTTGCTTCATAATTCTTCCCACAATCTACATGAAGTTCTTTTGGCGCTCCAAACTTTAATATCCATTTATTTAATAACGTCTCACTAATTGTTCTTTCGTCTTGCTTGTTTATGGCCGTTAATGAGATGTATTTACTATAGTGGTCAATGATTCCGCAAATATATTTCTTTTTGTTGAACGTTTCTTTCAATGGCCCACATATATCCATATATATCTTCTCGAATGGTTCTGTACTCTTTATTGTTTGAGTTTCCTCCTTTGTCTTGGTTGTTATCGTTTTCATTTTCTGACATCTTTCGCAGTTCTCAATTACCTTTTTTACTTCCGTTGCTAGATTTTCCATGTCGCAGTTGTTCTGGATATATTTTGTTACTTTCTGTGCACCTGCATGGCACAGCAATACGTGTACTTCTTTTATCATCCTCTGTCTATTATCTGACGGTATCCATATTTTACCTTGTTTAGTTAGTACCGTGTTGTTTTCCATTATGAACTTACAATCTTTATTTTCTAACTTATTCTTTATTTCTTGGACCTCCATATTGTCATTTTGCCACTTGTTATATCCGCCTTCTGCTGTTACTGTTAATATTCTGGTTTTAATTTTGCCGGTTTTTGCGTCTTCGTGTTCCATCATACACTGTACACATGTTCCGCATGTTTTCCTGGATAGCATATCCGCGTTTGTATGGCTTGTTCCTTTCCTGTATTCCATTTTAATATCCAGACTGCTTAAATAGTTGATCCATGTCTGGAATTGAGCCGTTATTGGTTTCTTCGTTGTTACCATAAACGTAATAGCTTTATGGTCCGTTCTCAGTACGAATCTCTTACCATATAAGTAGTGGTTGAAATGTTTACAAAAATAGTATATTGCCAATAATTCTTTTCTGGTAATGCAGTATCCTTTTTCGTGGCTGCTCATCGCATGTGAACCATATGCAATGACATGTTCATGTCCTTTTTCATCCTTTTGCGAAAGAACTGCTCCAATAGTATCGAAGCTCGCGTCTGTGTCTAATATAAATTCTTTTCTGAAATCTGGAAATACCAATACTGGGGCGGTTATCAATGCTTCTTTCATTTCCCCGAAAGCCTTTTCACACATCTCTGTCCATCTTATTTTCTCATTGTTTTTTCCGCATATACTTTCTAGTGCTCTTGCCTTCTTTGCATAGTCTTTTATGAACCGTCGATAATAGTTACAGATACCCAGAAAGCTCCTCAGATTCTTCACACATTTTGGTTTTTGAAATGATTGTATTGCTTCTATTTTAGTATTATCTGTTTGTATGCCGTCTTTATTTATTATGTGTCCCAGAAACTTCACTTCTTTTCTAAATATTTGACATTTTTCGGGGTTCAATCTTAGTCCTGCTGTTGCGATCTTCCCTAGGACTTTTCCAAATATGTTATAATGGTCTTCTTCTGTCTTTGTGAATATTAGGATGTCGTCTAAATATACCATCACTCCATCTTTCCACAAGTCTTTCAATACTTTCTTCATTAATTCTTGAAATGTTCCTGGTGCCGCTGCAATACCGAACGGCATCCTGTTAAAACAGAACTGTCCTTCTTTTGTTGAGAATGCTGTTTTCTCTTGAGATTCTTTATCTAACTTCACTTGGTAATAAGCATTTCCCAAGTCGATTGAGCTAAAATATCTGGATCCGTGTAGGATGTCTAAAATTTCATCTACATTTGGCATTGGAAATGCTTGTCTTTCTGTTATCTTGTTTAATTGTCTGAAGTCTAGACAAAGCCTGATGTCTTTTTTCTCTTTCTTCCATACACAAACTAAAGGTGTGTTCCACGGTGAATTGCACTTCCTAATTATTCCGTTGTTTTCTAGATTTTTTATTGCTTCCTCAATCTTGTCTTCCAAATTTATTGGCTGACGTCTCGGTTTAATCATTATTGGCTCTCCTTTCGTGATGATCTTATGTTTTATCAGATTGGTACACCCAATGTCCCATTTATCTGCCATAAAAACATTCTTGTTTGCCTGAAATATTTCTAGCAGTCTCTTATTTCCGGTAACTTTTAAAACGTCGATGGCATGACGTAATCTTTCTTCATCTGTTATAATCCGCCCAAATCTAGCTTCTATTTCGCAAATGAAATCACTACGTTTTCCATGTTCTTCTAGTATACATTTCAATTCTATACCAAATAACCTTTGTAGTTCTACTCCTCCAATAATTTCTGGTATTAAATTCTTTACTATAATGAATGTTACATTTCTTTCCATACTGCCCATTTTAACATTGATGTTTAGTTTACCCATAGTTTCTAATCTACTGTTGTTTGCACATCTTAGCGATTCCCTTGTTTCTAATATTTCGATATTTTCTAATCGATCAATTACAGATTTAGCCATCACATTAATTCGCGCTCCTGTATCCAATAAACAATCTACTTTCCGCCCTTGGATATCCAGTGTTGTACTCGGTCTACCTTGCATTATATTATATGTTATTACTGGACTTTTTTGTTCTTCTACTGACAAAATATTCTGCTCTCTAGTATCTTCTACAATTTCATTAATACACACGTCTCCATTTTTCTTTAGGAGTTTGTAAATTTTCTCTATCGTTCTTTCCTCGTGTTTTACTACTTCATTTACTTTACACTCCTCTTTAAATTTTTTCTGACTTTCCTTATCATTCGACTTTTTAATTTCTACACTACTATTATTATTAATATCACGTTCAAAAACACTACAATCTTTATCAATCATACAATCATCATCCATACTTAAATTACACATACCGTTAGCATTCATTCTTTGGTTGAAATCAATCTTACTTAGTAAATTGCTCCGATCAATGTCCCGTTTGACGGAGCGTGCTCGTTTGGGTTATTCTCCCTGTTATACTCGTCTGGCTGGCTTGACTGTTTTGTATTCATCATCTCATCATCAGACTCGATAGCTGCAATATCTTTTCTGTTATATTGTTGGTTTCCCCATTGTCTTTGATGTACGTTCCTTGGTTGATACATATCTTCCCTTTGTTGATAGGTATTTCTTTGAATTCTTCCTCCTGACATCTTCCTTTGGTCTCGATCTCTTCCTTGATTTCGTCTTTCCATATTTGTGTAGCACTCTCTTTCTTTGTGTCCTCGTGCATTGCATCTATGACATTTGATTGTTGGGCATTCTCTTCGTATGTGACCTTCAACACCACATGCATAACATTGAAATCTTCTTTTTATATTACATTCTCTGCTACTGTGTCCCAGTTTTTGACACGTCCAGCATTCTATCACTTTAACTCTTGTCTCTGGTTTCCATTCGTTGATTTCTCTCTTCGTGGCTCCAACTTGTAATACATCTCTATAAGTTCTTCCCCCAGTTGTAGGTCGTATTGATCTCACCGTGTTTACTTGTTCAATAACCTTGTTAACTTTTTCTATCTTCTTTATAGTTTCTTTAATTTGTTCCGCCGTTTTGAGATCTTTCATTTCGATTTCTTTCCTGACTTCTTTATCTCTTACACAATGTGTCAATAAACATTTCTGAATTTCTTCCTCATTCCAAGTGTGTGAGGCCAATTTTTTAGTCATTTTTGATATTTTCTCTATAAATATTTCCGCTGAATCGTTACCTTGCTCGTAGTTCAAGGCTTCTCTTAAGTCATCAATCAATGACGTTGGTCGATGAAAAGCTGCTCTTAATTTCTGTTCAACGGTTTTACCTTCTGCGGCTTCATATTCTTCAATCAAAGTCCTGTCCAGAAGTGTAATAACTAGTACCATTTGTGTCTTCACTGGTGTCTTCGTTATTTCAAAGAACCTCTGACATTCTTTGATAAATAATTCGAGGTCATCTCCTCTGTGGAATTTCTCTGGAAGTAATCTTCCAATAAGCAGATCCGTTGGAATGGTCGCCATGTTAGAAGCTATAACATTTAATTCTTCAGTCATCAAAATAAATTACTAAGACTATTAAATCCAAATTATATTTCATAAAATCTGATTATATAAACAAATATTCTTGGGACATTTTCTAAGTTTTAATTTCAACCAAATATCAACATACCATTGCATTCATACTTGAATTTCAATTTTATTAAAAATTATTTTATTTTAAAATTTCAATTATCATTTCAATTTTAATATCTTAAAATAATTTAAGTTTCAATTAAAACTTTACAAATTTTAATCGTGAACTAATTTAATTTAGTATTTTAATTTTAATTCCTCACAAACGTTAAGGCGTAAAATGTAATTATTGTAATCAAATTGTACTACAGAATATAAAATTATTTTAATTTAAAAAAATAAACATTAAATTAATTTTTAAAAACAAAAATTATCATTCCTTAAAAATAAAATTTTAAAAATTATAATAATATCAATAATAAAATAATTTTAACAACCCAAAAAATTAATCAAACACATAATATACACAATTCAGATCCAGTTATTTAAATACATTCAAAATACATGTAGACTGAGCATTTTGAACATTAATTATAGGATTTAACGATTTTATCAACAACGCCTCACAAGTTATTCGTTTCTAATTACACAGATTTTTTGCAATTATCTTTTTACCTATTTTCTTACTCTTACATTTCCTAAAATTATTACTAATGTGAGTCAATCCATTCTCTCCAATGTATGTGGCATTACATCCATTACATAGAAATTTATAAACGAGCTCAGAACAAAGACCAACGGCAGTTGAAGACTTATTAGTGAACATACTACTGATTTTACAAGACGTTGAAACGATCCTAAACTTAGTTTTATCTACCTGTTTGAGGATCATATGCTTAAATTCTCTGAAACTCTCGGAATAAGGCAATACCAACATACATTTTGGTTCAATATGTTTTGATCGATTTTGGTCACATTTCAAACTTGACAAATTGCTAATTTCATAGTCAATAAGAATATTACCTCAAGACAAGTTTATTTTTTTTAAATTAAAATAATTTTATATTTTGTAGTACGATCTGATAGTCTAATAATTGGTTAACTTGTTTAAATGTACTTATTTTCATTTAGTTTTTGTTAATGTAATTTCTAGCTTGAAGAAGACTGATAAACGGCCGAAATATATGTGAAATGTTAGGAATTTCTTGGTGGTAAAATTTTTTGCGAGTAAAATTTTTATTGAAAGCTTTTATGATGAGAACCATGTTTTGCGTCACTAAGTGTTTGTTAGATACAAACTTTTCACGAAAGCGTTCGTTGTGTGGTTTGTTCGCAGACTAGACTGCTCCCTAACTGGTCATTCACTGTATATAAAACACAAGCAAAGCTGTGCACCTAAAAATTAAGATTTAGCATTTGTATACAAGAAGAAGTAATGTTCAAAGGAAAACCATTGACCCCTTAATCATATTATTTAAAAAGCAAATATTTTAATAATAAAAGCAGAATCAGTTTATAATTTTAAACTCTCGTGCGATTTAATAGTTAATACGATTTACTTAATTAAAATTGTTACTAAAACCGGAATTGCGGTAAGAAATGTTGATCAGATGAAACTTATGTAAAAACTTCTCATAATTAAATTCTGTTCGAATTCTATTAAAGTTCGTTTTCAGATATAAAAGCACATAAACATATAAGATTAAGATTACAAAAAATAAATAATAACATGTGCCGAAAATTAGTGAATATCAAAAAAGATCGATATCATTACTGATTCATAGACAAATAATAAAAAATTCTTAATGTGATTCCAGTTTGCATTTATTTTAAGCATATGCTATAAGTTTTAATTATATTCAAAACTTATTTTTATCAATTAACTAAAAAATAATGAAATTCTTATCATGAGTTCAACTGTCGTTTAAGATATACAAATGTTAAATAAATTACTAATATAATTTTAAATTAAATTATTACGTTAAAATATATATTTGTTGTAATATGTGGTCCTTTATTAAAGAGATGCATCAAAACCATTTATAACATTCGATACAAGTTGGATCTAATTTATGTCATTTAAAACAAATACAAGAAAGTCAACTTTCGCTTGATTGAGACCGTTTTTCATCAAAATATTTGATTTATGTTAATATTTTTTAACTATATAATATGAAATATTCATAGGCGAGGTAAAATTAGACAACACTTAGCCTCATTAGTGGAGGGTCTTTTTTTAATCACCATAATTCCATAATTATCTCAAACTTATCCATATTGCGAAGTGTATAGCATATTTTCATATAAACACATTGACCATCGTGAATTATTATTATTCCATGATTAATTAAGAATTATAATGAATACCAGAACATATTCAAATTTAGTCAATTATAGAAAGCTAATAAGGATTTCTAATTATATTCGCTAATGCTAAATAATAAGTAGATTATAAAAATAAATATATCCGATTGCAAATAAAATTCAAAATCATTCAAATATATTGCTGATAAGATATAAGTAGACTATTAATATACACAGTGAGTTTATAATTACAAATTAGTAATAATATTAGTAATCATAGTTATCATAAATGAGACTAATTACACCAGAAAGTAGTTTTTATAAATAAATTTCAAATAGTACCTAGATAATAGCGTTATAGATAAACTTGTCATGTCACTTACCTATGGAATTGTGTGTAAATCACTTATTTATTTTATTCTTATTATTTTTATTGTCTAAAACGCATAAATTTATACATACCGTATATAAAGCGTTAATATGGCAAAACTTTTTAAATTACATTAATAATTTAAAAACTGAAAGAATAATACAACTATTTTCTACACAGTAGATACATTTCTCAGAAATTCGGGTAAAAAGAAACGTGCAAGAAAAGTTAAGTTTATAATAGTTTCATGTTATACGAAAACCATGTAAGATGAAATAAAGAAAAAAAATTTATTTTAAAAACAGTTTAAAAATGTTGAAACTGTAAAAGATCTGATATGGATACGAATAATAAATACACATGAAATTTTACGAAAACTTGAAATACGTAATTCATTGGTAAAATTTAGTAGCGAAAGCTAAGAAAAGAAATCTGTTAATCCAAAGTTAAGAATATAAATAAAATAAACGTAATTGTTTGAGACGAACTGGACTAATGCCACTATCATAACTAGAAATATCTACATCCGTGAATCTCTTTAATGGCGACTTTCGTCTGATAATGTTTTTAACTAACGAACTATTTTCTGAAAGGTCCTGTGCTATCCACCTGTTTATTAAAAACTCTGTTATAGACAGTTGAACTTTGGATTCCTCATTAACTACATACCATATAGCAGCGTGCAATGCACAGTGCGCATGAACTTTAATGAACCGTGACACTTCAACTTCGAGCAAAAAAACGTATAAAAGAGTTGGGTTAATATCATTTAAATGGATTATAAAACAACGGTAATTTTAGAAATTTTATTACTTATTAAAAGAAGATCAAATAATTGTAAATTGAAATTATCATTAATTTTTTTCAATCACACTATAGTCAGGGGGTATTTTTTGACTCTCGATAAAAAGCTTAAGATAAAAATAGGCTTGAATCACATATCAATAAAAAAACAGATATTTTATCGATTAAAGCCTAAAATTAAATTCTCGATTAAAAAGCCTAAAAAATATTTCTTTGATTAAAAAGCATAAGTAATGTTTCTTGATAAAAAAGCACAAAATAAAAATTGACTCAAATCGCTTACGATTGAATCGCCTACCGTTAAAAAATTATCAGGGGTATTTTATAGGCTTGTTAAAAAGACACTTGTGATATTTGGTCATTAATTTTCATAAGCAAATTTAGGCTCTAGATAAAAATAAGTTAAAATACCTAAAGTAAATAAAGGTAAATTAAAGGGTCTAAAGAAAATTAAAGTACATTAGGGTAAATTAGAGTACATTAAGGTAAATTAAAGTGTTTCTTTTGAGATAGTGGAAATATTGTCATTTAAAGAAAAATGATTGGTTAAGAAGAGAATTTATGATCTTTTAAGGGGATATGATTGGTCAAGAGATGAATTTTATTTTAAGGGGATTTCAAGAAATTTATTCGGTTGAATATCGATGTCGGTGATTTTTATAAAAATATTGAATATGGCTGGAAATATTGTTATTTGATCGAAAATGATTGGTCAAGAGAGGAATTTATAATATTTTTAAAGGAATTTACTCGGATTAATATTGGTGTTCAAAGGGTAAATATTATCTAATTGATAGGTTTTTATGAAAATTATGAATATAGTTGGTATAATGGAGTGAAAAATGACATTTGAAGAGAAATTATTGGTTGATAGGCGAATTTATAGTATTTTTAAAGGGATTGAGTTTGTTGAATTTATATAATACTTAGGAAAATTGTTACTTTTTTCATTGATTTAAGGTTAATCAGAATATATATATATATATAAGATTTCAGTTCTAAGAAATTGATTGATTCATGTAACTATTTGTATACAAGTACGTATTTATTTGATTTTATTATTATATTTGTAATTAAATTAAAAACTAAAATTGACTAGTATTTAAAAAATTTTTGTTACCTATTATTTATGTTTTTATTGACAATTTTCTTGGTCAGTAAACAATTTTTGATATTGATTTGTTCAGTAACTACTTATTGATTATTATTTACTTTAATGTGCCTTAATTTACTTTATGAGCCTTAATTTACTTAAATGTACTCTAATGTACTTTAATTTACTTTCGACCCTTTACAACCCTCACATTATTAGAAAGTTAAGTATGTCAAATCTAAAATATAAAACGGATTTATAAAAAATTAAAACTTACGTTAAATAAAGATTTCGTGTGGCTGACGGTAAAATTAATTTGCGATAATCAATCTTTGAATCAAGACAATGAACTTCGCAATATTTCTATAAAAAAAACTTTATATTTACACAATTAAATTGATTTTCCGAATAATTCATTTGCTTGAATTTTTTTAGAGGGCTTCTCAAAACCTTCTCATAACACCAAAAATCACTTAATATATGTTATAAAAGCAATACATCAGTGGTTCTCAAACTGAGTTCACCGTTCTTTGATGGAGTGAAAAGAGATTTTTGGTATAAATGTTTTGAATAAAATTTTAAATTTTATTTCCTTAATTAATAACTAGATTGATCCATGCTTTTTTTATCACCATTCGTTTTTATTGTAACTGGATAAACTGAATAAAAAACTTTATTTTTCTTCTTTTCAAATTATGAATACAATCGATATGATTTTTTATCTTTGAATTATTTTAATATTCATTTTATATATTTTAAAATTGCTAATATTTGTCATCACTTTTCATCTTTTTGACATTCAATTTAATCAAATGCAGTTTAATAAATTTTATTTAAATATTGATTAAATTGAATGACAAAAAGATTATATGTGATGACAAACCCTGCAAGTGTTTTTACATTATAGATTCTCATTATAAAAAAAAATTTTAATCGTAAAAAATACATCCATCAAATTTACATTTGAATTTATATTTCATGATTAACAATTTCTGTTTAATGAATAAAAAATGAATTAATTTAATTTCAATATTTAATTATATTCAATATGAAATATTAAGAGTACAGCGAGCCATCTTAAAATATTATAGGCACCGCCATTCATGAAATTTTTTAAAGTTTGGAAAACGCTGCAAGTATATAAATAACTCCAGTAAACTAATTATTTATAATAATAACCCATTTTATGACGTATGGTTTGAGAAGCCCTTTTTAGACAAAGTTTAAATCAAATTAATTTAAATTTGAAGATTTTAATTTTATTTTTTAGAGTATATTTATAAATTCTCACTAATTACTGTTAATGTCCATATACAGGGTGACCCAAACAAAATGAGACAAAATGAAAACAGCCATAATACCTAATGTTATTATTCAAATTAGTCTACTGAATATGGGAAAATGTGCAACATGTCAGAGTATAATATTCATTGTTCAGATTTCAAAATGTCCAGCTCTATTTCTCACACAAGCGGAAAGTCTATTTCGCCACTGATCAATCGTGCAGTTTCTTGTGTAATATCTTCCCAAGCCTTGATCAAATTGACTGAGGTTAGCGACATTGCTATGATTAATCGCAAGAGCCTTCTGCTCTAATATGGATCAAATTCCATAGCCGAGGGGGTTCAGGTCTGGTCTTGAAGCTGGCCAGTTCTTCGTTGTGATAAATTCGGGTAAATTTGTCGGACACCAGGATTGTGTGCTTTTTGCTCGATGTAAGAGTGCTGAGTGTTGCTGGAAAACCAAGTTGTTACCAGCAAACATGAAATCAATAAGAGGCTCGATAACCAGAGAAATTTATTTTTCTTCATTGAGCTTGACACCTTCAGGGATAAAACCAAAGGAGTCTTGCCTTGATGGGACACTCCTGCCCAAACCATAACAGATGCTGAATGCTGAGTTCTTTGTCGATAATTTTTACCTTTAGGAATTTGCTGGACACTAGGAGCAAGCAATAGCTTATTTTGACTGTTACATTTGGCTCCAGCAGTGAAAATGTTTTCATCTAAGTGGATATTTTTGCAAGTCTCGGCAACGTACCTTGATAACACCTATTTGCATTTTGTTAACCATGCCGATGATGACGGGGGTTGAGCATATGGGTTTTTCTAAATTTTAAGAGACTTGAGACCAAGATCATTTTTGACCATTCTACTCATTGACTCTCTTGACACTTTCATATCACAAGCCATTTTTATTAGAGATATCTTACAGTCTCGTCAGATTAGAGCCTTTACTGCTTTAATATGCTGCGAGGTGTCCAGGTGCCACACTTGTCAGTAATGCAGCCTGAAGTGGTTAACTGTTTTATGTTGCTATAAGCTGTGGCTCGTTTATTTCCATGAACCATAGCCTTCTGAACAACTTCAGATGGAAATAACTGTTTTTGTAAAATTAGAGATACCAAAGCAGAGCAAAAAGCAAATAACTTTATTGTCATTATAGTAATGTGAGAAAATAATGATACTGTCTTCTCAATCCGTGTGCTAATTGGTGGACAGAATGGTTCAATACTTTCACGTGCAGGCACACGCAAACTTTGTCTCATTTTGTTTGGGTCATCTTCTATAGCAATAATTTTTTCTTCGATATATAATAAATATAATGTCATTTGAAAATGAAAAGAAATTAATAGTGGAAAATTAAAAGTTATTATATTAATATTATTATGGCTAACGCCAATCACCTAACTGATCATTTTCTGTTTCGTGGTTATAAAACTAAACTGAAATCCCACTTAAATTAAAACTTAAAGTTAATTAAAATTAAATTAAACTAATAAAATCAATAAAAAATATAAAATAGATTATTTTTTCTAATTTTTAAAATTAATAGATAATAATCATAATTACTAGGAAAATGCAGTGCTGAAAATTCGTGAATATCAAAAAACTTCGATATCTTTAATGATTCATAGTCAAATATTTGATAATTTTGTAATCCCCTTTTTATTTTAGGGTTTTTAAAATATTTAATATTTATATGTAGCAACGTCTTTTCATTTTCAATTCATTGTTTATGTTGATTATTTATGAACTGATTACATTTACAATTGGCATGGCATAAAAGTTTAAAGATTATTGTGAAATTAAAACTCTAAATGCATTCTTTGTATTTCCATTAAGAATGAAATCATTTTCAAATACAAACTTTTAAAACGTTACATATTTTTATAATTTTATTATATTTGGTTTATTCAGTAATATTTTTATTAATTTTAACATATTTTTTGAAATTAGAAATTAAACGTAAATCAAATTTATTGAGTTTTCTAGGAAAAGATCCCGTTGAAGTTGAACGGCAGACCAGAAAAATGATTTAGTAAAAAATTTTTAACTGATTGCACACAGCTTCCTTTTAAATATGTATCAAATCAAATTATTCAAGGATAAAATATTTATTTACATTCATTTAAATTTATTAAAAAAATAAAATAGATAATTAATAAAATTTGGTATTAAATATATACAAATATATTTATTACAGTAATTCCAAATAAAGAAAATTGGTGAAAAATTTTGTAGGGATCGCGGACCCTTAGTTCTCCTATTATAGACTGACAACTACAATTATTAAGAATTAACTCTTCTAATATTCACATCTAAACAGAATTTAATGAATAAAGGTCAAATCAATCAAATGAATATTTTGAAAAAGTGAAAAAATTAAATTAAAAACTTTGAGAAGATCAATGAATGGTAGAAAATTAGCTCTTTGTAACCCTCGCTTGTAGAGATCTAAATTTTTAACGACAGTCAAAAGTTCCAAATCAATTATTAAAGACCGTACCATCTGGATGTCTGTTTGATGTAGCTATAATAAATATGCCGGATTGAAAAATAAATTCGAATAATCTCTTCAAAATCATAGCATCAGCAATATCTGTTACCTAATTTAATAGTATTTGTTATACTAATTTCAAAATTTTTAATAATAATTATTAGGAGGAATAGTAATAGTAATAGTAATAGTAATAGTAATAGTAATAGTAATAGTAATAGTAATAGTAATAATAATAATAATAATAATAATAATAATAATAATAATAATAATAATAATAATAATAATAATAATAATAATAATAATAATAATAATAATTAATAATAATAATAATTAATTAAATAAATTTAGCAACGGCTTAATTAAAAGAAAATGCCAATAAAAAACTATTTGTACGATATATTTCGAGAGCATAACTGTTATCTTCAGGCACAAAAAACCAACTAAAAATATTATGAATTAACTCATATTTTATGCAAATTATTATTTTATATTATATTTATTTAATATTTTAATAAATAAACACTTAAAAAATATTTAAATGTTTTAACTAATTTTTAATAATAATAAAATAATAATAATTATAGTAAAAATATTAATAATAATATTAATAAAATAATAATTATTATTGGACAATATAAAACCATATTATACAATTTGAAAGAATAAAAAATAAAATAAATACTGTGTTTTTACGAAAGTAACATAAAACTGATTTCAATAATTTTGTTAAAAAAACTTTACATAATGCTTATTTTTAGAAGGGTCGGCTAAAGAAGTTGATTAAAGAATAAAAATTTGAGGTTAAGCTAAATTTAAATAATTCAGACATGAAGAGGTGGTATCCGGACGATTCATCAGTGGACGCTTCATCGGTGGACGCTTCATCGGTGGACGCTTCATCGGTGGACGATTCACAGGAGTTTTATTATAGAAACCCGTTTAGTAAATGAAACCCTTTCTCATTTTTGCAACCGGGCTTAGGACTTAGGACCGGCTTTGGCAGATTTTTTTTTAATCATTTCTTTGTGTTTTTTTAACAATTTCTTTTTTTTTCATATTGATTTTTAATTCCGGTGACCGTCCTCCCGATGGACCGTCCTCCCATGAACCGTCCGCCGATGAAATCCGCAATGTCACTGATGAGATGATATGTAATAAAATCTAACCTGAAACTCATCAAAACAGAGCAACTTGCAATTATGACACATCATCTTTGCAACAACTGGTATAGGATCAAATAACTGAGATTTACTTCTATGGATATTGGTGGGTTTTTTACTTTTAACTTCGTGCATTTCTGAAAATATTCGATACTTATATTGTTGTAGTTCAATGAAAGTAAGCTAATTGAATAGTAAAAATATTATTTAATAAATGTGAGATATGGGTATTCTAATTTAAAATTTATTTAAAATAATTAATTTTAAGGAAGTTGAAATTATTAAATTTTGTGTAATCTACAATATTAATTTAAATTTAAATATAATTTTTTATATAAATTATATAGTATTTTGAAATGTATGTTTGAAATTACAGTTTAATGATTTCTCGATTTTTTTTCATTTTCAAGAAACGAGAAATTCGAGCATTCTCGATAAATTTTAAAAAAAATAATAGGTTTAAAAAATATTTGAATTTAAGGAACATTTGGAATAAAGAAAATAACAATATTCTTTTCTTAATAATAATAACAGTCAATTCAAATATATCAAAAAATAAAAATCATAATCGAAATCAGAACAATCTTTTTTGATTTATAAATACACATATTGCGTACCTTACACGAATTATTAATATTAAACGAACTTTTTTTTGTTTTTCATTTCTGATTGCTTTCCATTTTTCAATGGCATGAAGGATTTTTTTTATTATTTGACTATGAATCAGTAATGATTTCGATGTTTTATTGATATCATAAATGATTCATAGTAAAGATCTTATTAATTATTATAATTATTAATTATTATTATATTATTGTTATTACTATTATGATTATATTATTATTATTATTATATTATTATTATTATTATATTATTATTATTATTATTATAATTATTAATTATTATTATATTATTGTTATTACTATTATGATTATATTATTATTATTATTATATTATTATTATTATTATATTATTATTATTATTATTATTATTATTAGTATTATTATTATTATTAATTATTATTAATAATTATTAATTTATTATTATTATTATTATTATTATTATTATTTTTATTATTATTATTATTATTATTATTATTAATTATTATAATTAGATCAACACCTCGCTGATAATCCGATTCCTACAAAAGGGGATAAAATTACTATAAAAAAATATTCTTCCACCTGTTAGAACTAAGTTTATGGAATTCGTATGTTTGTATAAAAAACCGGAAAGATCAACTCATCTCTTGTATCGTTTGGACGTAATAGAAACAACAATCGAAAAATATTTCCCTATGCTGAAACGCATTCTAAACCTTTGACAAAAAGACACTTTCTCGAAAGAATACCATTAAAAGAGAAGCAAACACACCCGAGAAAATCTTGACGTATGTGCTCAAAAAATGGGATGCAGGTGAATAAAGAATGTGCCTACCTTCCAATGCCTTGCTATATATAGATTGTTTCCTTGCTTATCACACAATACCTCAAGCTCAGTGCTTTGAAACCTTCTTTCCTATAATCATTTTTAATGTTCAGTTTTTCATTATCGATTATATTTTTATTTTTATATATATTTATAATATTGTAAAAAAATCAGGGTCGCCGTTGTGAATTTCGCATATCGGACGTTGAAATCAATTCAATAGTTAATAATGTCATTTAAAAAATAAAAAAAAATTTAATGTTATTATTTAATTATCATATAGCACAAATTATCAACATAAAAGTTTATTTTTTACCGACCATTGAGAAAAAATATATCGGGGAACTGGTTAAATTCTTTGTCAATTTTATTACTGGCACAAGCTGCTATAGTTTTTAAAAAATTTCTTTCAGGTGAATTTAAATAAATATAATTAATTTTTATGCTTCAGCAACACAAAATTAATAATAATAAAATGTAAAATAAAAAATAATTATCATTCCATTTAAATTAACTATCCTAATAATTATAAATAAATTTTTAGTAAACTATTAAATTATAATATTTCAAAATTAATTAATTAGAAAGATGTTTTAATTTATGTTTTGAGTTGACTAAAATATACTTTACATAATGGCTAGCATTACTTTTATGAACTTCTATCATAAATTCATGGAAATGAACTCGTTTTTTAGATTGTTCAGCGCATGCATCGTAGAACAAATTCATTAGCATAGTTTTGCCGGATCCTAAATGTTATTTGTAATTTAATTTAAGAAATCAAATTTGTCCTCACCGACACTTCCATAAATATATAAACCTTTATTAATAGTTGAGTTTTTTCGAGTAAAAATCTATTGTGAAATTTAATGAAATTCATAAATACCGAATTCACTTTTTCGAAGAATCCTTTATTTTCGGTTTTCGCTATAGATTGGTTCAATGAATTTAAAGCTGTAACAATACTTCTCTGCACGTAATCGTCTTTTAAAGCACCAGAATTAACTTTTGATTTATAGTCATCCAGAAATTTGTGATAACTGTTTAATTCTAAATTTAATAGATTAACTTGTGCATAACTAAAAAAACTTACTCAAAAATTGAAATTTCATTTTGTTATGAAAGATAAAATAATAAACTGATTTCTTATAAAACATTGTACAAAAAAATTAGTTCAAATATTAAATATACTCATCAATGAAAATCATTAATCTCATCAACTTATTATTTTTGTTAAATCGAATACCATTTAAAAAATATTCATTTTCGTTAATAAAAATAGATTATTAAAAGATATCTGAATTAATTAGATCATTTAATTATTTTTATCAATTACACATACTGAATAAGTGTTATTTTAAATTTTTATAATGTTTTATAAATAAAAGTAAAGAACTGTATCCAAAAATAAAAACATTTTTTTATATATTTTCGGTCATCGCTGACTTATTGACCGTAACGACATAATAATTTATTTATATAGGATTCCTATTGTTGGGCCAGAACAAAAATGGCCCTGAAAATTGTTAAAATGCATCAGTAATACAGCACGAAAACCCAGCACCAAGATAACTTAAAATACAACATACAACATCAACTAAACACTCTAAAATTTGAGGAATATAAATAAATATAAAATCAAAAAAACATAAAAATAAAATAAAATAAATGTTGGACCAGAACGTAAACGGCCTTGGAAAATGTTTAAATGGATCAGAAACACACACGCAAAAATAACACGCAATTCAAATTTCCCACTGAAACATCAAGTAAACCCGATAAAATCTGAGAAATAAAAGAATTAAATATAAAATAATAAACATAAAAATAAATTAAAATATTAACAAAATGCACCAAGATTCGCACGATACCTATACAAATATAACAAGAAAACACAACAAATTCGACGAAATTGAAAAAAATCAATTAAAGTTCATTAAAGTGAAATTTAAATCGAAAAATTGAATTAGTAATAATTCAATAAAAATTTTAAATAAAAAATTATAAAAATAAATCGAAAAATAATAAAAATAAATAATAGAATTTGCTAGAAAACAACAAGGTCGAATTTTGTTTTACTGCATCAAATTTCACACGTCACACAAATAGGTATATATACTGATCCATTTTCACATTTAACTTAACCATTTTTGAAAATTAACCATTTTCAACCAATTTTGGACTTTAACCATTGTTTGAAAATTGTGAATCGTTTTTAAAACCATTTGTAGACCATTTTTCACACCAGTTTAGAACTATTTGAAAACCACTTCGAGAATTTGTTTATTATTCTAGGTGAGAAATATTTATGTTGGAGCCCTCTTTCCACACCACGTTCACAGCATCTCTGTAGAGCTCTGCTTGACGGCGGTGTGGGGAGAGAGGCATTTATGTTTTCTATTATGATATTTTATGTTTTGCATGAAAATTTTGGAATGGTCATAAAGGGTAATTCTGTTATTTTGTCCTAATTAATAAATATTATTAATATGTTTAAATTATTCTACATATATCTAACTTATCTTATATGATTTTTTAAATTTTAATGTCGAAATTTTTCCGGCCCACAGCCGACACATAACGCAAGTAATTAAAATCTACATAGTACAGAGGCATGTAAGTGCGTGGAAAATCGCCAATGATATGTACCCGTGAAGACTCAGCGTGCGCAACGCAGCGGTCGTAACGTCAATATTATCCCTATAGCTGAAGCGAGAAGTAAGGAAGAAGTCTCTGGCTGCTTCCTCGTTTCTCAATTCTGTAAAATCGACCTAAAATTATATTACATACGGCTTAAAATCATCACACCGAGTAGTCCAGTGGGCACTCAATAAATATAATATGAACACAATATGCGTCTAAGGCCTATTAAAGGGAAAGGGTACTCGGGTTAAATTAACTGAAATCGTTGTTATAACTATTTTGATTAACATTTTGAAATAAATAAAATTTATCGGGAATCATTGAACTCGATTAAATTGAAATTGTCGATAAAAATTAAAATAACCATTAATTGTAGAAGTAAAGTGTTTTATTTGGATTAACATTTCGAAATAAATAAAATTTATTGGGAATCATTGAATCCGATTAAATTGAAATTATTGATAAAAATTAAAATAACCATTAATTGTAGGAGTAAAGAGTTTTATTTGGATTAACATTTTGAAATAAATAAAATTTATTGGGAATCATTGAGCTCGATTAAATTGAAGTTATTGATAAAAATTAAAATAACCATGGATTGTAGAAGTAAAGTGTTTTATGGCTAAAAATCTAAGTAAATGTTGGGTAAAGATAATTTAAATGCGCGTAAATTATTGATTAGGGTAACAGCAAATAATTTCATCAGTTAATTCACTATAATTCATTTCAATAAAAGTAGTCTGATCTTAGAGTAAGAACGAGTAATGTATTAAGCTAAACAAAATCAACCCCCGACAAAAATGAAAGCAACTAAGAATCGAATTCATTGATTTCAAATAAAGAAACGTATCAATTAAAGGTGAAACGATTTTCGACTAACAGTATGAAATCCCTTAACTAAATTGTTGATTAAAGCTCCAAATTTTCATTGATTAAAGCAAAGGAAAAGTCTTAAAACAAAGTAATCATTTAGTTCGATGTCGGAAACTATTGATAAAAATAAAATAATCTGTTGATTAATAATCCAAAACTTCATCGATTAAATACAAGGAGAAACGTTAGGAATTAAAGCTTTATTATAACGAAATCGTTTAGTTAATTGCTAAAATTATTCCTTGATAAAAGGAAAATCACGGATTAGAAATAAAACCCTCATTTAGTTGAAGCTCGAATACGATCGATAATAATAAAATAATTTGTTGATTAATAGTACAAACTCATTGCGTAATAAACTGAGCTTTTCCTTTGATTTAATTAGATGGATTAACATAAAACCTTAGCAATTCAGAATAAAGTGGGGTATAAAATATTATTCACTGACCAAAATAAAAATAGAGTCTGATTAACATAAAGAAATCGTGATTAAGAGAACCAAAATGAACGAATCAACAAATAAATACCAATCCGTTATTGAATAAAAATGACAGAAATTCAAATTAACACTATGATTGAAAGCCAGGGATAAAATCGAAAATGATCCGAATTAGAAACGCAAACAGATCAGTTTATTGGGAAACGAAGTAGTATCAGATTTAACTTGATGGCGGCCATTTAGCTTAGAAAGATTTTCTTGATATCGGACGAATATCCTGACACCGTTTTAGACCCGAGAATAATCCCATAATTTTCGTGTAGAAACCAAACGAACGACTATAAAGTTAATAAATACGCCAACAATATCACAAGAAATTAACTTACGACGCGCTTAAAATCCGATATAGTCCAACTTAGACGAATAAATATATCAAATGATGAATATCGAAGTGATGCTTGATAAGGAGTCCCATCATTAGAAAGTCTACGCGCACTCCACAACCGAAATTTGCACTAAGTCGATAATAGAAGTAGCCGATCGATAACTAAATTAACTTGAGAGAATCAACCGGAAACCGGAAACCTACCTTGAATGAATCTAACATCCACTGGATCGAAGGGATTGACGTTTCCGCCAACATCGTCCTGACAGGATGTGACTAAATTGAATTTCGTCAATTTACGTACAACAGGTAAACTCTACCTCCGTTTCGAATAGACATTAACGTCCTAGAATAGCGGATTTTAGAATTAGTTTAATCAATATTGATGTTATATATTAGTAATTTGTAACCTTATATTAGTTAATATAACTTTTATATATTTAATAAAATTCGGAATTAATCTCAAACCGCAGTAGGTAGCTGGTAAACCTTAAATCAACCTCAATATCTGATAACATCACGGAGCCTTTGAGTTTTGAAACCGATTTTTTAACAGATAGTATCGCGGAGTGCTTAGCGAATTCTAAATGAACCTTAATTAGTAGTAATTCTACCCACTAGGCAAATCCTAACTTAACAAACGTTAATGCCTGATAGATTGTGGATTTTCGACTCACCCATCTGCTTAACACTAAAATGTTATCTTGTTCTAATTATTACCATCATTAACAAGAGTTAGATGGGAGTGCCGTGAGGAGTTAGCCAGCAGAATACATCCCACCAGGAACGCACAGATAAATAACCTTAGTCGTTTCGAGTTGCAATAATAATCAAACTAGTAAGGTTTAATCGGTCTAAGAGCGATAATATAATCAACGTTTAGTCTAGTATTATTATAAGCCGACGACTTAATCGAATTTGTTAACGATAACCATTTAGATATGCCTATCGACCAAATTGCCATTCAAGTAGTAGAGGAACCACACCTAAGAGAGGTACCAAAGGTTGCCGCGACTACCAAGCAACCTCCACTCCGGTGGCCACACCCGACCACCTGGCGATTGTTGGGTCTCGAATCCGATCCCTGTGGACTCGCCGGACAACAATACCCGGCCGAAGAAATATATGATCACGCCAGAAATCTCCTCACCTTCTGGGAACAAGTACAAGAGCAAGTGGACCTCAATGTGGTCAAAGCCCGGATGTACCTCACGAACGTGGAGGAGGACATCCGCGTCGGGCTCATCGCGGAGGCATACCCACCTCACCCAGTCCGCGATACCCGACGGCCCTATACGGTGGCGGCTCTGAAGAGGAGTTTAGAGAGAGAATCCCCGGACGATGTACTATAGTAATGACGGAGTGTTGTAGAGATTGATTTAAATATTGAGTTCCTTTTCGTTCGTTATTTGATCTCATAGATAAACTAGCTTCGTACAATTTGTTTAGTTAAATAATAAAACTTTGATTTAATGAAGGTAATAAGGAATTTAAATGCTCCCCTATTATAGAGATGGCGTCCCTACAACTTCTACAAGCAGAACTGAAACGGGCAAGACAATCGAACGCAGAGTTACTCGCCCAAATACTTCAATTAACTCGAGAGACTCAACAGTTAAAAGCAACCTGGGTTAATCCAGCAAAGATGAGAGCTGTATATCACCGACTCACAGCGACTCAGAAAGGCTGGGAGGAAGAGCGGCAGCTAAATCAGAGTCTGCGCACGCAGATTCGGGGACTCGGAGTCGCCCTAGTGGTATGCCGAGAAGGTGAAGCGGTAACTTACCCGCTCATCTTCGCCCCAACCCAAATGCCGCAGACAACCACCAAGCCAACAGAACAACCCATCAATAATCGTCGACCGGGACGTAAGGAACGTGCCCGTCGTCGAGCAACGCAGCTGCAAAACGCCAAACAGTAAATATTCCACATGTGATTGATTCAAATAGAGTAGTGTTCGCCTTAGTCGAGTCGTTCTTTTGAAATTGCATGTCAGTATTGTTACGAGACCTTATTACGTCTCAGTTTTCTATAGCCAATTAAGAGCTAATCCTGAATAGTATGAGGGACAGAGCTAAGCGAGCACAGGTCTTCTATCGACAGCTCGTGAACCCGAGGGTTGTCCGAGCAACTACAGTACTAGCACATGGTACTCAATTTTTGCGGGCAATCCACCACTTGAACACATTACCAACGTTGCTTAGCAACGGGTGCCAAGTGGCGATCAGTATCATTTTGTATGGCGTTACGAGGGCAACCACCGATTAGTTCAAACAAACAATGAAACCCTGTAACCCACCATAAATACAAAATGCATCAAGAACCGCACGAAACTTACATAAAAAATAACATAATAACAAGAAAAATTTGACCGAAAAACAACAAGTTTTATAAAAGTGGTGGGTTACTGGGTTTTGATATTGGTGGGTTACAGGGTTTCAAATCCTGCTTATCTTCCTGGCGACCCTAGTAACGCCATACAAAATGATACTGACCCACTTGGCACCCGTTGCTAGGCAACGTTGGAAATGTGTTCAAGTGGTGGATTGTCCGCAAAAATTGAATACCATTGGCTAGTACTGTAGTTGCTCGGACAACCCTCGGGTTCACGAGCTGTCGATAGAAGACCTATGCTCGCTTTGCTCTGTCCCTCATAAATAATTATTCATGATTGGTGCTTAATTGACTGTGGAAAACTGAGACGTAATAGGGTTACTTGTGACCATACTGGTATGCAATTTCAAAAGAAAACGACTCAACTAAGGCTAAAACTACTCTATTTAAATCAATCACATGTGGAATATCTACTGTTTGACGTTTTGAAGTTGAGTTGCTCGACGTCGGGCACGCTCCTTACGTCCCGGTCGACGATTGTTGGTGGCGATGGGTTGTTCTGCTGACTTGGTTGCTGCCTGCGGCATCTGAGTAGGGGCGAAAATGAGCGGGTAGGTTACCGCTTCACCTTCTCGGCATACTGCTAGTGCGACTTCGAGTCCCCGAACCTGAGTACGCAGACTCCGATTGAGCTGGCGTTCCTCGGCCCAGCCTTTTTGAGATGCGGTAAGTCGTTGATACAGGATCTTCGTTCGTTTAGGGTCTAAACAAGTCGCTTTGACCTGCTGTATCTCTCGAGTTAATTGCAGGACTTGGCCAAGTAGTTCTGCATTCGCCTGCCTCGCACGATCTAGTTCCGTCTGCAGAATCCGTAGAGAGGACATCACTGTAATTAAATGGATTTTACACGTCAATTTATGGTTGGTTTAAAGGTTTTAAATCTTTCAAACAAATCGAAATTCATTTTCAGTTATATAAGAAAAAGAAATACACGCAGTTCTAATTATAATTATTATCTAATCACTATATCGATTTGTCCGTCAGTTCATTCGTCCGGGCAGTATCGTTCTAGGCTTCTTTTGAGAGCTTCTACCGTGTAGGGTCGCCTAGTGTCTCTAACCGGACGAGGTGGATGGGCGACGGCGATCCGCCCGGCAAGGATGTCATCCAGCACGTTTGCAAGGTACATCCTTGCCTTGACTACTTGCAAGTCCACCTGCTCCTGCACCCGCTCCCACTGGGTGAGGAGGTCCTGCGCATTGACGAAGATTTCGGCGGCTGGATATTGTTGTCTCTCCGGTTCGAGTGGGTTACTGCTCGGATCCCGTGCTTTCCAAGGGATAGAATAAGGCCACTGTGACCGGGGTCCTTCTATCGCGTCTGTGGCTCGTAATATCATTCTCGAGCGCTTTTTCCCCGTTGATTGAGCGGTGGTCTGATTGATGGACATGTTCTGCAACAATCGGGAATTAAATTATGAAAATAATAGTGCGGGGAAAAGGGTCTTCGCTATATTAGTTAAAGGGTGTTTATATAGGTCCAAGATTTGGTGTATTAGCGGCTAACATTGGGGTTCTTCTAGGCTCGGTTCGTTGGTGGGGCTTTTAATGGATAAAATAAAAAAATATTTGCATGTGTTGATAACTTGATTTAACGTTTGGGAATGTCGCCATCCGCTCTGGGAGTCGTGAAGGGTGAATATGGTGAAGATCAGTCCCTCAATTTTATTTATGCGGGGTTCCAGTTCGTCATTCGAATTGGTATTTTAATTGGTCACTTTTATGATAGTAAAAATATTTATCGTTGTGTTTATGTTAACGACCGGGCGGGTGCTTATTAGATAGTTAATTCTAGACGTGATTGGTGGGTTATGTTAATTAAGTCGACTGATGTGTCTACTCAATTAATTCGATCGTCTCGGAATTTTAAATGTCACATTCAAAATCGGTTTATTTACGGACATATTTGCCATTCGTCGTAGCGTTTGAGGATCTCGTCGCAATACTAGGCTACCCATATCTTTGGAATTTATTAATTTCCTCGGATGGAGGTTTTCCTCCTAATTTGGTCAGGACATTTTACGATATTATCGAACTTTGGTGAGTGTTTCAGTGTGCTGTTGTTAATAAAACATTTCTTAAAGTCGACTTTTCGTGAGGTGAAAATGGATTTTAACTATTTTTCTAATTGGTTAGATCTTATGACGGTTTAGTTTACAAGTCATGTTACATCTGATTAACTTGGATTTTTATCGGGTTTAACGTTTCTATTAAGTTGTCGAGTTAGAGATTATTGTCAATTTGAATTTGCCACATCTATGTCGTCTCATTTACTAAAGTAATCGGTTTCAACTAACGTGGTACCTCTCTTGTTGGGAGATCATTTTAGCCTCATCGGAACGCAGCATGAAAAGTGGATGGAGGAAACTATTAATATTATTTCAAATACAATCACTTGGGTCGAGACTTACCTCCATCTAATAACTATCTATTCATTCCCAGTCATCTATTTGTTATTATATTTCTTGAATTAGCGTCTTGCTACTCGGTTTATTAAATCTCAGTTAAATCGTAATTTAGTTCAAACCCCACTTTATTCATTTGATTTATGTTAACTCGGAAAATCTCTGTCTAATTCACAGCTTATTAGTCGTTATAAATTTCAATTAATTTATCTAGAACATGATTCTAATTTATTGGTAAATTTTTAAGCTTTGCTTAATTACAACATAGCTCTAACTTGTCGAAGCTATCTAAATAAGGTTTCATTTTATTGTTGATCATGAATTTTCCGGATTTGTTTTTCGAACAGAGGTTTCTTATTTGCTGTTAATCATAAACTTCATTTATTTCGCTGTACTATTTTAATTTATTATTGATCGTAACCTTTATTTACCTCACAGACATGATCTCGATTTGTGGTTAATCATATACTTTAGTAAGTTTACTTTGTAGGTACGATTTTAATTCCCTATGACTTGTCAACTGTATCAGATTTACTTCACAAATAAGATTTTATTTTCGTATTAATCATAAACTTTACTGGCTTTATCAATAAGATCTTATTTTTATTAATCGGAAACCTTATTAAATTTACCTTACAAACAAGGTTTTATTCTTTATTAAACTTTACTAATTTTTCGTTACAAACAAGATTTTTCCTTTATATCTCGTATACTATATCAAATCACTTTACAATTGAGATTTTATTTCCTATTAATCATAACTTTATTAAATTTATTTTTGGCATTGATACGAAAGTGGTTATATCAGCAATTTCAATTTACGTTGTCCCCGTACCCTTTTCCTTTAATAGACCTTAAGGCATAGTATGTTCATATTATATTTATTGAGTGCCCACTGGACTACTCGGTGTGGTGATTTTAAGCCGTTTGTAAGGTAATTTTAGGTCGATTTTACAGAATTGAGAAACGAGGAAGCAGCCAGAGACTTCTTCCTTATTTCTCGCTTCAACTATAGGGATAAATATTGACGTTCCGACCGCTGCGTTGCGCACGCTGAGTCTTCACGGGTGCATATCATTGGCGATCTTCCACGCACTTACATGCATTTGCACTATGTTGATTTTACTAACTTGCGTGATGTGTCGGCTGTGGGCCGGAAAAATTTCGACATTTGAAAATTTTAATTTTATAAAAACATATAAATGAGGTTATACATAGTAATAAAGTTTATTAATTATAAAACAAACAAATTTACCCATTTGACCATTCCAAAAAATATTAAATCATAAAACATAGCATAAAACAGCATAAATACCTCTCTTCCCACATCAACGCCGAGCAGAGCTCCATTGAGATGCAAGGTCGTGATGTGGAAAGAGGGTTCCAACATAAATGATTCTCACCTAAAAAAGGTTTCCAAATGCGTAATTTCACAAAAATAGTTTTCTTTCGAAAAATTGGTTTTGGTTTCAAGATTTTTAACAATTTCAAAAATTGGTTAAGTTTAGGTTAACTTTAATGTGAAAATGGATCAGTATATATACCTATTTGTGTGACGAGTGAAATTTGATGCAGTAAAACAAAATTCGACCTTGTTCTTTTCTAGCAAATTCTATTATTTATTTTTATTATTTTTCGATTTATTTTTATAATTTTTTATTTAGAGTTTTTATTGAATTATTGCTAATTCAATTTTTCAATTTAAATTCCACTTTAATGAACTTTAATTGATTTTTCTAATTTCGTCGAATTGGTCGTGTTCTCTTGTTGTATTTGTGTAGGTATCGTGCGGATCTTGGTGCATTTTGTTATTATTTTATTTTTATTTTTGTGTTTATTATTTTATATTTAATTCTTTTATTTCTCAGATTTTATCGGGTTTACTTGGTGTTTTTCAGGTTTATTTTAAATTGCGTGTTGTATCTGCGTGTGTGTTTCTGATCCATTTAAACATTTTTCAAGGCCGTTTACGTTCTGGCCCAACATAAAACACTCGGGGGTCCGTAAAATTGCGACCCCGCAATTTCAATTGATTTCAAAATAATACATACAATTCCGTTTTCATTATTCACATTCATAAAAAATTTCTACGGTAAGGTTAATTATCAAGAGAAAGATGGACTTAAGGTCCGGCTACAGTACATAATCAAATATCAATTGTGTAGTTCAATATCAATGTAGATCAATATTAGTTCGAATCACTGTAGATCAGTATGAGTTAGTAAATTCAGTTCAAATCAATGTAAATCAGTTCGAGTTAGGAAAATCAGTTCAAATCAATATCAGTTACTGTAACTCAGTTGTATTTGTTTTCGAATGAATCGCTGACGGCTTGGGTTTCGCTTTCGAGCTGGGTTGATCTTAAAGGGTGATTGATGGAAATCTGCGAGAGTCTTGTCATTTCGTTGGGTTTGGTAGTTTTTCGAATTTGGGTGAACATTCTTCTGACTTTTTGGATTTGGGTATTTTGCCTTTGCTTGTTGTTTGTTAGGCCGAGGATGAGACAACATATTAGGAGTATTATGTTAGATGTTATACTAATCGGTAGTATTAGTTCGATTGATAGACTTGTCATTGCATGGGGTTCATTTTTCTGTTTGAGTTGTTTTCCTTGTTGCCTTTTGATTGATAGGACGATCTTTTGAATTTCTTGAATTAATTTATTATTGGGATTTGCTTTGGCTTTCCTTTGAATTTGTCTGATGAGGGTTTCTAGGGTTTTCTTTATCTCTCGGTTTTCATGTTTTATATTAGCTATCTCTTCATTATTTTTCAGTAGGGTTTGTACCATTGTTTGGGTTTTCTCGATATTCTGTTTTATCTCATCCTTGTTTTCTTTCATGGGGCATTGTATACATTGGAGGTTTATTTGTTGACATTCCTCATTATTGGGGGTTACTACAAATTTCTTTGAAATCGGCACAGGTGCTGTCCTCTCTTCTGAAGGGTTGGGATTTCTCGCATTTTTCTAACGGGTTTTCAGTGTTGCCTTTTCTCATTATTATCATCATTATTATCCACAGGTTTGGGTTCATAACTTCTATTTTCGAATACATAATCAATTTTATATTTATTTACAAGATTATTTCGTTTATTTACAGTGGAGTTTAGCCCTTTTTACTCTTTTTCTGGGGTTGAGTGTATCTCGCACTCCTCCTTAGTTTTATTTTCTGAGAATCTCATTATCAGAACTTGGGCTTTTATTAATCGCTCGGTTAATTTTGGGAGTTCTTTTAGTCGTTCTTTGTTTTCTTTAATTACTCTTTGTTGATTGTAGATTTTCATTTGGAGATTTCTTTCTTTTGTCTGTTTTCTCTTAAGTTGACGTTTACTATTTATTCGTTTAGCTGTTTGCTTTTCCAGCTTTCGTCTCGCTTCCTGGAGCTGTTCTGTTAGCGTTTTAATCTCATCTTGAGCTTGTTGATGGCTCTCTTTTATCTCTCTGGCTTCTTTACAACTGTCTTCTAGTTGTATTACATATCTCTGTTCACTTTTTCTACTATCTCTCATTCGTTCTGCTTCGGTTTCCCAATAATCTTCCAGGATTACGCGAGTCTTTATTTCGGCTAATTCTTGTCTCAATCGTTCATTCTCTCTCTTTTGCTCTCTGTTTTCTCCCATGTTGGATGCTAGCTTTCGTTTTATCATATTGGCTAATTGTTTAGACTGTATTAATTGTTGATTTATCCGGGCGATTTCTGAATCTTGCTCTTCCACTAGCTCTTGCCATTCTTTTCTTTCGGCTCTCCACCTTTTACTATAATACCTCAGTGGGTCTTGCTCGATTGGTTCTACTAATTGAATTGGGCTTGGTACATATTCTCCGTCTTCTAGATTCATTCGGATTTCTACTTCGTTTGAATTCATGCTAAATATACATCGGTTACAATTTTTTGTTTTTATCGTTTTTATTATTTTTATTATCTTTTTACACTTTTTACAATTTTCTCTTTTAGGTTTACATTGTCGCTTCGTCCGTCTCCCCGAATCCTTCATCGGGTTCGGCGGGTACTTGGTTTATAATTTCAGTTGGGTATAACGGCATAAGCAGGATTGGTGGTCGGTTCTGCAAGGTATTTACCTCTTCACGCAAGGCGTTCGATATTTGTATCTCTTCGTCTAAGAGATAGGCAAGATATTCCGTATTTTCTGTTAATTCTTCCACTTGCGTTTCCAAACGATGCGTGTTTTCCAACGCTTTTAACTTTTCAATCTCTTTTCTCAGGTTCTGTTCATTTTCCTCATATCCTTGCTTTATCGTTTTGATCTCTGTTTCAACTTGTTCTTTCAACTGCTCATTGACCTCACGTTGGTGTCTCAACTGAATTTCTTTAAATACTGCAACTCCTCGGTGTCCATTCACCTCCTGTTGGAGTTCTGTTATCCTTTCGTTTAATTGTTGGATTTGTCGTCTTTCATCCGTTTGTTCGTGTAGGGTTTCCGTTATCTTTTGATTTAGCTGATCAATCCATTTTCTGAGGTCCTTGTCGGTTTTCCTGAGCCTTCTTATTGTGTTTTGTCTGGCTCGTTCATGGTATTCCATTGTTTGGATTTCCTCGTTCAGTTCCTCAATTGTTTCTTTCTGCACTTCGACTTGTTCCCATAGCTCCCAATCTTCCATATTCAATATCTTTTTGGGTAACAACCTTATCTCTTTCTTGGCTTCTTGGTACTGGTTCTTCCATCTTCTTGCTTCTGATTTGATCCACTTTTCTTTGTCTTCCGTTTTTATTTGTTGTATTTGTCTCTGTTTAAGAGTCTTTTCTTGTTCTATTAGCATCTCCTTTATTCTCGTTTGTTGCCATACTATTTCGTGATCTTGTTTTTGTACATGTTCCCATTGTATCGTATTCTCGATTTTCGACAATCTATACTTATCTTTCCACTTTCTCGCTTCCGCCATTGTTTGGATCACTATTCTTTCCTGTCTATCATCTCTGGGCTCTCTACTTTTCTTTGATGGTTTTGGCCCTTGATTTCTCAGCTTGTTGACTTCCTTTTTCGCATTCTCCCATTTAGCTTTGTAAGCTCTTGCTCTATCTTCCTCTTCGGCTATTTGCTGAATGTAGTGTCTAATTCGTGCTTCCAAATTACTTCTTGAGTTTTCTCTATCCTCTGTCCATTTGGCTTTCCAATGGAGTGCTTGTCGTTTTGCCCATTCTTTGGCTTGTTCCAAATGGGTTCTCTTTGTTTTCTCTATTCGATATTGGGTGCTAATTTGCCCAATTTCCTCCTGCATTTGTTGTATAATCTTTATCGTTTCCTCTCCTTCTTCTCTTATTTCTGCTTCTTTATCTTTTATCACTTCTCTCAATCTTTCTATTTCACTTTGTTGATTCTGCTTCTCTTGCTCTAACATTCTGATCTCCTTTCTTTGGTTTATGATTCTGGTTTGGTTCTGCGTCAATTCTTTTACTAGTTCCTCTTCTCGTCCTTGATATGGTTCATTATTTCCCTCAGAATTCATTGTCTGTTGTTCTAATTCTTCTCTTATCATCTTTATCTTTAACGTATCTCTCAGTAGTTCTCCTTCTACTGATGTTAATATTTCTTTTAATCTCATCGACCTTTGTTGCCATTCCTCTTTAATCTTTTTTAGTTGTTCGTATTGGTTTTCGGTTCTTGACTCTTTGTCCTCTGTTACAGTTTTCTCTATCTTTTGGTTTATCGTCTCGTTTTGGTTCATTGTAATTCTGAATATTAATAATTGATTATTTTCTCTTTTCAATCATCTCAAAATTTTATCATAATTTACATCATCTCGTATTTTTGTGGTTTTGAGTTTTTATTATTTTTTGTTTTTACGTTTATCTTTATTTACACTTTTTACACATTGTTTTCGGTTTCTATCTACTGATCAGCGAAACGGAATCCTTTGATCCGCCCGTTGATCGGCTTTCTACATACTGGACATATATTGACTTTTATCCCGCACGCTTCACATGTGACCATATGTCCACAAGGAGTATAAATTATTTCCACATGTTTCTGCCAACATGTCACACATTGATACTGCTCCAAAATAGCTTCCTTTATTATTGATTTGTCACGATTCTCTTTAGGTTTCTCTTGATATAGTTTGATTGCTCGGATTACTGCTTGTGTCGAGTCGTACCATTCCAAATTATTAGCTAACCTTTCTTTGATTATTTTCCTCATTTTTTGAGAATCCACTCCTGATAATAACATTATGGTTCTCGTTTTTGGTCGATCTAAGATATCTTCTATTTGCTGGTTGGTAATTATTATTTCGATATTCTTTGACTCTTTTTCTTGCTTATACATACATTTTCCTTTATGCTTTAGTTTTTTGACATTCTGATCTGGTATTGGTTGTTGATTTTTACATCCTTCGCACATGATTCCTCTGGTTGTTTGGCAATATCCTTGACTCGCAAATTCTGCTGCTCTTGGATTTCCTATGAAAGTTTTAATTCTCTCTTCGAATGTTCTATTTATAGTCTCTTTTTCCCATATTAATTCTGCTGGATCTTCGAAACTCTTTATTATCGTTATCTTTTTCTCACCTCCCTTTTCATCTTTGTCGTCTTCTAATTGTCGAAGTCCTTCTGATCTGTTCATCGCTTGGTTTCTTACATCAATATTAATTCTAAATGGGCAGGTTGGAAATTTTCTCAGGTGTTCTCGTTTTGCTGTCTCTCCCTTTTCCCATTTTGCGAGTTTTCCTTTACAATAGATGCATGTTACTTCATCTGGTAGTTCTGGTGTTCCCGTAAAATAAAATCCTTCTGCAGCCATTTCTTTGCTTTGCTGGTCGGTAAATGCTTTATTATCTTTAAACGTCAAATATCTCTGTTCCTCTTTTCTTAGTTCCTCGTCTCTCACTTTCCTTTGTGAGTATATCGCTTTTATGATTTGCGTTGGCCGTCTTGTTCCGTCGTAGTCTTTATAGTATATAATTGCTGCTGCAAGTGTATTAACTTTTTCTTCCTCTTCCGGTTTTTTCCATAGTCTCGTCCATATCGAATCTGGTCCTTCTCTCATCTGTATCGCTATCTCTTCGCTGATTCCGCTTGCCATCTAAATATTGTCATTATTTTTGAATTTTTTGTTTTTCTGATTTTTCTGATTATTTGTAAAATTTTTTGATTTTTTATTTGATTTTTTATTGTTTTATTTACATTTATTTACACTTTCTCTCTCTCTTTACAACGTCTTGTCTGGCTTCTCTACTTCCAATTTTATATATAAATTATCTTCTCGCAAGAATCCTTCTCCCCGCAATCGTTGTTGTGGATAGAAACGTGGTGTTCCAATTGCTGTATTCCAGTCAGTTGTTGGCCTTCCCATCTGTGGTTCATTTCCTGTTCTGATTGGGTTGCGATAATCCTCTTGTCCTTTCATCGTTAATATCATATTTTGTTTAAAAGGCCATGTTAATAATTCATCGTAATCTCCTCTTCCTACTCTGATGAAGACACTGATGTGGGTGCCCGTTGCATTTCCATCTCCATTTGGATACAGTCTAATACCTAATTTATATCCGTTTTCCCAACTGTATATTGGTGGACTATCTAGAATTCTCTGTGTTCCATCTTTTGCTCTCTGGAGCTTTTCTGCAAATTCGGTTATTTTCCATATGAATGGTGCTGTAAGATGTTTTCCGGCTATAGAGCCGTTCGTTTCTAATTCTTTTAGGCTGTTGGTCATCCGTTGCATTTTCTTTTCCATTTCGACCATTTTCTTGAGTGTGTCTCCTTGGCTTCTCTCGAAATTCTTTCTGGACTCTAATATTTCTCTTATTATTGCTTTTTGTGCATCATTCTCTGTTCGTAGGCTTTTTACTTCCCATGCCAACATTCCTATCGTTTTCATCATGATTTCGGTATGCTCGATGCTATTTTCTATCATGTGTTTTTGCATTTCCGCAATTGGTAGTTGCGTTTGACAATTGAATAATTCTAACGGGCATTTGACTGGTTTGCCGCTACATTCGTTCCAATGTTCCTTTAATTTGACTTTCTCTTTTCTGCCGCAGTTGTTTGCGCATACTCCTTCATATAGATCGCATATTTGTTCCTCTTTTGGATTCCGATGTTCCATTTCTATTTTCATCCATTCGTCAATGACTCCACAGAACTCGCATCTTTCCTCTCTCTTGATGCACACTTTATGGTGTTCTTTCATAGTCCTTTTCGTTATGATGGTTTGACATTTTTCGCATAATATCTCGTTATATTCGCATTCGTTTGTGTGACTTTCAGCTTCCTTCATCAGTCCTTTCCATTCGCATTCTGTTACTTGGCATTGAACTAATAGATTATTGATCTCTTTGTTGGTGGCTTTATCCATTGTTGTCGGATCTTCATCTTCTTCAAACGTTTCGTCGCATCCAGGGCATTTTAACCTTTTTACTTCTATTACTTCTATTGTACAATCTGTACATATTCTGCATCCGCATTTCGTCTGTCTTGCTCCAATCAGTAATTCTTTACATTTACAACACTTTAGTCTTTCCTTGATATCGTTCACCACTCTAATTTTATTTTTCATTATTTGTCTCGTAGTTTCTGATGGATTCTCGCTTCCTCTTATCATTTCGATGATTGTCTGCATATCTATAAAAATTTTCTGATTACTTGACGTTGCTTTACTTCTATCGTTTTATTTATACATATTTACACGGTGCGCTTTATTTTTACTCTACTGTTGAATCCGGTTCTGGGGGTGAATTCTGGCATTGATGCTATCCATTCCACCCAACTTGCTGGATCTACGTGCTGATGATTGTTACGTAGTCTCCTAATTCCGTCAGCTTGCCATCTAACTTGATCTGTTAATTGCTCATTTATTCTCTGTAATTGTAATATAGTTCTCTGTTGCTCTTCTAGTCTTATGGCTTGTTGTAGCCCTCTGTTCACACTTTCTGTTAATACTAGATGAGTATTTGTCCACTGGGTTTGTGCATTGTTCGTTATTAGTGTCATTAATTCACATTGTCGTCTCCATGTTGCCTCGATTCCTTGATCTTGGTATATTCCTTGATTTAATTCCACAATCTCTATAGGTACATTGGCAGCTGCTGGTTGTTGTATTCCTTCTACGAATGGTGGTATTCTCACTTGGTTTGGTTGATTCACGTTATTCGGATTCATCTGTTGATTATAACACATCATTAATTCATCGGCATTCTCTTGGTTTGATTATTGTCTCTAACGCATTTTGTATGATATTTACATATAGACATACATATTATTACTACTAATATACTACATAATATTTTACACTATATACAATGTCTCTTTCTCGTTTTACACCATCGTCTCCGGGGACTCTATACGTAATGTCCGTATATCCCCGTATTTCTCATTCATTATCTGGTATACATCAGATTCATTTGACCATTGCTGTGCTTCGATAATGGGCGGTTCTTTTAACCAGAGTCCGCTTGTACTAGAATTTCCTATGATTTCATATTCTTCGGTTCTTTCTGCATCGTATTGTCCTAATTCGATATCATAGTTGAATTTTTCCACTGCTGGCCATAATCTTTTCTTCGCTGGCTTCTTTCTGCATTTGGTAGTTCTTGCTAGTTGAATTATTATCAGCATTACTACGCTGCTTACTATTGCTGTTGTTATCCCCGATCATTTTAATCAAGTAATTCTTTTCATTAGGCTGCATGGTTGTGCTTTCCCTTGCATTGGTTGTCTCCATTATTCCTTCTTTTGGTTGTACATTTTTAAGTGCTTTCTGGAGTTGTAATGCTTCATGAATTGAAAGGTGGCTGTCGTCCATGATCATTCCTTTTTTCCATGTTTCGTTTCCTGGTTTTCTCTCAGATTGTTTTATTATAGGTTGGTCTGTCGCATTTGACTTGAGTGGTTTCCTTGTTATCGTTCTCCAATGTTCATGAGTTCCTTTTTGAATATTTATTACGTATTTTCCCAGTTTTCTTTTTGTTGGGATTCGATGCTTTTGCTTCTTTATATTTTTGCTTGTTTCACATTGGATTCTTTTATTTACTGGTTCGTTTCTCTTAGGTTCGTATACGCAGATTTTTGTAATAGGTTTTTCACCTGTGTTCTCAATTACTATTTCTTCTTCATTTGCTGCATTTAACTCTATGTTTATTATTACTGCTTTACTTTCTCTGATCTGTCGTTGGTACGGTTGTTCTCTTGTTTCTTTTTCCGGACGTTTTGTCGTAATTGATTCTAGTAACTTTCTGGTTATTGATTTCCAGTAATCATCTCTTCCTCTCTGGACGTGTACTATATACCTTCCACGTTTTCTTTTAGTTGGAATACGATATTTTTGGTTTTTTGATATCATCATTTGATTGACATTTGATTCTTTCATTTATCGTTCCGTTCTTTTTGGTTTCGAATATACAGACTTTTGTGATGGGTTCTTTGCCCATATTTTCAACTATTATCTCTTCTCCACTCTTTGGATCTGATTCTACTTTTATCGTTATTTCTTTCTTTTCTCGTGCTCGACGTTTGTATGGCTCTTCTTTTGGTGTTGTGAATTTTTCTCCCAGGGTTTTGGCTAGTGTGCACGTTATTATTATATCGTTGTTGGCGCATATTATATGTTCCGCATTTCCTTCTAGGCTATCCCATTCACATTTCTTTCCTGCTTTCATATTCATTTTCCAACAATCGATAATTTTTTTTTGTATACATACTTGTTCAATCGTTTCTATTCCTCTGTTTATTATTCGTAATTTGCCTATTCCTGGCTTTACTTGGATTTTTACGTTTTTATCTTCTGTAGCATCTCTACATACATCTTTGGTGGTTTGACATGATGATGAGTTTTCGGATCGTATTTCCATCTTTCCTGGTTTCCCTATGGAGTCGAATTGACAACTTACGCTTGTATTCATCGTCAGTTGTAAGCATATTCCTTTGCTTGCGCTTCCTTTCTCATTTATTGTTCGTATTCTGAACGATTTTATCTCCTTTGTGATGTTTTCGTCAGCTTCCGTTAACTTGATGGACGTGATTAATATCATTATTTTTTGTAGCAGGGTCGGTCGGTTTTGATTTTTCCTTTGTTGTAGTAACATCATCCCTCTGTTTCGTTTTCCCTCGTTATTGCTGTTGTTCGTTTCTCGACGTTCCTCGTTGGGTGATTCCTTTTTCTCTTGTTGTGCGGATTTGTTTTCATCTCTAGCATTTGGATCCTCTTGGGTTTTGTTGTTGTCATCCCTTCCTCCTTCTCCATTATTATTTCTATCCGGGGTTTCCTTTGAAATGTCGTCCTCGACATTTATTATTTCAATTATTTCCTCGTATACTTTTATTATTCTCGCTTTTATATCGTCCATCTCTTTTATTTCTTGTTTGCTCGCTTGGAATCTTATTTGCTTTCGATGCCATCTGTGTATTATCATCAATAGTTGTTCCTTTCTATCTCCGATTCGTACTGCTTCTTTCGGATGGTTGGTGAATTTCAGTCCTTCCCATTTCAACATTGCTTTTATCGTTTTTGGAAATGGATAGTGAGCATATATTATTTCTTTTAATAGAACATTTCTGTTTCTTACCATATAGTTCAGATCGAATACTTTGAGTGGTGAGCCTTCGTAAGTCCATTTCATCAGGTTGGCTGCTGCTTCGTCTTGTTTGGCGTCGATCGCTTCCCATAATGTTTGGATTGTTTTACCCATCATTTCTCTCTCTCTGATTGTCGCGTTACTGGTTATAAATTTTATTGCACTTGCTTGTCTCGATTTCAGTGCATAGTGTAGTACATTATTTTCTCCATTGCCTTTCTCTTTAAACGATGATCCCGTTTTTAGTAATTCTCTCAGGACTGTTGTAGAAGCATCTGCTGCAACTGCGAACATTAATGGTGTTTGTCCCTCTTCGTTTGGTATATTTGAGGCGTGTCCGCATTTCTGCATAAGTTGAATTATATCCATTATCCTTTGGGTATTTCTGTGTTGTACTGCGATATGTAGAGGTACGTTCCCTTCTACATCTGCCATAGTGAATATCATGGGTATACATTCTTTGATACGATCCATTTCTGGTGGACTTCTAGCTCCTTTAGCGTAATCCATTGCGATTTTTCCCGCTTTGTTTACTATTCTCATCCATCCTTTTCCTTCGACCCATTCTGGCATTATCTCTCTGATAGCTTTTACTATTATATCCATCTTGTCTACATTATCTTGGGTCGCATTTAGAGTTATTTTGGATTCATCCGGTTTAGGTTCCTCTACAGTATTATTTGATGTTGCTTCTATTTTTCGACTCATCGTTAGTCCGTTTATACTCAGTTGTTGAGTTTGTGATCTGGTTTGCATACCTCGATTTTCCGGTTCTCTTGTTATTGTTCTCGGTATTGCTTTACATCTACTCACGTTCACGTAAATAGGTCTAGTGAGTGGGTTATTGACCAATTTAACTCGCGCATTATTCTCGTTTACATACATTATCTCATAAGGTCCTTTACCACATCTTTGTAATTTTCTGGCTACTCCTGGGATAATTTCTGGCGTTGCGATTATTACCCAATCTCCAACCTGAAAGTTATGTTCGCGTACGTCTCGCTTTTTATCATGTAGTTCTTTGTAGCTCTCTTGATTAAATCTAATATTCATACCTGCCGTTTTCCAGATCTCCTGCATTCGCTCTTTGAACCCTGTTACATAATCGTCGATTTCCATATACTGCGATATCGGTGGTTGATATTCCAAGTCTATCGGCATGTTACATTCTCTGCCGTACATTAATTTGAATGGACTCATTTTTGTTGCTGAGTGTATTGACATTCTATAAGCCATAAGGCATAGATTTATATATCTGTCCCAATCTTTTTGGTGTCTGCTTACATAATTCGACATCATTTCTATTAGTATGCCGTTGAATCGTTCGGTTTGACCATTTGTTTGCGGATGGTACGGTGATGTTCTCAGCTTCGCAATTCTGAAGTAATTTGTTACTTCCTCTATTATTTCGCTCATAAAGTTGGTTCCTTGATCCGTCAGGATCTGTTTGGGTATTCCGTATCTACAGCATATTTCCTCTACTAGGATTCTCGCTATTGTTCTGGCTTTTTGATCTGGTATTGCGAATGCTTCCGGGAATTTTGATAAATAATCTGTCACTACTAATATGTAAATATTTCCATCGTTGGTTTCGGGTAATGGTCCTACTACATCCATTGCGATCATTGTCATGGGTTCTGGTGGAATTGGCATTGGTTTTAGCGGTGCTTTCAATTTACTTCCTGTGCTCTTTCTGGTTGCACATATCAGGCAATTCTTTATCCATCCTTTAACGTCCTCTCCGATATTTGGCCAATAGTATTTTTGACGCAGTCTTGCTTCTGTCTTTTTTGCTGACATGTGTCCTCCAAGTTTTCCATCGTGATATTGCATCAATACCTCTTTTCGTCTACTTTCTGGTAAACACATGAGTCGTTTTTCGCCATCCATTAATAGTAACCATCCCTTCTCCATGGTATATCGGTGTCTGTGTTTTTCCATGTGCTCTTTTAATTTACTGTTGTTGTCGAAGATTTTCATATCGTTCGTTTCTATGAATTCAATTATTGTTTTTAGCTCCTCGTCTTCTTTCTGCTCATTTCTCAATTTTGTGAAATCAATATCTTCTGCGATGATCATGCATATTCGTCTTACATCATGATCCATCAGTTCCTCGAATACAAATCTTGACATACAATCTGCGTTGGCGTTCGCTTTTCCTGATTTGAACTTTATATACGGTGAGTATTCTTGCAACTGCATTGCCCATCTCATTAATCTGCTAGAGGCTTCTTTATGTTGGCCTAGCCATACTAATGGTTGATGATCCGTAGTGATGTATATCTCGTGACCCCATAATAAATATTTGAAATGTTTAATAGCTTGGATTATTGCTAATGCCTCTCTTTCGGTCACAGAGTAATTCTTTTCATGTTTCTTGAACGTTCGACTATAATATCCAATAACTCGTTCTCTTTTCTCGTCATCCCATTGTCCTAGGACTGCTCCAGATGCATATCCACTTGCGTCTGTTGCTAACAAAAACGGTTTCTTAAAATCTGGGTGTACGAGTATTGGTGCTGATATCAGTTTATCTCTGAGTGTTTCAAAGGCTGTTTGTTGTTCCTCTTCCCATATGAACGGGGTATCTTTTTTGGTTAACTCTTGTATGGGTCTCGCAATGGTTGCATAACTCTTGATGAATTTTCGATAATATCCACATAAGCCTAAGAATTCTTGCACTTGCGTGACTGTCTTTGGTGCAGGGCAATTCTTTATCTTTTCGATGTTTCTTGGATCTGGTTCTTTGCCTTTCGCCGACACAATGTGTCCTAAGAAGGTGACTTTTTCCTTTGCCCAATCGCATTTTGATGGTTTCAATTTCAATTTCCATTGTCTCAGTCGAACGAATACATTACGGATATCCTTTAAATGTTGCTCGAAGGTGCTAGAATAAATTAATAAGTCATCAATATATACCATACATTGTTTGATGCCGTGCGTTACAAAATTCATACATCTCTGGAATGAAGCTGGTGCGTTGGTTAGTCCAAAAGGCATTTTCTTAAATTGATATAGATCTTTTCCGATTGTAAAGGCAGTTTTTTCTCTGTCCTCTTCTTTGACTTTTATTTGCCAATAACCACTTTTTAAGTCCAGCGATGTAAAATAAGCTGCTCCGTGTAACATTTGTAACATTTCATTTATATCCGGTAACGGGTATGTATCCCGTTTTGTTACTGCGTTGAGTCGTCGGTAGTCTATACAGAACCGTTGTGTTCCGTCCTTTTTCTTTACCATGACCACTGGGAATTGCCATGGTAACTTGGTTCGATTACTCCTGCGTCTAACATTTTTTGCATTTCTTTTTCTGCTTCTGATTTTTGAGCTTCTGCCAATCGATATGGTCGTAGTGTTATTGGGGTATCATCTGTTAATGGTATCGTGTGTTGCGTTACATCGCTTGTACCGAGATCTAAGTCAGATGCTGCAAATATATCTTTAAATTCCATTAGCAGTTTTTGTAGTTGCTCTTTTTCCGCTTCGTTTAGTAGCTGACTGTCGATTGTCCATAGTTCTTCCTCAGTTCCTGCAGTTTTTGTTGTTGGAAGTTCGATATCCATCATTGGTGTTAATTTTCCCAATCTTTCGTTTTCGTAGATGACTTTATCTTCTTCATCGGAACATTTTAATGTTAATCGAGAGATTCACTGTTATCGTTACATACACTAATTCTCTGGCTAATGGAAATTTCTTTCTTTTTCTCAATTTGTGGATTAGGTTCAAAATCATTTCTCCTCTATTTCCTCATTTACTTTCACATAGCAAATCATTTGTGTGCGTCCTGGCACCACTATTTTCTCTGAGCATCTTACTTCTATTTCAAATACATATTTCGTCCGGTTTTATCTCTCAACTCCATTTGATCCCTAGAATCTATTATTATCTCTTTTAGTAATTCTGGCATGAGATGTTCCAAAATTATACAATCCGCGCCTCAGTTTCCTGATAACTGCTAAATACGTATGATTTCCACGTTTTTATTATTCTATTTATCGACCAGAGTTTTTCCGTATGACTGCTATAACGAATTCTTTGCTGCAAGTTATTACATCCATGTTCAGCTTCTTCGTATACATGGCCACATCTCTCCGGGTATTCTTCCATTTTTTATTGCTGAAGATGTTTGCTCCGCGTATCAATCATTGCTTTTCTACCCCATTTATTCTATGGTTACCGTTAATGTTGTCCAGCAACGTTGTAACATAGCTATAGTTCGAGTTTCTGATCCTATCACACTTCTTTGATCTTTGGAACTAGTCTTGGCACTAAGTCTGCCCAATTTGGTCGTATGGTACTGGATAAATATGTCTAATTGTTGTTGATCTTGGTATTGGTACTTGTCCGTTCTACGGCATTGTTTCTCTCTGCTGATGTGCTGCATAAACATTCATATACGGTGGTGGGATGATTATAATGTCACTATGTTCTTCTGTCTTTCGATTTCCATTTGTTTGAGTTGGTCTTGAGTGCATCTGTGTTCTCCTGTGGTTTCATCATTGTCGCTTGTTATTACTGCTATTCATCTCTGGAAATTATCCATCGTTTCCAGTGTCGTTTTTTGTCGGCTTTTATTCTGGTTTCTCGGCTTCTAGTCTCATATATTGCTTTAAAATGTCCGTCCAACTCTTCATCGTACCATTCATTTTCGTTCAGGATTCCTACAAAACCTTTTTATGTGGATATCTATTGGTTGTCATGTAAAACACCATTGTTTTTAGCTAAACAACGGTTAAGAATCTCCAATGCCATTTTCCAGTTAATTTCTCTCTCTTTTGTAGATATCGAAACATGGCTAACATTTGTGTTATTATTACTGTTACCAATGATTGAATTTAATGAGAATTATTCCTAAAAATTGCCTGCCAGTCATCTGTTTCGAAGATTAAAATCTTCCCACATGGCTGTTCATCATATTGCGTAGCATGTTTGAAAATGATCGGCGTATAGTTAGTAATAATCTAGTTAGGTTTCTCTCCATAGTATTACCTCCGTATGAGTTACCAATGTGATAAATATGCTGCCTTTGTGGCTGGAAATAAATAAATGTTCTCTGGCTCGTTCCAGATTCTTTCGTTTGTATATTCCACTCTCGTGATTATATCCACTGGTTGAATTCTGCTTCGCTAGACCAGTTCTGTTGTCCAAATATTTTTGTGTGCTACAATTACTCGGGTTGGAAATTGTAACCAACTTCCATCTCTCTATCTCGAATAGATGGTCCATAATACAATTACTGCAACACTGACATATTGAGTACAAATTTCTCTGGGTTTATCATCCTTTGTTACTGGTGAGCGAATTGTTTTCCTTTATGCACTGTATCTCTAATCGTTTATGCATTTATCTCTCCGGAATTGTTGGAATTTCTCTGGTAGTTTCGGCAATTGTCTTTCGCATTATACGCATATACATCACTTCTCCACGATTCTTCAAATACCCCTCTTGGAGTGTAATAATGGGATTGCATTATCCGAGTTGTGATTGCCATTGCAATTTTAGTTTCATTATTTCTCTGTTCAAGATACAATCATTTTTAACTAAATGTAGTATATTTCTCTGTTGATGCCAATCCTTTATGATATAAGAAATTCCATCTTGTTATTTATATAGAGATATAGTTTAACATTCTTTGGGATCTATTTGCGGCTTTTTGCGTCTTGGTATGCTGTTCGCGATAAGAATAATTCCTTTATATGGTAACTGGCTACACTTTCGTCACCATTTACTCACCATTCTCCTTTTATAAATCTTTCATGTCCATGGAGTAATCTGTTGATAATTACTACGTTGGCGTGACCTCTATCGATAGTTGTGGTTATCGTGGTTATTCGATTCTTCCGTTCTCCGTAATTATCTAATGCGCTTTTTGTGTTTAGTTCTGTTTCTCTGCTGCACTGTCCTATGCACTTCATCAAATATTGCGCTCTTCAATAGAGTGAGTCTACAAGTTTTGGTATCGGCGTGATATCGATCGTGATATTCCGCGTCAGTGCATGATCATCTGTTCTAAACATGAGGGTACTTCTTCATTGCTTGGTACTGGATCAAAAATCCTTGGTATTTCCCAACTTTAATTGATCACTTTCAATCACTTACTACTCCTTGACTAATTGATTCAATAGGGTGTTACTCTCGCTCCATTGACAGTTCCGTCTCCAGCCGTATCTTCCCGCAGGCATTATACTTCGGGTGGTTTTTTTTTTCCTTCCTCGGCTTTGCTATATTTACTCGTCCAGCTATTGAGATGCCTTCGTGAATCTTCTTCACATCCTCCGCGGTTACTTGATACTACTGTTGTTCCGTTCCAGGTTCTATGAATTGTTGGAGTAGTGAGTGCATGTCCGCAGTGAAATGGTACAATTTTCCTTGTCACTGAGCATTCTTTTAATTTCCGTTTAATGAGAAGTCTTCTACCTCTTGATATACATTATACGATAACTGCGCTTGCTGTTGTCTGCAATTCACCCAGATTTTGCTGCTTTTACATTCTTCAGTTTCTTTTAGTGAGTATTTATCACATCTTTAATTATCAATCAAATCATATACCACAAACGTTTCTACTCCTTTTATGCACATCATCCATTATGATTTTGTGGTGATATTGGTTCCCCTTTTCTAGTCTGCTTTTGGATCGCTTGCGTTAATCGTTTTGTCTCGGAATTCCGTTAGTAACTCTTTCAACTTTGTTTGCATCATCTACGTTTGATCATCTTGTACTTACCAAATTTATAAAGGACTTGCCATGCCACCTTGAAGTCAGGATGATGGTTCGATCTCTCCGTGATAATATCTGTATTGCAAATCAATATCCGTTTGGGTTGTATCTTGGAGTTCGTTTTCTGTATATCACTATCGTATTAACATAGGTAGGCCTTTCCTACCAAAATATCTATTTGGCGTTCGCGGATCGTTCGTTAATGGGTTATTATCAAACAGTAATTCCTTCTGGATCTTGGTTGTTAGTTCGTACTTATTATCCATATTTTATTTATTATTGGCTTTATTTTGCCGCCCAAGCTGTTTTCGCTTCTGTTCCGATATATATTGAGTTTTAAATTCATCTTGATCTGATTGCTAATTCCCGAGCATGCATTATCAACCATTGATCCAACTTTGCTCCTTGTTCTTGACCTTTCAATTCTTCTTGTAATGCTGTCACTGGACTGACTTGTTTATTTATCGTTAATTGATCCATCTGCATCGTTCTTTAGTTTCCCGGTTTCTGGAGCTGTTACAAATTTTTGATCATCCTCTGGATTTCTTTTTCCATGCCGGACCTGTTTCTTTTCGTTGGTTGTCGTCTGTTGTTTCTTGGATTGTAGCTCCTCGTTCATTATCCAATATTCCCATTCGTATCCTGTTCGGAGCTTCGCTCTTCTCTCTTTCTTTTTATTTTACCTCTTCGGGATCTTGCTCTTAATAATTCTACTAGCTGTCTTGACCACATGACTAGCTCGTCTACGGTTCATCTTGTATCAGATCGTTTCATCTTCTGTCATGAACAAATCCCTTAATCGTATTCTCCGGTTGTTTCCTCGTCCACAATACATTTAGGTCATTTATATCTCTTCCATCTCCTGTGTGCATGACGGATTACTTCATGCTGCTGCAGGGTGAACCTTCTGGCGTATTTAGACTCTCTTGTCGCCCTATTGCGTTTCGTTCCTATTCTCTTTTGTTCAGTCTCTACCCGCGATCTTTGCTACTGTTAAGTACATTTAGTATCCCAATTGCATGTGCGTAACTCGATTCGAGAATCGTCGTCTATGATCGTCCTTGTATTGTAAATGAAATGGCGGTTACGTACGGTATTTCTCTTTTCACTTCACTTACCTTGCAGTGATTAAAATTCTCTTCCCGATTGGTTCGAAATCTGGCATCATAATTTTTTTAACAAGTACTTCTCTTATCGTTCGGCTGGCCCATTCGGGGATGTTTCCATTTATCGGATAATTCTCGTAATTGCTCCGGTACCACGCCATAGCATTTCTCCGATACTCTTTCTATTTCTTTACTATATTTCGCAGATTCTTTACTCTGCTACAAGAATCGATATCCAATTGCTAAATCTGTACAGTTCGTCTTTGATTCTTTGCTCCGGTTCAATATCGCTCTAACTCTCTTACATTTTGTGCGTTTCCGTAATCGCTGTCAATCCTTGCCTGCCACAGGACTCGTCGATATCTGTGGGCAAGTATTTTATTCCTGAATTCGTTTTCGAGTACCACTGATTCGCGTTCTCGCTTGTTCTTGAATTCTGTTTTTTCATTCTCGTTCTGTTTCGACGCGAATTTCGTGATGTATATCGTATGCATCTTTTACAATTCATTGAGTCTTACATATTTTTTCATAAAATTGTGGTATCCTCCTGCACACATTTTCAGTCGGATTTTGCTTCTGGCTTATCATTGAGCTTGGGTCTACTCCCAATTTTTCGCTGTGCGCTCTTCCCATTTTCGGGTTTAGCGATTAAATTTTGACCTTTCCGATTAAATGCCATTCTAAACTGATGCGTCATATCTGCCTCTTGCTAAGAAAAATATACTGATAGATATTCCTTTCCTACCCGTCTCCGTTTGGCGTATTACTCTCCAGTTTCATCCGATATCCTGCCGATCATCTGTATAGAAGTGATGACTTGTGATAACATGATTATCTTCTCTTCTTCCGCCGATTTTACTTCTCAGCCCATCCACCTATTTTCCATGTGTATGGGCTAGTCAACGTTATCGTTATTCCTGTCTTCTTTCTGGTTGCCATTCCATTCGTTTATCATTTCCTCTGGTAAACATTTCATTATGGCTCATCTATTCAATATCTAAACTCTAAGGTTGTTTCATCGGCTGCCTCTTCTGGCGCTCCCCTGGTATTATATTTTCTCCATTTGTTCGTTCTCTCCATTTTCCTTTCCACTCTTTTGCCTTTTCGCATTACAATACCTTTTTCCATTTGTTGATCGCATTCTCGATCGCTATCGGTGTAATATTTGGCTAACTTCGCATCTTGTCTCCATAAAACTGGTAGATGGTTTAGTATTTGTCATCTTTCTTTTCATTTCCTCTTGAAATTCTTGGATCTGTTGTTCCCTTTTTGTTGTATTTTTTTCTCTTCTGGTGCATTCCATGGCGTGATGATATTAATGATTTGTCCGTCTTCCCATGAATCCTAATTCGTATATCGGGTTCGTTCTCGCGGACTTATTTTTGTCGTTTGTTGATACAATTATTGCCACGTCTCTACCATTGCCATCATCGCTTACTCTTCAATTATTGGTTGGATTACATTTCTCGATTTATCCGATCGGTGTAATTCGTTGCATATTGACAATCGGGATCTCTACCCAATATTTCCTTATTTTCATCATTGGTAGCTCTTATTTTTATCTTTAGGTGGTTATCTCCTCTCATATCTCTTTGATGTTCATCCGTATATTGGCTATCAATTACATCTGTTCTCTCGTCTACGACATCTCAGTGAATATCTGGATCTCGTACAGCTTCTGACGAACATTTTCATTGCAATCCTGGTCTCGTTAATATAATCGATTAATATATTTTCTAGCATTGGCTATGCTTGTTCTGTCATTGGGATCTGTTTTGCCTCATTATCTTTTGTCTCTCTTTTTCTAATCCGGGTTTTATTTTCTTTGTTGTTCACAAAGTATTTTGGATTTTCTGCCATATTCCGCTGTCGTTTCCTCGGTTTCATTTTTGTTCTAATGTTACCACATTTACTTCCTTTTGGCCATCATTTAGGCATCCTGGCTAGGTGTATATCCCTCGCGCTCCTCTATTTTCCTTCCGTGAAATATAAAGGTTATTTATAATGTTCCTAGTTTTTTCAGCTACCCAATCATTACAACTCTTATGTTAGCTTTCGCCTCTTGGGCTATTATCTGTCTTGTATCTCTGGAAAATCAATAATTACCTGATACTCTTCCATATCATATTCTTTCAAGTTCTCTTGGTACTTTTTTATCATGTCTTTTCCATGATCCGAGTAACTGTACCATTATCTTGTTGCATATCCTTTCGCAAGTTAATTTCAGTTATTCTACTGCTATTGCGGTTGTATCTCTGAGGTTTAGGAACATTTGGTTCATCTACTCTTCATACACTCTCAGATGATCTCTGTTAATATCTGATTCAGTTTCATCTTCTCTTGGCACGTTTGTTGCCATTTCTTCTACTTTCGGATTTGATTCATCTTTTATATGTTTTATCTTTCTTCACATGATTAAATATTTCTCCACCCAGACTCTTATTTCACCTTTCATCTTCATCTGTTTGATCGTCTGGTATTCGTCTCAGCATATTAATATGTGGTTGTTTCCTCCTCCTTTCATTATCTTTGTTGGTCCTTTTGTTTTGGAACCATATCTCCTTTTATTCTGTTTTCAATTTTGAGCTTCCGCTTCCACGTGGGCTTTTCTTTTTCTTGATTCTTGTTCTATTTTTTTGTAGCAGTATCCTCTGGATTCATTTTGTTATTATTGGTTCTGATATCTCTTTTTCTTTCCGACATGATGGCTTCTTTGCTCATCCTTTTGCAGTTTTAATTCTGGCTCTTTCTTTTTCCTGTGATAGCACTTTCTTTGCCATCACTTCTATTTTTTGATCTAGTTGCTTGTTCTTTGTTCCAAATGTTTTTCAACGCTCTGTCTATTTTAATATTAATGCCTTCTTTCTTAGTTCAGCTTTCTCTTGTTTCAGGATTGCTTCTTTTTCTTTCAAATTGATCTCCTCTGTTTAACTCCTCTCATGCTTTATTTTTCTCGAGTGTGTACTCTCATTTTTGGGTCATAATTTCTTTTTTCGAAGTCATCTATCTCGCTTACAAAATGTTCCTTGCTTCTTATCCTCCGTTATCATAATCTTTGCTTTGCTTATCTCTTGGTTCTGGTTTATTCGGTCTTCCATTGTCTTTTCTTTTAACTGTCGACGTCTTTTTTTTCCTCTCTGCAATTCTGTTGATGGCCTCTATTTTACTCCAATCGTATTTAATTCGATTGGTTTTTTCTCGTTATCAAGTTATCATTCCTGCCCCCTTCTTCACACACACTGCTCCGCAGTGTGAATCGTCTGGAACTTCCATTCTATCATATAATTCTTTTCGGGTTTGTTTTCCGATTTTGCCCATCTTCTGATTTCCTGAGCTTCTTTCTATCTGTAGTCTTTGCCATTCGGCTTGCTGTTGTTATCTGTATTTCCTCTAGTTCGTAGCCTCTTGAATCTCCTCATTTGTTCTCATTACCCGTTGATATCGTGTGTTGTGTACTATTACTGGCATCTTTGTATCATCTCTTTCTAATTCCATTGGGCATCGGGTAGTGCTTTCTCTTAGCAGCTATCTCTTGCATCACGTAATTTTGGATTTCTCCATTGAGTGTATTTAATCTTGACGTTGGTTTGTTCTCTTTTATGTTACATTTGTCCTTTGAAACTTCCTTTGTGTCACAACAATGGCTAAATGCTTTGTTACTATGGTGTCTACATATCTTCGCGGACTATCGCCCTCGTCTCACCACAGTTTTGACAAGTGTAATTTCGGAAACAATCTCGACCGATGTCCTATTCTTTGCACTATGGCAGCATTTTTCATTTGTATGGATTGTTCCTGAAATTTATTATTAAACATTAGCTGGTATTACCTCATCCTCCGGATTTCTCGTTGCTGGTGGCTTGAAAATACTGCTGTGCTCTTGAATGAATTGATTCATGGCTGGATGGTATCTGTTGTTTTGATTTTTGCCATTTGACTGTTGATGTTGTTGGGTCTCCGTGGCCATAGACTGCCACTTAAGCCCAATCCAGCGATGAGCTTCACATCTGTTTGCGAATTGCCAACTGCTTTATCTAATTTCTGGTGTGCCAAACATCCAGCGTTGGCTCGTAATGTCTTCCCTTTTTGATTATTACTGCAACTTGAACATATTGGGTACAAATTTTCTCTGGGTTTAATCATCCTTGTTACTGGGTTGAGCGAATCTGAATTTTTTCCTTTATGCATATCTCTAATTTCGTTTATGCATTTTATCTTCTCGAATTGTTTGAAATCTCTGAGGTAGTTTCGCAATTGTCCTTTTCGCATTTATACGTTACATAACTTCTCCAACGATTCCTTCAAAATACGCCCTCTTGGTAGTGGTAATAATGGATTGCATTATCCGGATTTGTGATTGCCATTGCCAATTTTCGTTTTATCAAATAAATTCTCTGTTCCAAGATACAAATCATTTTAACTAAATCGTAGTATATTTCTCTGTTGATGCCAACCTCCCTTATGATATAAGAAATCCATCTTGTTATTTATATAGAGATATAGTTTACAATCTTCGGATCATTTGCGCTTTGCGTTTGGTATTGCTGTTCTGCAGATTAAGAATCATTCCTTCTATAATTACGTACTGGCTACCATTCCGTCACATTTACTCACCATTCGTCCTTTTAAAATCCATCGATTGTAGTTCTGTTGATATTACTACCGTGGCGTTGACCCTCTGATTCCGATAGATGTGTGTTATCGTGATGATTTTCGAATTCTTCCGTCTCCGTAATTCATCATAATGCGCATTTTTTGTTGTTAGTTTCTGTTTCTCTGTGCACTTGTCCTTGCACTTCATCTAAGATATTGCGCGCTCTCAATAAGGTGAGGTCTACAAGTTCTGGTATCGGCGTGAATATACGATCGTTGACATTCCCCGTATTGCATGATCTATCTGTTGCTAAACATTGAGGGTATTCTTCATTGCTTGTGTATCTGGATCAAAATATCTTGGATATTCTCCAACTTTAATTTGATAGCTTTCAAATCACTACTACTCCTTTGACTAGATTGTCATAGGGTTACTTCCTACCTTGACACGTTTCCGTCTCCAGCCGTTATTTTCCCGCAGGCAGTATACTCGGTGTTTTTAATTTTTCCTTCTGCGCTGCTATATTTACTCGTCGCTAGCTATTGAGATTGCGTCTGTCGTGAATCCTGTCTTCACATTCGCTCCGCGTTACTGATACTACTGTTGTTTTCCGTTCCCAGCTTCTATAGTTGTGAGTGTGAAGTATGTCCGCAGTGGAATCTACATATTTCCTTGCTCACTGGCATTCTTTAATTTCCGTTTTATGAAGCTAACTCTTGATATACATTATACGATCACTTGCGGTTGCTGTGTCTGCAATTTACCAGGATCTTTGCTGCTATTCATTCTTCGTTTTTTTAGTGAGTATTTATACACGATCTTTTATATTATCACAATCATATTACCACAACGGGTTCTACTCCTTTTATGCCATCATCATATGAGTATTGTGGTGCATTATTGCGTTCATCCTTTTCTAGCTGTTTTGGATCGCTTGCTTATCGTTGTTCGAAGTGTTGTAACTCTTTCAACTTTTTTGCATCATCTCGGTTTGATTCATCTTACTTACCAATTTATAAAAGGCTTGCATCCACCTTGATGTCAGGATGAATGGTTCAATTACACTTCCTGATAATGTCTGTTATTGCAAATTCAGTATCCCGTTTGGTTGTATCTTGGGTTCTGCTTCTGTATATTACTATCGTATTTTACATTTAGGTAGGCCATTCCTACCAAAATATCTATTTGGGTCGTCGGGATCGTTTCGTTAAGTGGAGTTATTAATCAAACAGTAATTCCTCTGGATCTCTGGTTGGTAAGTTCGTACTTTATTTACCATTATTTTATTTATTATTGGCTTTATTGGCCGCCAAGCTGTTTCGCTTCTGTTCCGATATTATTGAGTTTTAATTTCTCTTTATTTCTGATTTGCTAATCCAGCAGTGTCATTATCAACCTATTTTGACGCACTTTGCTCTTGTTCTTGACCTTTCAATTTTCCTTGTTAATGCTTTGTCACCTTGACTGAGCTTGTTTAGTTTTTCGTTAATTGAACCAATCTGCATCTGTTCTTTTTTTCCTTTCTGGAAGCTGGTTTATCAATTTTTGGTTCATCCTCTGGATTTTCTTTTCCATTGCCGTACTGTTTCTTTTTCGTTTGGGTTGTTCGCTATGTTGTTTTCTATTCGATGTTGTAGTCCTCGGTTCATTTATCCAATTAATCCCATTTCGCTCTGTCGAGACTTCGCGTCTTCTCTCTTTCTTTTTATTTTCCTCTTCGGTATCTGCTCTATATTTCCTACTAGCTGTCTGATTGACCACATACTAGCTCGTCTGTTTCATCTGTTATCAGATCGTTTTCATCTTCTGTCATGAACAAATCCCTTGAATTTCCGGTATTCCCGGGTTATGTTTTCCTCTCACATATATTTAGGTCATTTAATATCTCTTCATCTCCTGTTTGTGATGACGATGTGACTTCTCTGCTGCAGGTGTGCAATTATGGCGTATTTAGACTCTCTTGTCGCCCATTTGGCTTTTCGTTCTGATTTCTCTTTTGTTCAGTTCCTACCCGCGATCTTTGCTACTGTTAATACATTTATTAATCACAATTGCATCTGCGTAAACTCGATTTCGAGATCGTCGTCTAATGATCGTCCTTGGTATCTGTAAATGAAATCGGCTGGTTCGTACGGTATTCTCTTTTTCACTTCACTTACTTGGCCCAGTGATATAAAATTCTCTTTCGATATGGCTTCGGAAATCTGTGGCATCATAATTTTTAAACTATATTCTCCTATCGTTTCGGCTGCCCTTCGGTATACCGTTTCCATTTTCGGATAATTTCTCGGAATTGCTCCGGGTACCGAGCATACATTCCGAATACTCTTCTATTTCTGTTTACTATATTTCGCAGATTCTCTACTCTGCTAACAGAATCGATTATCCAATTTGCTATAAATCTGTTACAGTTCGTCTTTGATCTTTGCTACCGGTTCTCAATATCGCTGCAAACTCTCTACAATTTTTGCGTTTACGTTATCGTGTACAATCCTTCCTCCACAAGGATCGTCTATATCTGTGGGCAAGTATTTTAATTCCTGGAATCGTTTTTCGAGTACATCTGAATTCGCGGTCTCGTCTTGTTCTTGTTGAATTGTGTTTCATTTCTCGTTCTGTTTCTACTTCGAATGCTGATGTATATCGTATCTCTTTTACGAATTGAGGTGTTACATATTTTTTTCAATAGAAAATTGTGGTATCCTCCTGCAACATTTTCAGTGGATTTTTGGCATTCTGGCTTTCATATTGGATCTTGGGTCTACTCCCAATTTTTCGCTGTGTCGCTCTTCCCATTTTCCGGGTATAGGCGATTGGAATTGTGTACCTTTCGATTAAATGCATTCTAATTGCCGTTCATATCTGCCTCTTGCTAATAGAAATATACTGACTAGAATATTTTCCTTTTCTACCCCGCTCTCGTTTGGGGTATACCTCTCATTCATACCGATATCCTCCGATCTCTGTATAGAATTGATGACTTGTTGAACCGATGATTTTCTCATTCTTCGCCGATTTTACTTTCTCAGCCCATCCACCTATTTTCCATGTGTATGGGCTAGCTCAACTTTATCCGTTTATTTCCTCGTTCTTCTCTGGTTTGGCCATTCCAATTTCGTTTATCATTTCCTCTGGTAATTTTCATATGGCTCATCTTCATATTAACTCTAAGGTGTTTCATCAGGCTGCTTCTTCTGGCGCCTTCCCCTGGTATATGGTTATTTCTCTCCATTTGGTTCGGTTCTCTCCATTTTCCTTCCCACTCTTTTTGCCTTTTCATCATACACCTTTTTCATTGGTGTTGATCGGCATCTCGGTCGCTATACGTTTGTATTTTGTGCTCAACTTCGCATCTTGTCTCATAACTGCTATGGTTCAGTCATTTGGTCCATCTCTTCTTTTCATTTCCTCTTAGAAATTCCTGGATCTGTGTGTTCCTTTTTGTTGTATTTTTTTTCCTCTGGTTCAATCCATGGCTGATGATTTAATGATTTGTCCCGTCTTCCCAATATACCTACATTTCGTATAATCGGAGGTTCGTTCTCGTGACTTATTTGTCGTTTGTGATACATTATTGCCACATTTTATCTTCCACCTACCGTCGTCATACTTTCAGTATTGGTTGGATAATTTCTCGATTTATCCGTCGGATTGTAATTCGGCATTTGACAATCGGGATCTATCCAATATTTCCTTTATTTCATTCATTTTGGTAGCTTTTTTTTATTTTATTGGTTCACGTCCTCCTCTCATATCTCTTATGATGTTCTCCGTATTTGCATCGTTTCGTTATCACTTCTTAATCTGTATCTCGTCGTTATCGAATCTCATAATATTGTCTAAGAATTCTTGCACTTGCGTGACTGTCTTTGGTGCAGGGCAATTCTTTATCTTTTCGATGTTTCTTGGATCTGGTTCTTTGCCTTCCGACACATGTGTCCTAAGAAGGTGACTTTTTCCTTTGGCCCAATCGCATTTTGTGGTTTCAATTTCAATTTCCATTGTCTCAGTCGACGAATAACATTACGTATATCCTTTAAAGTTGCTCGAAGTGCTAGAATAAATTAATAATCATCAATATATACCAACATTGTTGATGCCGTTGCGTACAAAATCTTCCATTACATCTCTGAATGAAGCTGGGTGCGTTGGTTAGTCCAAAGATTCTTAACTTGTATAGATTCTTTCCATTGTGTAAAGGCAGTTTTTTCTCTGTCCTCTTCTTTGACTTTTATTTGCCAATAACCACTTTTTAAATCTAGCGATGTAAAATAAGCTGCTCCGTGTAACATTTGTAACATTTCATTTATATCCGGTAACGGGTATGTATCCCGTTTTGTTACTGCGTTGAGTCGTCGATGTCTATACAGAACCGTTGTGTTCCGTCCTTTTTCTTTACCATGACCTGGGATTGCCATGGTAACTTGTTCGATTACTCCTGCGTCTAACATTTTTTTGCATTCTTTTTCTGCTTCTGATTTTTAGCTTCTGCCAATCGAATATGGTCGTAGTGTTATTGGTATCAATCTTATGTTCGTGTGTGCTACAGCTCGCTTGTACCGAATCTAAGTCAGATGCTGCAATATATCGTTTTAACTTCCTTAGAGTGTTTTGTAGTTGCTCTTTTCCGTTTCGTTTAGTAGCTGACTGTCGATTGTCCATAGTTCTTCCTCAGTTCCTGCAGTTTTTGTTGTTGGAAGTTCGATATCCATCATTGGTGTTAATTTTCCCAATCTTTCGTTTTCGTAGATAACTTTATCTTCTCATCCGAAATTTTAATCGTTGATCGATTCACTTTTTCGTTTATACACTATTTCTCTGGCAATGGCAATTCTTTCTTTTTTCTCAATTTGTGTAGTTCAAAATCATTTCTCCTCTAGTTCCTTTCATTTCTTTCACATACAATCATTTGTGTGCGTTCCTGCACCACTATTTTCTCTGGCATCTTACTTCTATTTCAACATACATATTCGTCCGGTTTACTCTCTCAACTCCATTGATCCTATATCTTTATTATCTCTTTTAGTAATTCTGCATGAGATCTGTTCCATTATCAATCCGCGGCTCAGTTTCCTTAACTGCTAAATACGTATTGCATTTTCACGTTTTATATTGTCTATTATCGACCAGATTTTTCCGATGCTGCTACCGATTCTTTGCTGCAAGTTATTACATCCATTAGCTTCTTCTATACATGGCCACAATCTTCCGGTATTCTATCCTTTTATTGCTGAGAGTTTTGCTCCGTATCATCATGCTTTTATTTCTACCCCATTTGATTTCTCATGGGTACCGTAATGTTGGTGCAGCAACTTTGTAACATGCTTAGTTCGAGTTTCGATCCTTCCACACTTCTTGATCTTGCTATTCTTGGCCAAGTCTGCCCAATTGGTCGATCATGGTACTGGATAAATATTTCGTTAATGTTGTTATTGATTCGGTATTGTCGTTCTACTGGCATGTTTTCTTGTGATGTCTGCTCTCTTTAACATTATTATACTGGTGGTGGATGTTATAATGTTCCACTATGTCTTGCTTCGATTTTCCATTGTTTGAGTTTTTTGATTGCATCTGTGTCCTCCTTGGTTTTCATCATTGTCGGTTATTACGCTATCATCTCTGAAATTATCCATCGTTTCCCTGCTCTTTTTTGTCGCTTCAGTCTGTTTTCTCGGCTTCTAGTCTCATTATTTGCTTTAAATTTCCGTCCAACTTCTTCATCTGGTATCCATTCTTTTCTGTCAGGTCTAACTAACCTTTTTATCTTGGTGATATCTTTTGATTTTCCATGTAACACATTTTTTAGCTAAAACGGTAAGATCCAATTGCCATTTTCAGTTAATTTTTTCTCTCTCTTTGTAGCTAGATCTGAAACATTGCTAACATTTGTGTTATGATTACTCTTACAATTTGAATAATGAGAATTATTCCTAAAATGGCCTGCCATCATCTGTTCGAAGATTAAGAATCTTCCCCACATGGCTTTCATCATATTTGCTGTAGCATGTTGAAAATGATCCGGCGATAGTAATAATTCGTAGTTTAGGTTTCTTCTCCTTAGTATTACCTTCCGTTATATTACAATGTTGGATAATATTGCTTCCTTTGTCTGAATAAATAATGTTCTTATGGCTCGTTCCAGACTTCTTCGTTGGTAATTCCACTCTGGTGATATATCCACTGTGAATTCTGCTTCGTAGCAGTTCTTAGTCCAAATATTTTTGGTGTGCTACATATAACTCGTTGGAAATTGTAACCAACTTCCATCTCTTATCTCGAATAATGGTCCATATACATTACTGCAACTGAACATATTGGGTACAAATTTCTCTGGGTTTATCATCCTTGTTACTGGTTGAGCGAATCTGATTTTTCCTTTATGCATTATCTCTAATTCGTTTAGATTTCCTCGAATTGTTGAATTTCTGGTAGTTTCGCAATTGTCTTTCGGCATTTAACGTATAATAAACTTCTCCAACGTTCTTCCAAATTACCCTTTGGAGTGTAATATGGATGATTATCGGATTTCTGATTGCCATTGCCCATTTGTTCCATATTTCTCTGTTCAAGATACAGTCATTTTTAACTAAATCGTAGTATATTTTCTCTGTTGATGCCAATCCCTTATGATATAAGAAATCCATCTTGTTATTTATATAGAGATATATTAACATCTTTGGATCTATTGCGTTCTTTTGCGTTTGGTATTGTGTTCCGATAATAATATCTTTATAATTCTACTGGCTACCATTCGTACATTTACTCCACCTTTCGTCTTTTATAAATCTCTTCCGATTTAGTATCTTTGATATTACTACCGTTGGCTGACCTTCTGAATCCGATAGGTTGTTATCTGTGTTTTCCGATTTTCTTTCTCCGTAATTCATCTATGCGCTTTTTTGTGTGTTAGTTTCTGTTTCTCTGTGCACTTGTCCTTGCACTTCATCAAATATTGCGCTCTTCAATAAGGTGAGTCTACAAGTTCTGGTATCGGCGTGATATACGATCGTTGACATTCCCGATTGCATAGATCTATCTGTATTGCTAAACAATTGGTACTTCTCATTGCTTTGTATTTCTGGATCAAAATATCCTTGATATTTCTCCAACTTTACTTGATAGCTTTCAATCACTACTACTCCTTTGACTAATTGATTCAATAGGGTGTACTTTCCTCCTTGACACGTCTCTCCAAGCCTATTATCCGCTAGCATATACTCGGGTGTTTTATATTTTCCTTCCTCGGCCTGCTATATTTATTCGTCCAGCTATTGAGATGCGTCCTGTCTATCCTTTTCACATTCGCTCCGCGTTACTGATACTACTGTTGTTTCCGTATCAGCTTCTATTAATTGTTGAATGTGAGTATGTTCCGCAGTGAAATGCTTACAATTTCTTGTCATGAGCATTCTTTAATTTTCCTTTTAATAGTCTACTCTTGATATACATTATACGATACTGCGGTTGCTGTTGTCTGTAATTTACCGGGGTTTGCAGCTTTACATTCTTCCGTTTCTTTTAGTGAGTATTTATCACCAATCTTTATATTATCACAATCATATACTACAAACGGTTCTACTCCTTATCACTCATCATATGAGTATGTGTATTATCTTCATCCCTTTTCTGCTGTTTTTGGATCGCTTGCGTTATCGTTGTCTCGAATTCCGTTAATAACTCTTCAACTTGTTTTGCATCATCTCTTTTGATCATCATTACTACAAATTTTAATAGCTTGCCATCCCCTTGAGTCAGGATGAATGGTTCGATTACCTTCCTGATAATATCTGTTATTGCAAATTCATATCCGTTTGGGTTGTATCTTGGAGTTCGCTTTCTGTATATCACTATCGTATTATACATCAGGTAGGCCATTCCTACCAAATATCTATTGGGTCGTCGATCTTTCGTATAAGTGTTATTTCAACAGTATTCCTCTGGATCATTGTTGTATTGCGTACTTTATATATCCCATTATTTATTTATTGTTATTGCCGCCCAAAGCTGTTTCGCTTCTGCTCCGATATTATTGAGTTTTAAATTTCTCTTTATTTCTGGATTTGCTAATCCCAGCATGTCAGTTATCAATCTATTGATCCACTTTGCTCCTTGTTCTTGACCTTTCAATATTCCTTGTAACCTTTTCACTTGACGAGCTTGTTATTTTCGTTATTGATCCATCTGCATTCTGCTTCTTTAGTTGTCTTTCTGAGCTGTTTATCAATTTTTGTATCCTCTGGATTCCTTTTCCATTTGCCTACCCTGTTTCTTTTCGTTTGGGTTGTTCGTCTGTTTTCTTTTGGATTTGTAGGCTCCTCGTTCATTTTATCCATTTCCCATTCGTCTCCTGTCGAGCTTCGGCGTCTTCTCTCTTTCTTTTATTTTCCTCTTCGGTATCTGGCTCTATAATTTCTACTGGTTGTCTTTGACCACATACTAGCTCGTCTGGTTCATCTGTTATCAGATCGTTTTCATCTTCTGTCATGAACAAATCTCTTGATTCCGGTATTCTCCGGGTTGTTTCCTCGTCCACAATATCATTCTAGCATAATCTTCTTCATCTCCGTTGTGATGACGATTACTTCATCTGCTGCAGGTGGAACTTCTGCGTATTTAGACTCTCTTGTCGCCCTATTGGCGTTTTCGTTTTGATTTCTCTTTTGTTGAGTTCTCTACCCGCGATCTTTGCTACTTTAATATATTTATTAATCCCAATTGCATCTGCGTAACTCGATTCGGATGTAGTCTAATGATCGTCCTTCGTATTGTAAATGAAATGGCGGTTCGTACGGTATTCTCTTTTTCACTTCACTTACCTTGGCAGTGATATAAATTCAAAAGAGAAGAGATGAAATCTGCATCAAATTTTTACTATAAACTTCTCTATCGTTTCGGCTGCCATTCGGTATGTCCATTTTCGAATAATTTCTCGGAATTTGCTCCGGGTACCACGCATACATTCTCCGATATCTCTTCTATTTTCTTTTACTATTTTCGCAGATTCTACTGCGCTACAAGAATCGATTATCCATTTTGCTAAATCTGTACAGTTCGTCTGATTCTTTTGCCAGTTCTCAATATCGCTGCTAACCTCTACATTTTTGCGTTATCCGTTAATTCGTGTCAATACTTCCCCACAGGATCGTCTATTATTCTGTGGCAAGTATTTATTACTGGAATTTCGTTGTCCGAGTACACTGATCGCGTTCTCGCTTGTTTCTTGTTAATTTCGTGTTTTCATTTCTCGTCTGTTTCTACTTCGTATTCGTGATGTTAATCGTACATCTTTTACGATTGAGGATGTTATTCATATTTTTTCAATAGAAATTGTGGTACTCCTCCTGCAACATTTCAGTTGGATTTTGGCTTCTGGCTTATCATTGATCTTGGGGTCTACTCCCAATTTTTCGCTGTGTCGCTCTTCCCATTTTCCCGGGTTTAGCGATTGAAATTGTGACCTTTCGTAATTTAAATGGCCATCTAACTGCCGTCATATCTGCTCTGCTAATAGTAAAATATTACTGATGATTATTTCCTTTTTCTAACTCTTGTATCCGTTTGGGTATTACTCTCAGTTCATTCCGATACTCCGATCTTCTGTTAGAATTTGGATCTTTGTGATACCGTATGATTTTCTCTTCTTCCGCCGATTTACTTTCTCAGCACCATCCACCTATTTTCCATGTGTATGGGCTATGTCAAGCTTTAAATTCCGTTATTTCCTCGTTCTTCTTCTGGTTGCCATTTCCATTCTCGTTTTATCATTTCCTCTGGTAATTTTCATTATGGCTCATCTTCAATAATAACTCTAAGGTTGTTTTCATTCGGCTGCCTTCTTCTGGCTTTCCCCTGGTATTATTTATTTCTCCATTTGGTTCGGTCTCTTCCATTTTCCATTCACTCTTTTGCCTTTTTCATCATATACCTTTTTCCATGGTGTTGATCGGCATCTCGAGCGTCTATCGGTTGTAATTTTGTGCTCAACTCGCATCTTGCTCCATAACTGGTAGATGTGTTAGTATTTGGTCATCTTCTTTTCATTTCCTCTTGAAATTCTTGGATCTGTTTGTTTCCCTTTTTGTTGGAGTTTCTCTCTGGTCATCCATGGCTTATGATATATGAATTTGTTCGTCTTCCCATAAACCTAATTCGTATAATCGGGGTTCGTTCTTTCCGTGGACTATTTGTCGTTTGTGATACATTATTGCCACACTTATCTTCCACCATATCCTCGTCACTAACTTTCAATTATTGGTTGGATAATTTCTCGATTAATCCGTCGGTGTAATTCGTGCATTTGATAAACGGGATCTAACCATTTTTCCTTTATTTCATCATTTGGTGCTTTTAATTTTTATCTTTATTGGTTCATCTCCTCATTCATATCTCTTTGATGTTCTCCGTATTTGGCCTATCAATTCCATGCTGTTCTCAGTCGTTATCGAATCTCATAATATCTGTATCTCGTACAGCTCTACAACATTGTCATTGCAATCGGTCTCGTTAATGATAATCGATTAATATATTTTCTAGCCTGGTCTATTGCTTGTTCTGTCATTTTGATCTGGTTTTGCCTCATTATCTTTTGTCTCTCTTTTTCTAATCCGGGTTTTATTTCTTTGTTGTACAATATTTGAATTTTTTGCCATATTTCTGCTGTCGTTTCTTCGTTTTCATTTTTGTTTAATGTTACCACATTTATTCCTTTTGGCCATATTAGAGCATCCGCTAGGTGTATATCTCGCTTTATTTTCCTTCCTTGATAATATAAAGGTTTATTTTTATAACTGGGTCCTAGTTTTTTCACTACCCAATCATACAACTCGTTTGTGCTTTCGCCTCTTGTGGCTATTATCTGTCTTGGTATCTCTGGAAAATCAATAATTACCTGATACTCTTCTCTATCATATTCTTTCAAGTTCTCTTGGTACTTTTTTATCATGTCTTTCCATGATGCCGTGAATGTACCATTATCTTGTTGATATCCTTTCGCAATTAATTTCATTATTCTACTGTATGCGGTTGTATCTCTGAGGTTTAGGAACATTTGGTTTCGATCTACCTCTTCTACAATCTCGTTGATCTCTTTTAATATCTCAGTTTCATCTTCTCTTGGCACGTTTGTTTCCATTTCTTCTACTTCGGATTTTGATTCATCTTTATATGGTTTATTTTCTTTCACATGATTGAAATATTCTCACCAGCTGCTTATCCATTTCATTTCATCGTTTGATCGTCTGGTATTGTCTTTATGATTCCTCCTCTTTCATTATCTTTGTTGGCCCTTTTGTTTGGAACCATATCTCTTTATTCTATTCTCGATTTGAGCTTCACTCCACGTGGGCTTTTCTTTTCTGATTCTTGTTTCTATTTTTTGTAGCAGTATCCTCTGGATTCGATTTTTTGCTATTATTGGCTCTGATATCTTTTCTTTTCCTTGTGACGTTGATGCTTCTTGCTCATCTTTTTGTAGTTCTAATTTTGGCTCCTCCATTTCTTGAGATAGCACTTTCTTTGGCCAAGCACTTCTATTCCTTTGTCTAGTGCTTGTCTGTTCTAGATGTTTAAACGCTCCGTCTATTTTTAAATATTAAGTGCCTTCCTTTCTAAGTGCTGGTTTCTTCTTGTTTCAGAATTGCTTCTTTTTCTTTTTAATGATCTTCCTCATGTTCTATGACTTCTCTTGCTTATTTTCTGTCGAGTGTACTCCTATCTTTTGTGTCATAATTTTCTTTTTTCGAGTTCATTCTATGCCGTACTACAATGTTTCCTTGTTTTGAAATCGCTCCGTTATGCAATCAATCTCGCTTGTTTAAATCTCTGGGTTTCTTGGTTTTTCGGTTTCTCCATTGTCGTTTCTTTTAACTGTCGACGTCTTTGTTTTTCCTCCTCTGCAAATTCTTTGATGGCCTCTATTTTCTCCATCGTATTTAATTCGATTGTTTTCTCGTTATCAGTTATCATTCCTCCCCCTTCGTTCTCAACACACTGCTCCGCAGTGTGAATTTCGTCTGGAACTTCCATTCTCATCATATTAATTCTTTTCGGGGTTTGTTTTCGATTTTCCCATCTTTGCTGGATTTCCTGAGCTTCTTCTATCTGTAGTCTTTGCCATTCGGCTTGCTGTTGTTCTTGATATTCTCTAGTTCGTAGCTCTTGAATCTCCTCATTGCTTCTCATTACGTTGATTCGTTGTTGTTGTATATTAGTGGGCATCTGTTGTATCATCTCTTTTAATTCCATGGGCATTCGTTGTAGTGTTTCTCTTAGCATGTCTATCTCTTGCATCACGTTAATTTGTGGATTTCCCATAGAGTTATTTAATCTTGATTGGTTTGGTTCTCTTCTTATGTTACATTGCCTTGCGAAATGTCCTTGTTGTCCACAATTGTAACATGCTTTGTTACTAGGTTGTCTACATATTTTCTCGGTATGCCCTCGTCTACCACATTTTTGACAAGTGTAATTTCGGAAACAATTCTCTGACCGATGTCCTATTCTTTGGCATATGGAGCATTTTTCATTTGTATTTGGATTGTTCCTGAAATTATTATTATAACTTACTTGGTTATTACCTCTATCCTCCGGATTTCTCGTTGCTGGTGGCTTGAACATCTGCTGTGCTCTTGGAATGAATTGATTCATGGCTGGATTGGTATTGTTGTTTTGATTGTTGGCATTGACTGTTGATGTTGTTGGTTCCGTGGCCAAGACTGCCACTTGATATCCCAATCCCAGATGAGCTTCACATCTGTTTGCGATTGCAACTGCTTTATCTAATGTTTCTGGTGCCAAACATCCAAGGTTGGCTCGTATGTCTTCCCTTTTGATTCCTCTTATGAAGACGTCTACCATTTTATCTTCAGGTAAATCTGTTTCTCCGAAGGCTTCCTTAAACAATTTCTTTAATTCGCATGCGTACACTGCATTTGATTCATCTCGTCTTTGTTTTCGATGTAGGAAGTCCAATATCTTCCTATTCCCCTTTTTCTCTATCCCGAATATCTTTATCAAGAACTCTTTAATTTCTGTCCATGTTGTCAATTTTGTTACATCTCTCGCTTCTTCTACAAATACATCTTGTGCGCTCCCTCTCAGATACAAGGGTAGTCGCTCTTTTACCTTTTGATCTGTCCAGTGACAGATGTTTTTATACACTTCGAATTCCTTTATAAATGTATCCAATTTGTTGAGACTACCGTCAAACGGTTCTCCTCTAAACTTTTCTCTGAATTCTCCTATCATCACATTATTGTTATTCAACATTGTATTTGCATCCGGAATTGAAGAGTTTATTGAAGTCGTCATGTTTGGATTGTTGTCCAGATCTTCTTCGTTTACTGATTCTATCGTTGTCAACTGGTTTTCGATATTACGTAATTCGTTCTCTTCGCTGCTATTAAATTCAAAATCGGTCAACCCACTATCTGTGCCGGTTCCGGTTGCAGTTGATACTTTAGTATTAACACTTCTACTATTGCGAACTTTTTTCTTTTCTTCCGCTTTTAGTAAACTCTTTTCGTTATTCTCTTTGCTTTTGCTTCTCGTATGGCTGCTGATGCTATCAATGTTTACGGTTATTCGTCTGCTTGACTGGTTTCTCTTCTCTTGCTTTGGTTGCTTTGGGACTTCTGGTTGCTTATCTGCTTGTAACTACTCTGACGTTTATTCTAAAATCTTCTCTGCTCGTTTATTCAAGTTTCTTTGTTATCACGTTGCTTTGTCTTTTGCTCTGAAATATTTTCTCCTTTGCTTTGCTTTGCACTTGACTTGGATTGCTTTGTTTGACTATTGATTCCTAAAAATAAATAACACTCCAATATTCTATAGTCTATACTAATTTCTCCTCCATTTACCATACTATACATGTTATCATCCCCTGTTCGCATTTATCGTGGTGGTCTTCTTTATCTGACTCACCCCCCTCATTTTAAGTCCATTTTTAATTATCTATACCTCGTAATAATTATCTATTAATCTCGTATCAATTATCTATATAGTCTTATCAGTTATCTATATAGTCGTATCAATTATCTATATCATAATATCAATAATCATCATATTCATACTTTCATTCATTCCATTAATTGTTTTTCCTATGTCCCTCAAAAATTCATTTACTTAATCCTCAATCGCTGGCGCTCTATGCCCTCCATGATTTCCGTTGGCTCTTCGGCCTTCGGTTTTAACTCTTTTATTGGTCATCTGTGACCTTAATATCTATTCATAATCATTTTTCATCTTTACTCCTATCATATCTTATCTGACACTCTATGGCCTCTAGTATCTGATCATGATCATCCGGCCTTCTATTGCCTCCAGTATCTGATCATAATCATCCGGCCCTCTATTGCCTCAAGTATCTGATTATAATCATCCGGCCCTCTATTGCCTCAAGTATCTGATTATAATCATCCGGCCCTCTATTATCTCTTATTATTTCATCGGACTTGAGCTCAACAGTGACTTTTGGGTATGTTTGAGGCCTCACACTGACTCTCAAGCCATGGCGTCTTTTGGCCGCGCATTCTTCCGGTTACGCTTTACTCACCGCCATTCGGATATTTGGTACTCGGTGTGGGATCCGGGTTATTGTACCAAACTCCTCGCTGGGCAATAAAAAAACATTCCCTCGGTACTCGGTGTGGGATCCGGGTTGTGTACCTCGAAGAATATAAAAGTATGGAAATGCCTAGACGTTCAATCAAGTTCCAAAAGCGGTTTACTTGATTTTCCGAATAGTGAAAAGAAAAGGAAATGATCAAAAGTGGGTGCGGAAAATAAACTATCAAATCTCTGCCCGCTCCTTCCATCAGATTTCTCGGCTCAATTCGGCCGCTCTCATCTGGCTTTAGTAGGACATTTTGAGTATGAACCATTTACCGGTTAGTTCACATCTCACCTACCGTTTGGCCCCGATACTCGGTGTGGGATCCGGGTTGTTGTATCGAGTGCCTCCCAGCGAAAAAAAGAATCGTTCGATACTCGGTGTGTGATCCGGGTTTTTGTATCGAACGGCTCAGCGTCACCAGTCCCTTGGCTGATAACAACCTGAGCACGACAGTCCGTAGCTGTCCTCTGGTGCCTCACCACCAGCTAGGGAAAAAAGAAGTCATCTCTAGGTACCTTTAATCAAAACTATTAATTCTGTTCCGTGTACACTCTTTCTCTCACCCCTCGGTCTATCTCTTCACTCCCCCCTTCAAAATTTGTGGTAATCGCATCAACAAGCTTCCCAAAAGAGGTGATCAATCTCTCGCCGGTTACTTGCTGACATACGCGACTTGGCCTACCAGTTCCTTTCTCAGTAGGGTTGATCAGGGTTTTCCTTGGGTGAGCGTACTATCATTAGATAGCTCAGGTTTAACCATTTTTTCCTCGTCCTATCTCAATATAATATCAATAAATATAATATCAATAAAACAAAAAGAATTATACACTAGGAGAACTCGGTTGTCGAAATTTTTCCGTCCGATATTTTGTGTCTTTGTGCATGTTTTTATTATTTCCCTAATTCGGCTTTTATGCTTTTGGTCTATTACCTTTGTTTATCGTTGTCAGGTGGTTTTATTATTTACAAACATTGCATATTTATATAATGATTCAAGTAATACATAATACACATTTATTTCATTTCATCATAACAATTCATGGAAAGTAAACCGTTAGTCTTTCCTTTATCTTTCGCTGGCATAACATACAGTGCGACTCTTGTGCGCATCCATGACAATAACTCAGGTGTCCGCAAGGTATCACCATTACTCGTGCTTCCTCTGATTTGCACGCATAGCATTCTACGTAAGCCTTGGTTTGCTCTTTCATTGTTGTTGCAATCTCGTCTTCAATATTCTTGACTTTTTCCATTAACTTGTTCCAGCTTTTCCCAAATTTGGTTATCTCTAATCTCATAGATAGAATTTCATATATTCTCTCAGTTGTTACGTCTTTATCAATATCGATTAATTTTATTAATATGCAATGTTCATCGGAGTACAGGTTAGTGATTGCTGATATATCCTCTTTAGCTCTTTTAATTAACTTTTGTTTATTAATTAGTTCCTCAAGATTGTCATTTTCGATGTTTAGAATCCCCTTTAGTTTTTCTATAATTTTTGCTGGTTCCATCTAAAATTATCAAATTACCCTTTAAATTTATCTAAATACTAATTAACTAAATTCATTCACCTCTTTAATATATTTTGATTCATTTTATCTACTACTATTTTACTCATTACCTGTTGTGCTTTATTCTATTACCGCTGGCTTCCTCTATTTGGTTCCGTTGTTTTCTCTTGTTTATCATTATTCCCCTTACTTACCCCATTTCATTTTATCCCGAATTTTGCCCTTTTAATTATATGTTGTTTGCTTATGCGTCTTGTCGTGTTGTTGGTATCTTACAAGGGTGTTGTGTCGTCAAGTGTTGATGGATGTTGAGTGTCTTGGCGTCTTAATTTGTAGTCGGGTTGCTTGTTTTCCAACAGTTGTTCTCTGGGTTCTTGTTTCATGGCGTTCTCATCTCTCTGGGGTTTGCAACATATCATCTCAACATCTCTGTTTAAGCTTTAACCATTTGCTTATATTTCCTTGGGTTCTTTGTAAAAACAATCCTTTATGAGCCCCCAAATTTGTACCTAGTAGTCAGGTTGATCGTTTTTTTATTACTGTTTCAATTTTCTCCTCGATCTTTACTCTTTTTCATCGATCCTTACAATCGCTCTTTACAATTTTAAGTTCCACATATTCCATCTCTCCGGGGTTTGGTAACCTGTCGTCCCGACATTTTCATTTGCAAAGATAGTTCTGTAACCTGTCCCCTCTCATTTGTTTGCACACGAAAATCATTCAATCCCGGCTGAGGGTGTACTGACATAATTCTCTGTTGTTTCTTAACTTGATTGTTTTGGTCTTTCCAAATAATAAAGCTTCAATCCCGGCTGAGGGTGTACTGACATAATTCTCTGTTGTTTCTTAACTTGATTGTTTTGGTCTTTCCAAATAATAAAGCTTCAATCCCGGCTGAGCCCCCAAATTTGTATGGTGGGTTACAGGGTTTCAAATCCTGCTTATCTTCCTGGCGACCCTAGTAACGCCATACAAAATGATACTGACCCACTTGGCACCCGTTGCTAGGCAACGTTGGAAATGTGTTCAAGTGGTGGATTGTCCGCAAAAATTGAATACCATTGGCTAGTACTGTAGTTGCTCGGACAACCCTCGGGTTCACGAGCTGTCGATAGAAGACCTATGCTCGCTTTGCTCTGTCCCTCATAAATAATTATTCATGATTGGTGCTTAATTGACTGTGGAAAACTGAGACGTAATAGGGTTACTTGTGACCATACTGGTATGCAATTTCAAAAGAAAACGACTCAACTAAGGCTAAAACTACTCTATTTAAATCAATCACATGTGGAATATCTACTGTTTGACGTTTTGAAGTTGAGTTGCTCGACGTCGGGCACGCTCCTTACGTCCCGGTCGACGATTGTTGGTGGCGATGGGTTGTTCTGCTGACTTGGTTGCTGCCTGCGGCATCTGAGTAGGGGCGAAAATGAGCGGGTAGGTTACCGCTTCACCTTCTCGGCATACTGCTAGTGCGACTTCGAGTCCCCGAACCTGAGTACGCAGACTCCGATTGAGCTGGCGTTCCTCGGCCCAGCCTTTTGAGATGCGGTAAGTCGTTGATACAGGATCTTCGTTCGTTTAGGGTCTAAACAAGTCGCTTTGACCTGCTGTATCTCTCGAGTTAATTGCAGGACTTGGCCAAGTAGTTCTGCATTCGCCTGCCTCGCACGATCTAGTTCCGTCTGCAGAATCCGTAGAGAGGACATCACTGTAATTAAATGGATTTTACACGTCAATTTATGGTTGGTTTAAAGGTTTTAAATCTTTCAAACAAATCGAAATTCATTTTCAGTTATATAAGAAAAAGAAATACACGCAGTTCTAATTATAATTATTATCTAATCACTATATCGATTTGTCCGTCAGTTCATTCGTCCGGGCAGTATCGTTCTAGGCTTCTTTTGAGAGCTTCTACCGTGTAGGGTCGCCTAGTGTCTCTAACCGGACGAGGTGGATGGGCGACGGCGATCCGCCCGGCAAGGATGTCATCCAGCACGTTTGCAAGGTACATCCTTGCCTTGACTACTTGCAAGTCCACCTGCTCCTGCACCCGCTCCCACTGGGTGAGGAGGTCCTGCGCATTGACGAAGATTTCGGCGGCTGGATATTGTTGTCTCTCCGGTTCGAGTGGGTTACTGCTCGGATCCCGTGCTTTCCAAGGGATAGAATAAGGCCACTGTGACCGGGGTCCTTCTATCGCGTCTGTGGCTCGTAATATCATTCTCGAGCGCTTTTTCCCCGTTGATTGAGCGGTGGTCTGATTGATGGACATGTTCTGCAACAATCGGGAATTAAATTATGAAAATAATAGTGCGGGGAAAAGGGTCTTCGCTATATTAGTTAAAGGGTGTTTATATAGGTCCAAGATTTGGTGTATTAGCGGCTAACATTGGGTTCTTCTAGGCTCGGTTCGTTGGTGGGGCTTTTAATGGATAAAAAAAAATATTTGCATGTGTTGATAACTTGATTTAACGTTTGGGAATGTCGCCATCCGCTCTGGGAGTCGTGAAGGGTGAATATGGTGAAGATCAGTCCCTCAATTTTATTTATGCGGGGTTCCAGTTCGTCATTCGAATTGGTATTTTAATTGGTCACTTTTATGATAGTAAAAATATTTATCGTTGTGTTTATGTTAACGACCGGGCGGGTGCTTATTAGATAGTTAATTCTAGACGTGATTGGTGGGTTATGTTAATTAAGTCGACTGATGTGTCTACTCAATTAATTCGATCGTCTCGGAATTTTAAATGTCACATTCAAAATCGGTTTATTTACGGACATATTTGCCATTCGTCGTAGCGTTTGAGGATCTCGTCGCAATACTAGGCTACCCATATCTTTGGAATTTATTAATTTCCTCGGATGGAGGTTTTCCTCCTAATTTGGTCAGGACATTTTACGATATTATCGAACTTTGGTGAGTGTTTCAGTGTGCTGTTGTTAATAAAACATTTCTTAAAGTCGACTTTTCGTGAGGTGAAAATGGATTTTAACTATTTTTCTAATTGGTTAGATCTTATGACGGTTTAGTTTACAAGTCATGTTACATCTGATTAACTTGGATTTTTATCGGGTTTAACGTTTCTATTAAGTTGTCGAGTCAGAGATTATTGTCAATTTGAATTTGCCACATCTATGTCGTCTCATTTACTAAAGTAATCGGTTTCAACTAACGTGGTACCTCTCTTGTTGGGAGATCGTTTTAGCCTCATCGGAACGCAGCATGAAAAGTGGATGGAGGAAATTATTAATATTATTTCAAATACAATCACTTGGGTCGAGACTTACCTCCATCTAATAACTATCTATTCATTCCCAGTCATCTATTTGTTATTATATTTCTTGAATTAGCGTCTTGCTACTCGGTTTATTAAATCTCAGTTAAATCGTAATTTAGTTCAAACCCCACTTTATTCATTTGATTTATGTTAACTCGGAAAATCTCTGTCTAATTCACAGCTTATTAGTCGTTATAAATTTCAATTAATTTATCTAGAACATGATTCTAATTTATTGGTAAATTTTTAAGCTTTGCTTAATTACAACATAGCTCTAACTTGTCGAAGCTATCTAAATAAGGTTTCATTTTATTGTTGATCATGAATTTTCCGGATTTGTTTTTCGAACAGAGGTTTCTTATTTGCTGTTAATCATAAACTTCATTTATTTCGCTGTACTATTTTAATTTATTATTGATCGTAACCTTTATTTACCTCACAGACATGATCTCGATTTGTGGTTAATCATATACTTTAGTAAGTTTACTTTGTAGGTACGATTTTAATTCCCTGTGACTTGTCAACTGCATCAGATTTACTTCACAAATAAGATTTTATTTTCGTATTAATCATAAACTTTACTGGCTTTATCAATAAGATCTTATTTTTATTAATCGGAAACCTTATTAAATTTACCTTACAAACAAGGTTTTATTCTTTATTAAACTTTACTAATTTTTCGTTACAAACAAGATTTTTCCTTTATATCTCGTATACTATATCAAATCACTTTACAATTGAGATTTTATTTCCTATTAATCATAACTTTATTAAATTTATTTTTGGCATTGATACGAAAGTGGTTATATCAGCAATTTCAATTTACGTTGTCCCCGTACCCTTTTCCTTTAATAGACCTTAAGGCATAGTATGTTCATATTATATTTATTGAGTGCCCACTGGACTACTCGGTGTGGTGATTTTAAGCCGTTTGTAAGGTAATTTTAGGTCGATTTTACAGAATTGAGAAACGAGGAAGTAGCCAGAGACTTCTTCCTTATTTCTCGCTTCAACTATAGGGATAAATATTGACGTTCCGACCGCTGCGTTGCGCACGCTGAGTCTTCACGGGTGCATATCATTGGCGATCTTCCACGCACTTACATGCATTTGCACTATGTTGATTTTACTAACTTGCGTGATGTGTCGGCTGTGGGCCGGAAAAATTTCGACATTTGAAAATTTTAATTTTATAAAAACATATAAATGAGGTTATACATAGTAATAAAGTTTATTAATTATAAAACAAACAAATTTACCCATTTGACCATTCCAAAAAATATTAAATCATAAAACATAGCATAAAACAGCATAAATACCTCTCTTCCCACATCAACGCCGAGCAGAGCTCCATTGAGATGCAAGGTCGTGATGTGGAAAGAGGGTTCCAACATAAATGATTCTCACCTAAAAAAGGTTTCCAAATGCGTAATTTCACAAAAATAGTTTTCTTTCGAAAAATTGGTTTTGGTTTCAAGATTTTTAACAATTTCAAAAATTGGTTAAGTTTAGGTTAACTTTAATGTGAAAATGGATCAGTATATATACCTATTTGTGTGACGAGTGAAATTTGATGCAGTAAAACAAAATTCGACCTTGTTCTTTTCTAGCAAATTCTATTATTTATTTTTATTATTTTTCGATTTATTTTTATAATTTTTTATTTAGAGTTTTTATTGAATTATTGCTAATTCAATTTTTCAATTTAAATTCCACTTTAATGAACTTTAATTGATTTTTCTAATTTCGTCGAATTGGTCGTGTTCTCTTGTTGTATTTGTGTAGGTATCGTGCGGATCTTGGTGCATTTTGTTATTATTTTATTTTTATTTTTGTGTTTATTATTTTATATTTAATTCTTTTATTTCTCAGATTTTATCGGGTTTACTTGGTGTTTTTCAGGTTTATTTTAAATTGCGTGTTGTATCTGCGTGTGTGTTTCTGATCCATTTAAACATTTTTCAAGGCCGTTTACGTTCTGGCATAACAATATTTTGAAACTATATGGTTGTTACCCAGACAACCCCATACAAATATTTCCTTCGCTTACCACTCGGCACCCGTTGCTAAGCAACGTTGGAACTGTGTTCGAGTGGGTAGATCGTCCGCAAAAAGTGAGCGTTATTGCTAATACTATAATTGACCGAACGATCTCTGGGTCCAACGAGCTGTCGATAGAAGACCTGTGCTCGCTTTTGATTCTTAGGTCCCATTATTCTCCTATCTTTTTCAAATGTTAACCTATACTCTCATATCATCTATCTTTATGTCTATTTGCTTATTCCTTCTTATTATTGTCCATGCTGATGATTATTCTTTGGCCTGTACACCCTTTGTTATGTTAAATACACCCAAATTATATCTTTCACCCTTATCCCTATTATAACTACAATGTTTCCCATTATTATTACCAGCATTATTATTGTTGCCATAATATGTATTACTTTTATTAATTGTTGCTACTGTTACCTTTATTATTATTTTTATTACTATATGTTTATTGTTATTACCACTATGATTATTACTATTATTATTATTATTATTATTATTATAATTATTATCATCATTACTACAAATACCATGATTATTATTATTATTACCATTATTATTATTATTATTATTATTATTATTATTATTATTATTATTATTATTATTACAATTATTACAATTATTATCAATATTATTAACAAAATTTTGTGTAGGGATTCGTCCTTATTCCTCAGCTTTAAGAAATATTTTTCTTATAAAACAATTTAGCCGTAATCCATTTGTATTTCCCTGGTTTTCGGTAAAGTATTTTTGTTGAGTCGAAAAATTTGAGCAGCGTTCCGCCCTTATTTTACACGTTCCATTTTTACGTTACTATTTTTGTTAAGTATTTAAATTAATTCGGAAAATTTGAGCAGCGTCCCGCCCATATTTTCCGCCTCAACTCAAATTAATTTATTTAATTTTTATTTAAAAACATGATTTTTCATGATTTTGGTCGTTCGGATTAATCTTTTTCCGATGGCTTTTCATTTTAACGGTTGCAACGATTTCGCAATTTTCCCCGCTACCCATTCCCTCTTTTTGTCCTTAAGATCTATTTATGTTCATATTATAGTTAATGAGTGCCCACTGGACTACTCGGTGTTAGAGATTTTGAGCCGATTGTTGTTAGAAATTTATGTCAATTTTACTGGAAACGGATGATGAAGGAGCAGCCAAAGGGCTACTCATTTACCCTCCAATTTCCCTATCTACAGATAATATTGACGTTCCAACTCCTGCGTTCCGCACGCCGGAGCCTTCACGGGCACGAATCATTGGCGATATTCCACGCACTTACATGGTTCGAATAATATGTTTGATTTTATTAACTTGTGATGTGTCTTTGGCTGTGGGCCGGAAAAGGAATAACAAATAATATTTTACCATAGCATTTGGAATAAAAGTTTCGATGCACTAAGGCTGTAGATAGAAAATATTTATTCAGCATATTACATCGGCCACATACATTTGAAATTCATTGTATCCATTCCATAAAATTTACTTCGAAAATCCCATAAATTTAATTCGATAAATCATCCATAAATTCGATTTGAAAAATCATCCATAAATTCAATTGGAAAAACAAAATTATCCATAAATTTGATCTGAAAAATCATCCATAAATTCAATTAAAAAAAATCACCCATAAACTCGATTCAAAAAATCATCCATAAATTCAATTGGAAAAACAAAATTATCCATAAATTCAATTTGAAAAACAAAAATCATCCATAAATTCGATCTGAAAAGTCATCCATAAATTCAATTGAAAAATTACCCATCAATTCCCTTCGAAAAAATCAATTAATAATATTGCACCAGTTGAGAGTGATCGTGTTCAGGCAAAACACTTACCCGTGTTAATTGCCTGAATGCACGGCTCTCAACCAGTTATACAACCAGTTATACAGTTCTGTAATGAAATTTTTTCTCCGAAAAATAAGACTGAAAATTTGTGAAAACACATCGGTATTTATACCTATAATTTGGCCTTAACCTTGCGTGTTAGTTTTACTGCGATTAAACAAAATTCGACTTTGAAATTATTTATGTTATCTACATTAAATTTTTATTTATTTCTTAATTTAAATTGGTAATTTATTTTTAACATTTTTAATTAAATTTATTCATCCAAAAATATTTTATTTTTATTCATTTAATTCATTTATTTTTTAATTTTATATAAATGGTCATTTTACGGTCGAATTTTCTTGTTATTATGTTATTTTTTATGTAAATTTCGTGCGGTTCTTGATGCATTTTGTATTTATTTTATTTTAATTTTTATGTTTTTGATTTTATATTTATTTATATTCTCTCAGATTTTAAAGTGTTTAGTTGATGTTGTATATTGTATTTTAAGTTATCTTGGTGCTGGGTTTTCGTGCTGTATTACTGATGCATTTAAACAATTCTCAAGGCTATTTGTGTGCTGGTCCAACAAAAGTAAAAATAATGGATTAAATAAGTTAAAATAAAATATTTTTGGTTGAATAAATTTATTTAAAAATTCAAGAAATAAATTGCCAATTTAAATTATGAAAATAATAAAAATTTAATTTAGATAACGCAAATAATTTCAAGGTCAAATTTGTTTTATCGCAATAAAAATAACAATCAAGGTTAAGGTCAAATTATATGTATATTTACTGATGTGTTTTGACAAATTATCAACTCAATAAAGACTTAATCGTCAGTCTTAGTTTTCAGTCTTATTTTTTTGCTGTACATTGCCGCATGAAGCGATATGGATGAATGCTTGCTGAATTTTTTGATCAATTATGAAGCTATATGCATGAATGTTTATGAATCTATTGACCAATTATGAAGATATATGAGTGAATGCTTCATGAAATTATTGACCAATTTGATTAAATGTATTGTGATGAAGCGTTGAACAATGTTTATGCCAACGAACTTCCGGTTACTATGTGAAATATGTCATGTCGAAACAAATAATCCTATGTGGTTGGTTTCTGGGTTTTGATATTTTGAAACTATATGGTTGTTACCCAGACAACCCCATACAAATATTTCCTTCGCTTACCACTCGGCACCCGTTGCTAAGAAACGTTGGAACTCTGTTTGAGTGGTTGGATCGCTCGCAAAAAGTGAGCGCTATTACTAATGCTATAATTGACCGAACGAGCCATGGGTCCGACAAGCTGCCGATAGAAGGCCTGTGCTCGATTTCAATTCTTAGGTCCCATTATTCTCCTATCTCATTCAAATGTTAACCTATACTCTCGTATCATTCATTGTTATATCCATTCCCATAGTTCTTCTTATCGTTGTCCGTGTTGATGATTATTCTATGGCCTGTAAACCCTTTTATTATGGTAAATATTCACACAGTATATATTTTACCCTTATCCTATTATAACTACAATGTTCCTTATTATTATTACTAGCATTATCATTGTTACTATTACACCCATCTCCCGATTTGCGCCCTCACCAAAAATGACACCATTTTTTCGATTTGCCTCTTAAATTCGATTTGCACCTTTGAAAAAAAAATTTTTTTTCGCATTTGTTACGCTCTTCAGTTTGTCTTGTTAAAAGTTAACAGGAATTTGTAGTAAGAGACTACCGCATTCAATTTTTTTTATTTTGACAATTAAAATATTAAACTACAAATCGCTTACCACTTTTTGATATTATTAAGTTGGTGTAATCCAAAAAATTTGTTATTTTTGTTGAATTCAAGTTTTTTGTTTAATTATAATTTTATGTTTTGTTATATATAAAGTGAACTACTATATTTGTTTTATTATTTATATTTATTTAATATATCATGAACTTAATTTAATACTGAATTTTAATACTAATTTCATTAATTTTTTTTCCTTTGGCACCGATCCAAGAATTTTGTATGCAAATATATGGCAAAATGAGTTTCGATTTGCGTCTTTTCGATTTGCGTTCACTTTTGTTGGAACCAATCTAGACGCAAATCAGGGGATGGGTGTATATGTATTACCTTTATTAATTGTTACTACTATTACCTTTATTATTATTTTTATTACTATAATTACCATTATATTTCTTATTATTACTACTACTATTATTATTACTATCATTATTATAATAATTATTATCATTCTTCTTCTTCTTCTTCTTATTATTATTATTATTATTATTATTATTATTATTATTATTATTATAATTATTATCAATATTATTAATAAATTTTTGTGTAGGGATTCGTCCTTATTCCTCAGCTTTAAGAAATATTTTTCTTATATGAAAATTTAGCCGTAATCCATCTGTATTTTCCGTTTTTCGATAAAGTATTTTTGTTAATTCGAAAAATTTTAGCAGCGTCCCACCCTTATTTTATGGTTTTATCTTTATTCTATAGTTTTCGATAAAGTATTTTCATCGATTCGGAAAATTTGAGCAGCGTTCCGCCCTTATTTTACGCGTTCCATTTTTACTTTACTATTTTTGTTAAGTATTTGAATTAATTCGGAAAATTTGAGCAGCATTCTGCCCTTATTTTACATTCTCATAATAATCTTATACCAACAGTTGAGCCGCATTTCACTTTTATTTTACTATTTTCGATAATTATTTTAATCATTTCGGAAAATTTAAGCAGCGTTCCTCCCTTATTTTATAGTTTTTATGATAAATGTTTTAACTATTTCCGAAACTTTGAGCAGCGTTCCGCCCATAATTTCCGTTTCAATTCAATATAATTTAATTCTTATTTAAAAACATTATTTTTCATGATTTTGGTCGTTCGGATTAATCTTTTTCCGATGGCTATTCATTTTAACTGTTGCAACGATTTCGCAATTTTACCCGCTACCCATTCCCTCTCTTTGTCCTTATGATCTATTTATGTTCATATTATATTTAATGAGTGCCCACTGGACTACTCGGTGTTAGATATTTGTTTATGTTTTCCATAATTTGCACTCGTTAATTATAAATGACCTTCTTTTATTCAATTGTCTGTTTTTATTGGTTTTCTCTTATTCCTTTCTCGTTATTCGACATTTTTTTTTCATTCCTATTTTATTAAGATCCAGAACCACATCTTAATCACTTATCATTGTTTCCCCCAATCATCTTACATGTTTATTAATAATTTACTCTATTATTTAGGTATCCTCAACACCTTTATAAATATAAGTTTATAAAATAAATAAAAGAACTTTATAAAAATGCATTTAATTTTCAATAAATAAGATAAACATCATAAAAAAAATTATAGCAAAAATAACAAATTTTAGTTGTATGAGTTCTAACGAAATTTTCTGTGAAATAATAAAATTAAATAAAATTCGCAACTTCGGTATGATAAATACTAAATAATATGCCTCGTAAGAGTACTTAAAACTTTGAAAAATGTACTGAAATTTGTCTGCCTAGCAATGCCTTATATATCACGATTTTCTGTGTGTGTGTTTTGATGTGGTAAAACAAGGAATTTTAATTGACATTTTTAAAATATAATTTTTTAATTATTTTGATTTATTATTAAATTTTTTGCGTTTTATTATCAAAACTTAATTTAGTTTTTTAATCATTTTATTTTTCTTTTAAATTTTTTTTCCTTCTTTCTAGATTTAATATTTAGTTTTCCCGCTCAAAAACACACTGGCATTATCATGCTGGTCAAAAATTTAAGGGCTCGAGTGAGTTTTTGCCCAACAAAAATAAAAATAAAACAACTCATAATTAAAACTAAATTAATAAAATCAAAAGAAAAGCCGACAGCAGCAGACAGAACAAAAAGTCAATAAAACTGCCATAAAAACGTCAAAACCTTGCAAAAGAAGGTTTAGAAAATATATAGGGGGAAATGGTGGACAAAAATCTAAATGATTTAAAAATAATAAGAAACATAAAATTCTAAAAAATACAAATCATATATCAAAAAATAGAGAAAAATAAGGGAAAAACTATTAAAATAACTTAAAATAGATAAAATCATTAAAAACCCTCAAAATTGCAAAAATCGCCTATTGCCGCATATAAGCACAAAACAACTATAAAAGCAGTGGCTAATTTCATAATTCTAAACTACATTTACTTTACATTTTATGTAATTTTGATTTTGAATTGAAGTAAGGAGTCATTTGTATTTTATCATTTCATATTAATATATGTTTTATGTATGCTTAATTCTAAAATGCTTAAATAAATGATTTTATCTGGATGGTCATGACATCTTTTGATGCCAAGGACGAGTCCCCCAAAATTTTATATAGTATGTATCGTAATAGAAATCGAAAGAGCAAACAGGTAACTAGGCTGGCGAGTTAATTTTCGCTAGCTATAGCAGCTGGTTGAGCCACTTCCGAAAACTCGGCTGTCCGAAACGAGTTCTGGTCGAAAGACACAAGTCTCGTTTTAAAACCCAAGACGACGGATGGTAACGTCGATCGGATTGGGCAGGAAAAATCATCCAGAAGTGCGAGTTCAGAGTAGGGGAATTAGGACATGGCCTCGTAGGTCATTTAGCAAATAAAGTATTTTCTTTGAAAATCTCGTCATCAATTAGTAGTTTGAATGAGTAGCTATGAGTATGAATAACATAAGATAGCAAAGTTCTGATGTCGTAGCAAATTACCTGATGAGACGAGAGATTTAACTCATTTGAGTAATAAATCTGATTGCAGGAGAGTAGAGGAAAAGTTGGGCGTATAATCGTAGGAGCTGGAGCAAATTTTAATTATAGATAATACAGTTGGTGTTGTCGGTGAATTCGAATAGAAATTATTGTCGATCTGACTCCAAGCGTGCTTTAAACAGCAGTAACGAACTCCAAACGATATAAACTTTATTGATTAATACACTTGATCTCCACTTTAAAATGACACAACGAATTATCAATCAATCACACTTAGTGCTTATTGCGACCCTTCGGGAAGAATAGCACTTTTCGGATCAATTGGCTTTACTATCACCTAACTTCTGCGGTGGGTTACTGAGATCGGTAACTCTGATTTAGTTGCTTCGCTTTGCTTTGACCTTGCTTAATTTCTGTTTCAAATTTATCTTTAATTCCTTTTGTTTTTCTTTGTCTTCTGTAATTCTTTGTCTCCTGCAAATTTCTTGTCTCTCGCAATTTTTGTCTTTCATAGTTTTTGCCTTTCTCAAGTTTTTTTCTTAATTTTTTGTGTATCCCGATTTCAATTCCTTTTTATACTCCATCATTCAATAGCACTTACTAATGTCGAATAGAATTTCTGATATCTTTTAACGCTAATTCCTTTTGGGCCTCCATTATCACTGACATCTGTCCAGATAACTAATTTTTTAGAGATGCCCTTTCCCGGATTTTCAAACAATATTTCTTCCTTTATCTCGAAAGGGCTTTCGAGATAATGTGCGAATTTTGCTTTTGTTTTTGTTTTCCAAAATTTGCACTTGTTAATTATAAATGACCTTCTTTGATTTAATTGTCTGTTTTTATTGATTTTCTCTTCTTCCTTTCTTGTTGTTCAACATTTCTTTTTCATTTTCTTTTTATTAAGCTCCAGAACCACATCTTACTCACTTCTCATTGTTTCCCCCAATCATTTTACATTATTTTATTCCATTATTTAGGTATCCTCAACAATACACTGGAATGACATCCGAATGTAATCTATTGACTACACCACAAAGTAACTAAAATCTCACTTCCAATGGTGCAATTGACGATATTAGGGAAAATAGCGATGACAGGACAAACATCGAATAAAATTCACAGCAACTATAGTGACTTATAAAAAAATTTTACAACGGCAGTAATGAATCCTATTGTCACTGTAACATCGTCTAGATGAATTAACAATATTTAGAATCCGTCAAATTGATGAGGACAACCAAACGAGTAATAAAGCTAATTAAGTAAAGACCTTAAAATAACCTAAATATAATAGATCAAATTTACAGTTAGCGTGATTAAAACGACGTGGTAGGAATGTAGTAGGATGACTTAGAATAAATGAAACAAGATTTTAACAGACAAAATTATAGAATCATTATCATAAATGAATAATCGAAATAATCGAGCTAATTTAAAATTGATAAATAAATTAATAATCAAATTTTCAAGGGTTGTTGCATTACAAAATAACGGGCAGCGCATTGGCACACCACAACAATATTATTGTAGCGCATTATCTCAAAGCGCCCAGTACGAATTCGTCTCTTCACACACCAAGACTTCTTCCTGGATCTTCAACTGTGTCTACTGCGGTTTCCGTGTCCGCTCCGGCATAAACCGAATAAAAATCGACAGACGGGAAAACATCATGCTGGCAAATGCAGCAAGTTCCCCGAAACGTCCCTACACGGAAGAAAACAATCATGCCGGTATCAATCTTTCCGAAATCTTCGATTATATCAAAAGAAACGCAACACTGAAAGTCGTTTATGCTCCAACCATGGCTCAATCTCTTCCTCGGGCAGACAGAGTGCTCAATCTCCGGGTAACCGTGGATAAGTTGAATGTCCAGTTACCATCAACGGAGCAGCTCACAATGGGAACGAACCCGGACAGATATCAGATACAGGCGACAACCAGTCAAGCTCAGCCGCTAAACTCACCTTTGCTGGACGACCCATTTGCTCGCCTAATTTATGGACAAGCCACCCCAAACGATCTACATCGGGTGCGTAATAAACTTCCTCGAAAATATTTTCCCGTTGACATCAATGCCGATTACGACTGAGCAATGAATTAGTGTAGTTGTGAATATTGTGCATTTCATAAGGATTAAAACTTTTGTTTAATAAATATTGTAGTCTCCATTTTCGTCTTGGTTCGTATTATTTTTCTAAGGTGCTAGCAAAATGAACGCATGAGAAACAAGTTAATCAATGCGAGATCCCAGAATCCGTGTCAGTAATTTAAACAGTCTTCATAGAATTATAGTTCCTAAGTTTGGTTTATTTTGAAGAGATGAAATAAGTGATTTGAGTATGAGATAACATTCTTCATGATACCTTTAAATTTAATATTATGTCGTGGAGAAATGCAGTTGAACGCTCACCAAGTGTCCATCTATCGTCATTATACAACTTTTGTGCGTGGTTCACTAAACTGATTTTAGATTAAAACATAAAGCTTAAGTAAATTATAAGTCACCTAATTGACTTAAGTAACCAGTTGGATTTTTAAATCAATAAATAAATCGATATAATTAAATGTAAAATTTGTAAGTTTTAATCAATCAAAAAAATTCGAAAACGAGAAACCTCAACTCGCAAATTTAATTTGGATAACGATAATTTTTTCTTAACAAATTATCGTTTTTTCTATTCAAGTATTTTATTTCTGACAAATTCTAATTGTGTATAGAGCTAATAGTGATCAATAAATGATGTTCTTCCCCCAAGGTTCAGAAATGAATGTATTCGATACAGGCGGTTAAATTAAATGAATGTGACGTAAGACCTTCTGACGGCCGTCTAGAACCCGAAACGAAGGTTATTCAAGGAGTAGTATCGGTAACGACTCTTACCTTCTTGAAAAGCTTTCGGCTGTCGTGCACCGTACCAATATGGGACCGCTCATAGGTTCATGGCGGTGAGATGAAAATTGTGTGATGTGCGGTGGAAAAGTAAGACCTTAGTGTTAAAGAGATAATGAGAGACCATCAACGGGTTGTCAGTGTTTAAATGATTGAGTTTTTCCTCTTACACCAACACTATATAAATGAATTATAATGGCGTTACAGTCAGTAAGTCAGTTATGACCGAAAATATATATACAAATTGTTTTTATATTTGGATACAGTTCTTTACTTTTATTTATTCTATAATAGTAATATATAATAATTTAGATATTTTTTTATCATTTGCAAAATATTAGCAGATATTGAATTTTTAATAAATATCTCATGTATTTGGTAGGCTGTGGTTTGTTTAACAAAGACCTTACAAGGAATATTTATATAATGTTTCTATAAGCAATATTTAAAATATTTAAAAATGTCTACTTTTAATGAAAAAGGTAATGAATTTATAATAATTATGATAATAAATTATGTAAAGCATGTAGGTGGGTTTCGGAGTGTTGAAAATTTTGGAAACTTTATAGTTGTTACCCAGACAAACCCATACAAAAAAACCCCATATTTTGGCTAACTACTTGGCACCCGTTGCTAAGCAACGTTGTAACTGTGTTTGAGTGGGTGGGTCATCCGCAAAAAGGGAGCACTATTACTAAGGCTATAAAATTTTTTACTTAAATTATATACGCACACATTCTAATCAATATTGAAAAGTTTTTATAACCTCTACATCCCATACATTGTTAAGAGTTTGTTTTATTTTAATAATAATAATAATAATAATAATAATAATAATAATAATAATAATAATAAAAATAATAATAATAATAATAATAAAATTAATAATAATATTAATAATTATAATAAAAATAATTTAAATAGTAATAATAATAAATTCTGAATGATCTTGACCTTTGACCTGTGAAATTTGAATGACCTTGAACTTTGACCTTGAAAATGTGTTTTTACAAAATTTTTATATATTTAAGGTCCGATTCTTCTCTTAGCCCATCTAAATGTTAACCCATATAGTTCTATCATTTGTTAGAATCTCCAATTATAATTTATAGTTTTTTAAATCATTACTGCCATCACTATCCAAGGTCTTACCTCTATCCCGGCGTTATATTCTCTTTACAATTGTTAGGTCTACAATTATTTTAGGATTGCTATCGCTATCCTTATTTTTATATTTGCCAATATTAAAATTGTTCATCTACATATTTATCGTTATTCCTGTTAATGTTATTACCATCGTCGCTGTTACGATAGTTATTAAGATTTATTACCTAAATTAATTTTTTTTACTCTCGCTCTAGTTTTGTTGTTAATTTTACCTCTTTAATACCATTACTGTTATCATTGATATTATTGTTGAGCAAAAACTGATGTGAGCCCTTGATTTGTTTGGTCAGTACGATAATGCCTGTATACTTTTGAGGGGCAAAACTAAATATTAAATTTAGAAAGAAAAACGGAAAATTTAAAAGAAAAAGAAAATAATTAAAAAATTAAATTAAGTTTTGACACATAAAACTTGAAAAATTAAGAAAGAATTAGAAAATTATATTTTAAAAATAAAATTAAAATTCTTTGTTTTACCGCATCGAAATACACACACGGAAAATCGTGGTATATAAGGCAGTGCTGGGCCAGCAAATATAAGTTCGCTTTTCTTTTAAAAATCATTATATATCTAAATTACACTTACTCTTAAATCTATTTCAAATTTTTATTGATTATTAAGAAGAAATTGGAGAACACAAAGTAAATCTTGTTATTTTTTATTTTTGTTGTCATTATTGTTGCCCGTCATTGTCTTATTATGTGTATAGTACTTTGGGATTTTTTTTTGACTTTTGTATTAAAAATTTGTTTTGATTACTAATTTAGTTCATATCCTGACAGATTTATTCTATAAATTTATCCTAATCTTAGTTAAATTGAAAATTTTTATGATCGAATCTCCATCTTGGGAAATATACAAATAGTAAACAAGCACTCATTTAATGTTAGATTTTACATGAAAACTATCAGTAATATATCAATTTTAAAGGATAAATCATGGCTAAATATTGAGTATGTGCGGATAAATTCAATAAATGTAAGGTTTTTAAGGAAAATGATCAATAATATATCAATTTTAAAGTGAGATATTTTGGCTAAATATTGGGTTTGTGCCGATAAATTCAATAAATGTAGGGTTTTACGTGAAATTAGCAGCAATATATCAATTTTAAGGAGGAAATTGTGGCTAAATATTATGTATGTACATAGAAATGTAAGGGTTTAATGAAATTATCAGTGATTTACCAAATAAGAGTGAAAAGTTTAATAATTGGTTACGATTGAGGAGTCTTAATCAAATATTTGTTTGGATATCAGTGCTCATCAATCAGGGTATTACTATTGCTTGTAAGTGAAATTCATTAAAGATTCTTACTGAATTTTAATAAATCTAGCTATTGCAGTATTTATGTAAAAAAATTTCAACGTGGTAACATGTAATCCATTAAATTACAGTCATTATAATACCTTTAACTTTAGGGGTTAAATCCAATGTAAAGTATTTGTAGAGAAATCAATAATTTAACTTTATATGTGGAATTATTGTAAGTAAATTGAAGCTTATTAATGCAATCTTTACTGGTAACATGATAGTAATTATAGTTTTTAGGTGAATCAAACTTGAATTCAAGCATTGAGTGGATTTATCATTTTTGTCGACGATTTTAAGTATTTTGATATTTATTGCTATTCATTAAATTATGACAATTTTATCGAAGATTTGAAGGTGTTTGGATATCCAGTTGGATATTAAAATATATTAATTTTTATCAATATGTTAACAAATATTGTTTTTCTTATTCTGTTAAATTAACTTTGTATTGAAGAAAAGTGTATAGTTCAATAAATTGTTAAACTTTTAATAGGGATAATTGGTATATTTTTATAGAGGCAAATTATTGTACAGTAACCATAAATTACGACATGGAAATTTTCTAGTCGATCTATTTGAAAATAATTTGCTTGAATCGCTATAATTACAACTTTTATATTTAAAAATTTGGAAACATTGTTGAAGCAATCTTTCTAAGGAAACTTTAGAGTAATGAATTATGGTAATTGTAGCGTTTTACAATGCATGCAATTAGAATCGGTTTTGTTTTAAATGAAATAAGTTAATTTTTCGGTGATTAGAAACAAGTTCAACATGATAATGATTTTAAATGACTTCTGTTTTTTTGATTTATTTAAAAAGATTAATAAAATTATGTTCGATTGAATAGTATGATATTTAGTATAATATTTAGAAAATAATTTGAAGTGATAAATTACTGTTTTTGAACATTAAAATTTAAATTTGAATTAATTTGGGTCGTTGTCATTGGTAATAAATAGAATTAAACAATTAAAATCAAGTATTCTATAATTTCATGAAAAACTGTAATTATTTTAATTGATAAATTTAGTATTTTCAACAACCGGTTTTAGTTAAATAATAAGTTTATTGTAAAAAATAAATATAGTTTGTTCGTTTTCAAATTATTTTCAAAAATACTGTAATAATTTTAATATATTGTTGGGCAAAAACTGATAAAGCCCATTTTTTGTTTAACCAGCACGATAACGCCTGTGTGGTTTTGAGCAGAAAATTTAAAATTAGATAAAAATGGAAATTTAAAGAAAAATAAAATAAATACAAATTTAATACAAATTTTGAGATATAAAAATGTAAAAATTTAAATTTAAATCGAAAAGAATAAATTTTTTTTATAATTTTGGAATATTCTAGAAATTCCTTGTTTTACTGCATCAAAACACACACACAAACAATCATGATATTGTTGGGTTATAAGCCATAGGTAAAACAAAATAAAACGAGTATGAAAAATCATGTTTCGGAGTTATAAGAATGGCTATTGTAACACAAGCACGCACCGCAAACAGAAATTTAAAAATATAATAAAAACATTAAATAAAACAAAATAAAAAATAACATAATTAATTAAAACAAATAATTAATAAATTTTGCACGAAAAATACATAGAAAAATAAAGTAAAAATACAAAACCGCCAAAACCTTACAAAAGAAGGTCTAGAAAATACATAGGTGGAAGCGGCGACCAAAAATTTAAATAACAAAGGATAAAAAGAGAAATAACCAAAAGGAACGATTAAGCAATAAAAAATAAAGATTTACGAAATATTAAGAAAATAATATCAAAAAATAGAGAAAAATAAGGAGAAAAATAAAAGATTTAGAATAAAAATTAAAACAATAAAAACTCCCGAAAAATAGCCGAAAAAGGCTCAAAATACTCTGATTGGTCGCACACACGCACGAAAACAGTATAAATACAATAGCCATTGTCATAATATTTAACCTTAAAAATTTTAAAAACTTAAAAACTTTGAATTTGAAATTCTGAACTTTGACAATTTTGGTAAGTTTGTACTTTGTTGAATATATTTTTATGAAATGTTTATGGTTTTAAATTTTTAATTTTAATCATGGATGGTCACGATACTTTTAGTATCGACGACAGGTCCCCATAATTTAACATTATTTTATACATGCTTTAATTTGTGGAAGATGGCTTGGCAGGATTCAATTTCCTCAGTTAAATTGGAGGAATGTTGATATGTTGCCTTGTCGTCAACCACCCTTCGGTGTCTGCCGGCATGGTCAGGTCTTGTCACACTGATCGCGGAGTAGGACGCCGTCGTACTTCACCGTTGCGGCCATTTCAATGTTGGTCGGAACGGTAGGGATTAAAATTCGGGAATACCGACACAGCTAGGGGGACAACATTCAAATGAATGTTTAGGTAGGAATACATTTTTTCAAAACCTGTCGAATTTTGATAGTGACGGGAACGACTAGGGTTAAGTATAGGAAGCTATAATAGAATGAGTTTTTTCTTTGTTTTGTTATAAATCGAACTGAACGCCCGACAATTTTTATCGATAATACGCATCTAAATTTAAATGTTAACGAATACATGACCGGAGCATCAGGATTTTCGTTTTTCTCCGACAGAATTAGTTTTCGACAGACTTTCACATTTAGAAACTTTAGCAGTAATTTATACGGATCCTTAAATAAATGAGGAATGGGAATGTTTGCGAATTAATTAATTATTAATTTTATTATATGCTTAAATTTCTATTATATTTAAATTACACTAATTTCCTACGTTTATGACAAGAACTTTTCCATCGTTTAGTAAATTCGCCATCTTGAGAACATTTCTAAGCAACTCCTTACCTTTGAAATCAATTACCAAACACTGAAGATCTTCAAACATGCAGCCAGGATACAAAATTCCTAAAATACCTCGAAAATCAAATATTATGCCTACTCAATTGGATCATAGTTCTTGCCAGCAGAAATATAACAAACTGTTTGCGGAACACGAGCGTACTCTCGGTACGTGGTTCGCTCCCGAAGCGGCCAAAATCCTCCAGGATAAAATCCACCGGCTGTCGAGATGCCGAGAAGAACTAATTGCAGAAAACCGGCCTCAACGGATCATCATAAATGATCAGAGTGCCGTACTCATCGCATCATTCACGGAAACGGAATTAGCTAAACGACTAGCGGGTCGGGATTTAGCGGTGAAGTTAAATTTAATTCCCGCAAACCGTCTCCCGGAAGTAAATCAAGCTGGTCCAGCTCAAACTCCCCGAACCAGCAAGAAACACCACCCGAGCAAAAATCGTCGCCGCCGGGAACGACGTCGAGCCGAAGGTCTCACGATGATAAATAATGCGGCGCAGGTGCTCGAAGAAGCTGCTGCACTTGTCGCAGAACAGCACCCTGAATTTGTAAGGAAAGATGAAACCATCCCAAATCCTGCAAAATCAGCAGAAAGTGCATTGCAAATTCGTACTGATGAAACGAACGAGGTGCAAATGAGCATGGACATCTCGCACGTCATAAATTCCACAGATGCAAGGGAGGAGAGATCGCAGACTCTCGCTAGTTACTGGGTGGACGATTTCGGGGATGAATTATGTCACTCCGTCACCCAAGTCGGATCCAGCGGATTAAACTGTAGCCGAAAATGGAGATTCCCCGTCGACATCGACGGATGAAAGCTGATTTTGTCGAAAATTGAATTTTATTGTGTCAGTTCAACAAACCCATTTAGGACTTGATTATATTTTATTTTAATTTTTGTTGTTTTTTCCTTTTTTGTAATCGTTGTATTTGTAAAATAGAATTTTTATAATTATGGTTGATTTTTTAATAAATTTTGATATTTCTATAAATGAGAAAGTGATATATGAAATCTTGCCTGAGTATAAAGTAAGATTGGTGAAGTTTGATGCATGCGAAAAATATGATTAGAAAGCTTTATGTAACCTAAAATATTGAAAAATGGAAATAATTATAATTATCGTAAAAGTCACTTTCAAGTCTTTATAAAGAGTAGGTTGAGAAATGAAAGAATAAATTTAACTAAAAAGAAAATATAAATCTTGAGAGGACTTTATTTTCCCTTAAAAACGACCAGGAGACCTTCTTGAAGTTAAAGACAGCTGATTTAACAGCAATAAAATTAATATATATATAAAGTTCAAATTGTCGCCGGTTATTTAAATAAAAGATTTTCCAAATTAAAACAAAATTCGAGGTTATCAATATTTTTTCGTATTTTAATAATTAATTCGGAAATAAATCTGAAATTTTAATTAATGGTGATTTCAAAATTGTGGGGCGTCTGGGAGAGAAACCCTAGAAAGACAAGAGTGATTGGAGAAGTAGAGTTAACAAATGCGCATCGATTAAAACAAAATTAATTCTACCCAGTGCGCCAACAATATATAAGGCTGAGCAAAAGTCAATCATTCTCAAAAAATTATTTTATTGAAGCAAAGTAATTTTTATTTGTATTTGATTTATGTTTATTCTTAATATGAAATAGTTATTGATGATTTTTTTTTATTATTATTTTTAAATTTTTTTTTAGCTTTAAAGAAATAATTTCTTTTATGATCGATGAATTTCGACTTAACTCGGTTATTGTTGAACCTCCATCATAAAAGAATTTAATCTTAGAGCACATTAATCGAATTATGACCTACAAAAGTATAGTACACCTGCATAAAAGAAAGTAAAATCAAATTGTTTTCTTTTCGGTACCCCGGATCGAACCGGTTGTTAGTGGGGGAAGCCGCGGCGAAGGCAGTAGCCAGGTCCGTCCAATATTCTCCCCTTCCTAAATCCTATCACCCAACCCTCGAAAGAGCAGTGTTGAGGTCCTTGGAAAGGGTAAATATAAAGTTTCATAGTACAATAAAAGAAAAATATTTAGACCATTATCTAGAAGAATTAGATAGATTATTTTTGTTAATTGGCAAATAATATTCCGTTACGAACAGTTATTATATAATTCATATACACTATGATTCGAGACTAACCACAATAGGAAGTTCAATCGGCCACATACCAAACCTTCTTTGTGACATCATCATTCGAATCTACTTTACGCTCTAAACATGAAAGCTAAAACCGATTTCGAATATTACTCCAAAAAGTTTACGTTGTCTCATTACTTAGATTTCACTATTTCGTTGGAGAGAATTTTCGGTCAGTTCATAAAATTTAATCCACTACCCTATAACTCACAAGATCACTGTTGACGTGACTATTATGCATTTAAATTTATTATTATTACGAAAAATTTCATTATTAATTTAATTATTATTGTTATTTATTATTATTGTTAACATTATTATTTTTATGATATTGTTGTTGTTATCAATATTAATATCTTCATATTGCTTTTCATATAGCTTCGTATTTTTATTATTTTTGGTTATTATTGATAAAATTTTCATTATTTTCATACTAGTATTACTATTGTTACCATCTACCGTTATTATTATTGTTACTAAATGATTATTAATATTATTATTATTATTATTATAAATATTATTAGCATACTACTATCGTTGCCGTAATATCTATATAGCACCATTAATATTACCTTTATCATGATTCCGACGTTATTAATATCAATGTTATTATTATTATTACTATTATTTTATTGTTATTATTATTATTAAAATTATTATTATTATTTTCATACTAATATTATTATTAGTATTATATTATTATTATTTATATTACTATTATTATTATTACTAAAATATTATTATTATTAGTATTAAATTTATTAATACATCACTGACTATATAGTATTATTATTTCTATTACCCCGCTAATACTTCTACTATGACTTGACATCAGTATTCTCATTGTTTGTTATCCGTATCGCCAACATCTCTATAAATAAAAATTTTTTTTATTATTATTATGATTATTATCATTAATATATTATTATTATTATTCTTATTACTATCATTAATAGGGTTTCCAACAACCGTTGCTGGATTAATACGATTATGGTTAATAATATACTATTGTTGATGTATGCTTATTAATACCAGGAGTTCTACTGTATTGTTGCTATTATTATTATTAGTATCCTTTATAGATTGATATTATCATTACTATCATTTTTATTACTAATTTGCTATAATTACTAGTATTATTATCATTCTAACTATTTCGGACACTAGGATATTATTGATATTATTACTAAGTTATTAAGATTATTATTATTATTAATATTATTATCATTGTTACTACTATTATAATAAGTTACTCAGGAATGAATATTATTATTACAAAATTTATTATTATTATTATTCGATGAATATTATTGATGTTAATATTATTAAGATTGTCATTGTTAATAATTGTCGTAATTGCAAAAATATAAAGTAAACGCATTAGACTTTATTAAAATAAAAAGACAAAAAATCTTGAGACCTGCACTTAAAAATAAAATTGCCATTAAATAATCTCCCAACTTCGGGATTTTCGTTGCAGGTTGTTTCTGAGTGTCCTGTAATTTAAAGATGAATGAAATAATTAATAAATGAAAGATCATACTTGGTAGCAGACGTTGATCCTAGAAATTGCCTCTTGAGAAGATCTGGCTGATCTGGGCAACCTAAAATACCTAAAAATATTAGTTAAAAAATACAAAAATTATAACATAGAAAATTACCAATAGTTTGACCCGTTGCTATGACAACGAGCGAAAAGCAAAAGATAAAATACATAAGTAAAAGAAAACAAAAATAAAATAAAATAAGACATTTTATATTGTTGTAAAAATTTTTAATTTCCATTTTACAATAAAAATTTTGTAAATCATCTAATGGTAATTTAAATTAGAAATTTTTATATGTGAATTTAGTAAATTTAAATTTTGTGAATTAAATTAGCTTCTTAAATGGAAAATTGGAAAACATTTTTTTTGTGGAAAATATAAATTTCGTATTATTATTATAACATTAATAATGTAGTTACCATGCGCCCACCCCTGGTTATCACAGGCATTGTCAATGTTATTGTTGTTAATATCCGTTATAATTAGGTAGTTATGAGTACGGTGGTAATTGCCTTTAAGACGTATAAGGAAATAAAGGGAACATACCCATCCCTTCCCCCATCTAGATGGCATAATACCTACCCTAAAGATATTGTTTAAATTATAAAATTACATTAACACTCATTATGTGTAAACTAGAGATAATAAAAATGAAACTAAAAAGAAATTTTGTTCAGTGGACCCACACAGAAAGATGTTGGAACAATTTCGCAAAGACATAGCCGGATATCATCAAACAGCAATAGTTCAAACCCAGAGGGCGGAGGCCATGGTGCGGAAGTGCCGCTACATGGAGCAAACGTGGCTTCGCCCCGAGGCAGCAATCAAGTTAAGAATAGAATTGGATACATTGAAGGCCCAGTTAGGTCAGAAGAATAAAGCCCCGTGGTTGGCCGAGCAGAAGACCCAGGAGCTGGAGAAACAAGTAGCCGAGTGGAAACTTAGAGACGACATCCGTACAGGCCTCATGCAGAGTGGTGTCCTGCTATCGGTAGAACAGCAGGCCATAGTACTGCGGAATGTCACTGGAAAAATGATGGCATAAGAACTATGACACCAGGTCCCTTCCGTCCATCAGGGGATTTACCTAAAAGGAACCGAAGGAAAAACCGTCCAAGTAAAAAGGAAAGGGAGAGGCAGTTTAAGTGAAAACAAGCTCGCCTGTTAGGTAATATTTTGGACGCCAATGGATTTTAACTCAATAGTTTGGAAATGCTGTACACCTCTAACTCTGTGATCATATATTTAATCTGACTATAATTTATCAATGTTAATTGTTTATTAATCTTAAATATAATCTGTTAATGTTAATTTTAATGTTGAAGTTGCTATTGATGTTTGGATAGGGGTTGAAGTTGTTGAATGTGGGGGAACTGTGTGATCAAATGATTAGGTAAATTATGAATTAAATAGATAGATAGGTGAGAAGGGGACAATCAAGTAGAGCATGAAGTCTTCTATGACAGCTCATGGACCCGAGGGGGATTAGAACATTAGCAGTTCTTGAGAAGGAGCTCACCTTTTTCTAACCTTCCACCCACTAGTTCACAGTACCAACGTCAATTTTTGACGGGTGACTAGCAGTTCAATTCTCTTGCAGGCACTGGGTGGGGATAGTAACCCTTAGGCAGTTCAAACTATTTTAAGGACCCATCAGTGCCCAGCAATATTGATAAATTTATTAGTATTTTGAACATGAGTTTAGCGAAAAAATGTATCGAAAAATAGTGTCGTTGTCAATAGCAATATGTAAATAGTAACAGCCAATCAAAATCAAGTATTTGGTTTGTACTTTTTCAAAATTAATTTCAAGAAAAGTTATTGAAATATCATTTTTATGTTTTTTCAAGAATAACTTTCTATTGAAAAATGATTTCACTCAATAATATTCCAATTAATATTTCTAATTAACGATTGCATTTAATCAATTCAATCAATAATTTTACGAGTTTATTTACATCGACGATTAAAAAATTTATATACTTTTTAATCTAATTATTTTGATAATTTCAATAGAGATTTTTAATTTAATATTCTTAAATTAAAATATAATGAATTTATTCATATTTTCAAACCATTAAAATCTTTAACAGGTACTTAAAAATTGTCAACGATTGAATGATTTTTAAAATATATGTTTTTTTACCAATTAAGCAACTACTCTTTATTAAAGACATGTGTTATAATATATTTGGTATTTAGTAATTATTGGTATACACAAAGTTATAATAGTTCAAACTTTTAATCACATAGGGTTGAAATTATTACCTCTTTCATCATTTAGGGTTAAAATCGTTTCTTCTTTCATTATTTAGGGTTAATATTATTACTTCTTTCATCACATAGGGTTAAAATTATTACCTATTTCTTCACATATGGTTAAAATTCTTAACTTTTTAGATAACTTTATAACAAATCATGTAATAGTTTATTCATAAATTTATCGAAAAGTATTATAATATATCTAGTTTGAATCATAAATTAATAATTATTGAAATATTTAATAGGTATCACATAAGACCTGATGAATTTTTAATGGTTATTTAATCAATGTTTGGTTACATAAAGCTTTGATGCCTGAAATTATCGGTTAATTAGGAAGTTGTTAATGAATGTAAATCTAATTTTAAACGTTTTGGTATCAACACTAAAAATGATGAGTTTTAATTAGTATTTAGATATTTTTAAAGCTCTTATTAAAAAACAAAAGTTTGGTGCGGATGGGTGCGGATCAGTGTGTGTGTGTGATATGTATTTTTGGAAATGTTCTAGAATGTGTGTGTGTGTGTGAACGGTTTCAGAAAGTTAGGTTCCAGAAGGTAGATGTGTGACAGACGGTAGGTGAATCGAAGGATCTATAAGTTTGTTGTGTGGAAGGTTCTAGAAGGTAGGTGTGTGTACATTAAAGCATCAAGGTGTGTTGGTCCACAACTGCGTGACACAATAAGTGTGAATAATATTAGGTAATCGGTGTGTAATAAGAGTGTCTCCGGGTAGTGACTGACCAGTGGACACGTGACATAATCATGCGATCATCTGGTAACAGTGGACAAAGGTCAATTACTAGGTAGCACCATAGTGGACAGAGGTCAGATATTACATAACATTAAGTCTAAAGTGTTGTTTGTATCTGACGGGCTCACAAATTACTACTACTACTTATTATTATTATTATTATTATTATTATTATTATTATTATTATTATTATTATTATTATTATTATTATTATTATTATTATTATTATTATTATTATTATTATTATTATTATTATTATTATTATTATTATTATTATTATTATTATTATTATTATTATTATTATTATTATTATTATTATCATCATCATCATCATTATCCATCTGTGATTAGCCTAATGCTTCCATCTACGAACATTGATCCATACTTTTGAACTTAAGTACTGAAACCTACCACAACAATAAATTATTGTCAAATGCACTTAACTACAAAGTATGGGGATGAGGCGGGAATCATGGTCTCCTCAACAGTACTTCTGCTGCATCGAACGAAGGTCGATGGGTCGTGGCATTGTTGTGGAAACCTCCCTAAAAATCATACAATAAAGTAAATCACAGTCACCCTCATACTCTCCCTCAGCCTACGCGATATAAAAGTTTATAAGGATAATTTTCTTTTTCATTTTTGTTGTCATTAGCTTAACGATAGACTATTTGTTAGAATCAATATTGGCTTATTTAAGTGGATCAGACTAATCAACTTGCAGAACGATTCCGAAGGGATGTGGCGAAGTACCACACTGAAGAAATCGCTCAAAATCATCGATCAAAGGCGCTAGTACGTCGATGTCGGCGTATGGAGCAGACGTGGATGAGGCCTGATGAGATGGCCAAACTGAAGGCAGAGTTAGACGAGTTACGGCTGAAAGAAGAAACCCTACTACAAACAAATTAGAAAATCCACGAACAGGATAAAGAAATCGCACAGCTGAAATTAAAGGACGAAATCAGAGCTGGACTCGTACGGTGGGCAGCCAATTGTCCACCCAGCAGGTGGCCATCATTATCAGGAATATGATGGGCAAAGATATAGAAGTGGCTATTACTACGCCCGAAAATCCACACCCATACAAAGTAAAGCTCAAGAGAAACCGGCTGAAATCTCGGCCTGGTAAACGCGAGCGAGAACGGCAGAACAAATTAAAAGCAGCTCGGATTATAATAATATTAACTTTGTTGAGATTTTGTTTTTATTTGAGTTAAATTAAACTTGTTAGTTGTTCGAGAGAAAGGACAAAATACAGAGCACAAAATCTTCTATGACAGCTCATGGATCCAAAAGAAATATTAGGACATTGACAGTCTTTGTAAAGAGGCTTACCCTTTGCTAATATTCCCCTACTAGCACACAGTACCAACGTCGTTTTTGACGCGTGGCTAGTTGTTACTTCTTATGCTGGCGCTGGTTAAACCTTAGACCCATCATCAAGTATTCGTGTTATCCATCAGTGCCCAACATTACCATTACCATTATCCATCATTGTTATTGCATGCAGTGCCATTTTTTATTATTATTATTATTATTATTATTACCATGATTTTTATTAATATTATTGCATATGTTCATTATCATTATTAGAATTATTTTTATTGTTGTTAATATTATTATTATTCTGTTTTTATTGTTGTTACTAGTATTTTCGTTATTACTGTGTCATTTTTTTAATATTATTATCACAATTACCATTAATATAATCACTATCACCACTATCCCACTAACACAAAGACCCACGCCCAACTACAGTCGTTAATCAGATGCGGCTGAAAAATTGGTAAGTACCTATCTTTAGTCACATTACTTGAATAATTAGATTTGTCATTCCGAAACCGATTAGAAATTCTGTCATTAACACTTCAGGTCACAATAGGTATTTTAGGTATGACCTCTGAATGTTCCTATTTATTAAAGAAAAGAAAATATTTCTTTATTACATCTCTATGATCAAAGTATCATTATTTAGGATACAACCCTCGAAATCATGAATACATTCACAATTATCCGTCAATGGGTTGTGAATGTGCTCATGATTTGGAAATCGGCACTTTTAACATTGGCACTTAACATAAAAACGAAAAATTTCAAATCATTTTCATAAATTTTATTATCATAATTATAATAATTGCATATATTTTAAACATATTTGAATTTCAGCTATGCAAAAATTATTTTCTTATCCCATGCATCAAGATAGAAAATTAATTATTTACTATCTGGCGTCTGACTAGTGGTTAAGTGGAAGGGAAGCAGGTGTAATGGTAGCCCTCTTGCTCATTTCCTTTTTTCAACAAACTCCGCCACCTGACCACCTGTTGGTTGTTGTTAGACCATGGGGAAGATACAAATATTACATACCTCAAACGAAAAATAACAAAAGAAGTATTAACCAGACATATGAAAGAATGAAAAATTAGAAAAAGAAAGAAATAAATTAAAATTAAAAATGTTTGCAGAAATAGTAAAGAAAAAGTATGGTGAAAGAAAATCTGAAATAATAAAATCCACAAAGAAAATTCAAAAAAGAGAAAGAAAAATCTTTAATAACAAAAGGAAAGAAATTCATCTAAATGCTCCATTCAAGATTCAGACGATTCTAAAATGCTACTAGGTTTTGTTAAATATATAAAAATTATAAACTATTTTGGGAAGCTTGAAAATAATTGATTTATTATCCTAATAATGATAAACTGCTATTCATGATCCTGAATGTATATATTCACTCACTACAAATGACAAAACTAGAAATTGTGATCAAATTAATTTTATTATGTTGTAGTTGACTCATTTATTATTAAAGGTACTCTGAAAGGAAAGACAGTTGATGACAAGTAACGATTACAAAACCTAAATTCTATTTTGTTTTGTGTAATTTTCAATGTTTATCAGTTTTAAAACCTTTTTTCCTTATCAATTAATTTATTTTTAATTTTGATTTAACTTTATTTCATATCTAACCACGTTATCCGGACCTTACTAATTGATGCGTGTTATATATGGTTTACCATTTTTAATGAATGATGTGTGGAGATTTTGTATATATCTTATTTGTTGTTTTTTCTATTACACGAAAGATATTTTCGGAATTTGTTAGAGCCCAGCTCGAGTCTCCGGTAAAAAAGATGTGTCGGGGTGGTCTGGGATGAATGTTATATAGGTGTGTAAATTTACAATAATAATATTCGTTACAATAAATAAATCCGGATTATTCGTAATATTTCGTAATGGTAAGGGATAGTTTGTTGGTAGGAAAACAGTCTTTATCAATTTCTTGTTTTGATTTTGGATTCTTTCTTCTTTATAATCTGGGCAACTTAGTTATTCATATTTTCAATTTTTTATTGATTTTTTAATTTATTATTTTCTTTTACCATAATAAGTTGTTTGGACACTTACTATGAGAAATTGATAATTTATTAATATAAAAAATATAATTAAGGGTACAATGAATAAAAAGGGGAATCGTGAACAAATAAAAAGAAAACTGTAGTCCATAACAATGAGGAGCCAGAAAAATCAAAATCACTATGGTGAAATATATATGCAATTGTTGTGTTCACATTTTCACTGACCTAAATGAATCAAATAAATGTTTTCTCTTTAAAAAATGAAATTTCAACTTATTATATTTATATTTTTAGGGAACTAAGTAAATAAATATACAAAATAATTTTTTAAGAAAAGTTACGAGAAAGTCATAAATAACATTTATTCATAAAAATAAAATTAAAATAAAATCATCACGAACATACCTGGAGCAGAATTCATATATTTGAGGAAACGAAAAGGGGAAAAATTCTATAACTAATCTCTAAATGAATAAATCAATAATAATAATAAGAAATCAAAACGTTCACCCTGAGTCGGTATGTAGAAAACTAAATTCCGTTCTAAAAATAGAACGGAATATAGCAATAAAAACAATAAATTTTGAAACTTTGTTATAGGGTTCTAAGGGTAATATGTAATGAAATTCTAAATTTTATAAGGTTTTTTAGTAGAAACCGTTCGATAAGGACCCACACGTATGTAATAAAACCCCTATTTATTAATATTATTATCAGAATAAGGTTATTAAATATTCTTTTCATTTAGTGTCATATCATAAAACAGAAATCGAACGTTTTAGGCAAGACTTGGCTCGGTATCATAGTGAAAATCATTGGTTAGGAAGTTTCGACGCATGGAAGAAACGTGGACTCGACCCACACAGGCAAAGAATTTAGAACAGCAAAACTAAGAAATAAAACATAAAGTAGGGGTTTTAGAGAAGGAGAACTCTCAATTGAAGTTCGGAGAACCCATAAAAACAGGGATTGAGAATCATCTTAGTACGACAGAAACAAAGATCACACTACCACTCGAACATAAAATCACCCCCGACCAGTTTGACTCAATGTCTCTTTCTTTACAACCAAAACGAAATCGACCAATGCATCGACCAGGTCAAGCTGAGAGAACAAGAAGAAGGAGGCTGAAAGATGCCAGGATTTTAGGGCAAATTCGCAAATGAGGAATACCGTCGCAAAAACCTTAAAAATTTAAATTGAATTTATGAATTATTAAATTAATATTTTGTGTTTCATTCGTTACAACTCATTTTTATTGTGATACTGTTTCAATTAATATTATTGTTAGGGTGACTGTAAAATAAAATGAGCAAGTACCTACTATGGTAGCTCTTGGACCAAAAGGTTTACCAGGGTATTAGCAGTCATGGCAATATGGCTCACCTTTTACTGGAAATCACCCATTGGTATACATTTCCAACGTCATATTCGACGGGTATCCAATTTGTATTAATTTTATGGTGCGTATCTGATGGGAAACTTTTGAAAGTGGTCGCAATATCTTATTCCTTCACCATCGGGTACCCAGGAATATATTAAGAAAAATGATTGCTTTTTTAGGGTGATGTAATCTAAAGAAGCATTACTCTTTGATCTGGAATCTGATGTGATTTAGTAATTGATGGTTTTTGTTGTTGAATTACCTTTATCATTATCCTTTCATTTTACAAAATTTTGAGCAGGGATACACACTGATTTCTCGACTTTACCAAAATATTTTAATAATTTCGGAAAATTTGAGCAGTGTTCCGCTTTTATTTTACAGTTTTGAAAAAGTATTTTAATTATTCCTGGAAAAATTGAGCAGCGATCTGCTTTTATTTTCAATTAATTTATCTAGATCTTGGATATTATTTAAATTACTCATTTACAAGATTTAGATCATTCGGATTAATCTTTTTCTGACGACGATTCATTTTAACTTTTGGAACGATTTCGCGATTTCTCCGCTACTCTTTCCTTTTCGATGACCTTATGATCTATTTATGTCGTTGTTATAAGTTATTTGATGCTCACCGACCTACCCGATATTATAGATTTTAAGCCGATTGTTGTTTGAATTTTTATTCCAATTTATCAACTTCAAGAAAATAAGCGATCGGTCACAAGACCTCTTCTCAACTTTCCTTTCATTGCTCTGAGTATTCATCATTTTATGTTCAAGTCAGCTGTTAACTGGCCTCGCAGATAAACTGCATTTTTCCATGGTCCATTTATTTATTTGAGTCTAATAATTGCGGCATGTAATGGCTGTGTGCCGGAAAAAGGGCTATTCATAAAAGTTTTAGTCAAATAAAAGTTTCGATGTATAAAATTTCATTTGTAAACATTTATTCGGCATATCTCTCCTATAGTGATAGGAAGTTCATTTAGATGATACCAATTCAAACATTGTAAATTTGTATAACCATAAGCTATTTAATCATTATCAAATCATAAAATTATCGTGAAGTCATTCATAAATTCATATAGCAGGTATACATCCATTTTCAAGTCACAAATATGTGCTCCTACACTTTTATGTTCTGGCCTAACAATGTTTGATAAAATACTTATCTGACAAAATAGAGGAAATAACAGGAAAAATTATTGATATACCAGTAACGCATAATGTTACCTGAAAAATATTTTAAAGGATATCTTCGGGTTTAAGAGTATCTCGATAATTCTTTGAAAGTCCTTTTAATTCTTGTTACATACGGTTTTGTTCAACCCATGAACATAATTCTTTGTAAATTATCTAAATAATAGTAATATTATAGTTATTAAATTGATTACCTCGATGTATTATTGGCAAAAGTATTCATAGAATGAAAGTGATTTCCTTAAATTTTTCTTTAATATACATGAATGCCACTATAATATGGATTCATTTTATGTCTGATTCAAACAGTATAAAGCAGGGTTTCTTAACCGGTGAGGTATAACTCCCTTGGGGAGGTATACTAATGTGTTGGGGGAGGTATGAGATTTTGTTTATTTTTGTTATGTTTTTTTTAAATTAAAAATTAAAATTATTTACAAAAAAAAATAATTTTTTTTATAAATATATATTAAAATGGTAAAAATAAAATAATATATGTAATGTTGGTATACCACTAATTATGTTTCTTATCTTTTCTTAAAATAAATTAATTATGCTGGAGGTGAGAACATAAAATTAAATATTAGGTGAGGTATGAAGTAAAAAAGGTTAAGAACCCCTGGTATAAAGTGATATTCCTTGGACTTATTTGATTCAAAATATACGATTGACTTGAAATATTTTATCAGCACAAGATACCATAGTTTTTAAACTATTTATAATGCATCATCATTATCTTCATTTGACATTAATCTATTGAGTCAATTAGTTTAAAATGTAACTGACTCAACTTAATGAAAATATAATTAAGAATACAGTATTTATACAGATTAAGACAATAATACAAATGAAATATCTGTACATACATTTTATTGGTTAATGCATACATATTTAACAAAGATATTACTTTATAATGCTATTAATGTGTATGTTTAACAAAGATATATGCATGTTCGAACCCTAATTATTTATTGATTTGAGATTTATAAAATATAACCCAATGTATTTTAATATATTTTCGAGTTTAAAAGTTGTTGTTTTGGATCTAAGAAATTTAGATTAGATGTCATTAGTAAATAATTTGATAAATGAAATAATACTACCGTATGAAAATTGATTGGTTCGAAAGTTATATTTAATTTGATAACTGATATTTTAATTCAGTTTAATAAAATAGAAATGAATACTCTTTCCGAAAATGGTAAAATTTTTATTAATTATCAATTTTAATATTTTTTAATTTTAGAAAAGTTAATGAGAATTCTAATATTTAAAATAAAAGAGCTGTCGAAAATCATAACCAACCTAATATGCTGTGCTCCCGAAATAATTTCTTTCAGAATTATGCTCGCAACGTGGATCGATTTGGAATCGATTCTACAGCAACATTTGAAATCAATTCAAGAAAAGCTTCCAAAAATCGAGCATCCATCGTATCCATGTCAATTGTTTATTGCTAATTGGGTTGAGAAAATATCATTTTTCATCTATTGTTGATCAATAATAAATGTTTTCTATATAAATATTTTGTTATATTTCTGTGTTTTTTATATTTTGCAAGTAAAAAGTTTTAAATTGTAATGTAATAGACACTCGTTTAAATAAATAACATTCAATTTAAGACAAATATATTTAAATAAAGAAAGTTTAATTTACGAAACTCATATTACATAATGAAAATAAAATTTTAACAAATTTATGTGCAACGCAAGACCATAATTAATAAAGACAAATGCAATACACGCGCATAAATTTAATTGATCATCCTTTGTTACAAATATGTGATGTTCATTGAAATTTGTCATCATTTCCAAATGCCCAAGAAAATGATAACATGAGAAACATGAAAATAAAAAATAAGAATAGTCAATAATCAATTGCAACCAGTACAAATGTTCCACCATTATTACTTGTTCTTCCTCAATAATCAAACAGAAATAAATTCATCAAATCCAATGAAGCTAAGAAAGCTCCATATCTTCATCTGATGGCTATCTTGTGAAATAACGATATTGAAGTTATGAAAAATGAGTTTATGAAAATCAATAGCAATATACAAGTGACCACTAGATCATTTTTCAACTACCATCACTCAAAATTTTGATTTTCAAGAAATAAGTTTGAAAGCGAATTAAAACTGGTATTTAAGTGTTACTATCTAGGGAAATCAAAGTGGATCAAAATGATATAGTTTCTCTATTATGGCGAATAGAGCGCTCAAGACTTGCTCTTAGATTTTGATGTGTATTATACATGTATTAATAATAAATGTATTAACCAGATGTTATTTTGATATTAGTAAAAAACAAAATATAGGTAAAGAACATAATTAATAAAGACAAGTGCAATAAATGCAAAGACAATGTGCGTGTTTTAATTGGTTAGAAACACGTAAGTATACGTATAAATAAAAAAACACACCATTTTATTGTTGTAAATGAAACATGAAAACAGAATTATAACCAGTGAAAATGAATTGTAGTTATGTTATGCATTTGTAAATAAAGCTCATACAATTCAAATTTTAAAATCAAATTAAATGTAACAGTACATAATTTTCTTGCTTACATTCAATTATATCAGATGCAGATCGTGAATTACTAAATAAAATTCTCATTATATTAAAGCCGAAGTTAAAATATGGTGGGAATATATATCTTGAACATCAGAAAGCAAAGTTTTATTCAGCTTTCAAATAAATAAGATTTAATGAAGATTTTCATTGAAAAATATACATTATTATTTAAAATTGATGTAAATGATACTCATACATCAATTTGAAAAAAAAAGAACTAAGCATGTATTTTTTTTATGGAAATTATGATATTTATAATATAAATACTATTATATATAGGCTCTGGGAGGGGGTCATTTAAAATAGGCCGGCGAATTCGAGTGACTCAAAAATATAGCTCGCAACACTATTTGAAACTATTAAAAAAGATAAAAAAATTTATTCCGCGCTTTTATGTAGTCCTTACATTTTAGGACAACAAAAAAAATCGAATATAACTATAGTTGGCGCTACGATTAACAATGGTCCAGGATTACGTAAATGGTCTGGCGGCACTCAACAATAATTGAGATATTGCAAAGACTTGAGGTTATTTTGCATCTTTAAAGAGTTGAAAAGCACTTTTTTTAAATTTCATTATTAAATTTCGTTTTTGTTTTTCATATTGTTGGGCTATAAGCCACCATTAAAACAAAACAAAATGACTAGAAAAAGTCATGTCGAAAAATTGTGAGAATGGTTATTTGTAATACAAGCACGCACCGCAAACAGAAATTAAAAATATAATAAAAACATTAAATAAAACAAAATAAAAAATAACATAATTAATTAAAACAAATAATTAATAAATTTTGCACGAAAAATACATGGAAAAATAAAGCGAAAATACAAAACCGCCAAAACCTTACAAAATAAGGTTTAGAAAATACACAGGCGGAGGAGGCGACCAGAATAAGAATCAGCAAAAAATAAAAATGAAAATTTAATAAAATTAATATTAAAAAATTAAGAAAAATAAATAACAAAAGAGAAAAATATAAAATTAAATAAAAGCCATCAAAAAACCAGGAAAAATGGCCAAAAAGATTCGAAATTAGCTGATTGGTCGCACACACGCACGAAAACAGTATAAATACAATAGCCATTGTCACAATTATTAACCTTTAAAATTTTTATTTTATCTTAATTTGAAATTTTGAAATTCGCACTTTAGCCGTAGGTAATTTTTGTTCATTGTATTTGTTATGTGAATATATTTTTATGCACTTTAATTGTTTTTATTATCATGGATGGCCTCGATACTTTTTAGTATCTGCGACAGGTCCCCCTAAATTTAATTTTATATATTAATGTATTAATTGTGGAGAATGGCAAAGTAATATTCGATTCCGGCCGTTAAGTTGGCAGGACGTCGACGTGTTACTTAGTCACAAACCACCCTTCGGTGTCTGCCTAGTCTGGTCAGGTCTCGTTACACTGATCACGGGGTAGGACACCGTCGTAATTCACCGAGGCGGCCATTTTCAATGTTGGTCGGAGCGGTACGAGTAAAATGCGGGTAGATCGCCATACCTAGGGGGTTGACATTTGTAAGATGTCTAAGTAGGGATATAATGATTTTTTTTTTGTTTAAAAAATGCCTGTCGAGAAGTCGATTTTAACAAAGGGGACGACTAGGGTTAATTATAGGAATAAATGCATAACACAATAAACCAAAATGAATTTAACAAAACGAAAAGATTTAAAAATATTTTAACGTGAATCGAAATGACCCGAGCATCAATATTTTTCATTTTTCTCTTTACCGAATTATTTTCCGCAGACCAACAATAGATGTTTACGCGAAAATCGGCATTGTAGAAATTAATAGTAAACATGAGTTTGGTGTAGGAATGTGTGATGTAACTTTCAAATTAATATTCTCTTTTATTATCCTTATTGTTAAATTGATAAAAATTTTCTTTTTACTGAATTATTCCCCTCATTTTCTTTTATAAAAATTTTTTAAAGATCTTCGACAATATGCAGCCAGGATATAAAATCCCGAAATTAACGTCACGGAGATCGGAAACATCTAACTCACCAATTCCCAACAACGATGACAAATCTCACCAGGAATGCCGAAGGAAATATAACCAGCTGGTCATAGAGCACGAACGCACGCTCGGTACGTGGTTCGCCCCTGAGGCTGTGAAAGCCCTCCACAACCAAATTCACCGACTCACCAGGTGTCGTGAGGATCTCATTGCCGAGACCCGAGCGCAACGGATCGTAATCAACAACCAGAGCGCCGTTCTAACCGCCTCTTTCAATGAAACGGAACTGAAAAAACGATTGGCCGGCCGCGATCTGGCGATTAAACTGAACATAATTCCGGCAGAACACGTACCCGAAACGGCCACAGCTGGCCCTCCACAAATGCCAAAAATTAGCAAGAAACATAACCCCAGTAAAAACCGGCGTCACCGTGAACGACGTCGGGCTGAGGGAGTCACCCTGCTAAAAAATGCAGCCCAGACACTGGAAGAAGCGGCGATGCTAGTCGCCGAACAACAAGCACAACTAACTAGGAATATCGAAAGCCTGCCAGAAACGATTGAATCTGGGGGAGTTGCCAGTCAAATCTGTGCCGGCGAACCGGACGAAAATCACAAGCCAGCTACTTCAATCAGTTATTGGACGGACGAATTTGGGGACGAGCTCTGTCACTCGGTTCCCCAAGTCGGATCCAATGAACTAAGAATCAATAAGAAGCGAAGATTTCCCGTCGACATCGACGAATAAAAGCCGATTCTTGTGGATAATCAAGTTTCGCGTCGACAAACTGATTAACAATTATTTATGACTAATTATATTCTATTTTTATTTTTCGTTTATTTTTTTTTTGTTGTTATAATGGTAAAATAGAATTTTTATTTGTTAAATTTCTTAAATAATGTTTCAATATGTTTGACATAGATGAGAAAAAGATGTATGAAGGTTTGCCTGAACATTACATAAGATTGGTGAAGCTCGATGTATGTGAATAAGATGATTGGAAAGTTGTAGGTAATTTAAAATGTTGAAAATTGAAATAACTAAGATTATTGAAAAATTGATTTTAAACCTTTAAAAAAGGGGATATGTTGAAAACGAAAGTTCAAATATGAATAAGGGAGAGGTTGTGGATGCTAATGTGAGTTTATTTGCCTTTGAAAACGCTTAGGAGATCTTCTCCAACTTAAAAACAGCTGAGTTAACAGCAAATAGCAATTAATTATTTAATAATTTAAATTTTTGCCAATTACTTAAGGAAAAGATTTTCCAAATTAAAACAAAACTCGAGGTTAGCAATAGTTTTCGCATTTTAATAATTAGTTCAGCAATAAATCGGAAATTTTAGATAATTTAAGGATCATAATTTTTCAAAAGCTGTTAATCCAATTTTCCCTTGGAAAATATTCTATATTTTAGAAGTTAAAGTTAATTTACTAATTATTTAAATTTAATGTTAATCAAATTTAACGAACCAAAGATAGATAGGCGGCCAGGTCGCAAAGGAGTACATTTTCGGCAGTAAAGGTGTACGAATACTTACTAACGGGAAAAATGAGACCATAATGGAGATCTGATTCGGACGTGTACATATAATCGATGATAATAGATGGGAAAGGGTGTGCCAATGTCGAGGAAAATAGATAAATGAATTAGACGTAAGTCCTTCTATCGGCCGTCAGGAACCCGAAAGCGGGATTATCACAAGGAGTAGTCTTGGAAACGAGGCTCACCTGCTTGTGGACTCTCGGCTACTGTATACAGTACCAACATGGGCTTGCTCATGGGTATACAGTGGTGATGTCAAAATTGTGGGGCGTCTGGGAGAGAAACCCTAGAAAGTCAAAAGTGATCAAGGAAGCGAAGTTAATAAATGCGTATCGATTAAAACAAAATTAGTTCTACCCAGTATGCCAACAATGTTTTGAATTAAATTTTTTATTCAACAAAATGATGCAATTTGTTTTATTTTTCAGGGGATGGGGCTACATTAATTACCAGACTTGGGTCTCTAATTGCCTTATACAGGCCCTATATATATATATATATATATATATCAAAAATACCATGAAAACCTTTAATTAGTCAAAATTATGTTCTTCATAAAATGGACTCGGCCGAATTTTATAAATAAATTATAATATAGAAATTTCAATTTTTGATTTTTGAGAAATAGTATTTCAGAAAACATTGAGCGGTTTCATCTAGTTGTACGGTCCAACAACAGCCGTAACTCAGTTTTTTTACTGTTTTTTTAATAATTACTCGAATTCATTTATATATATATAAATCATCATTTTAATATTAATTATTGCCAGTATAAATTACAATATTTTATTTCTTAATATTAAAATATTAAATCTTGAAGAAAAATTACTTTTATTGATATAAGTAAAAAAACTCAAATCAAATTTAAAAACATGAGTTATTAGAAGCAAATGTAAATTTGTAATTATTTTTGAGTTTTAATTTGAATATATTTCAAAATAATTCAAGGTCATTTCTTTGCTTAATTTTGTTTATATAAATGAATTATAGCCTGATTTATTCAATAGTAAAATTTAAAAACTTAAAGAACAATGAATTTATCACGATTTATGTGCATAGATAATAAATGGGTATTTAATTATCATTTTTAAAAATTAAAAAATTATCGTACATAAAATTTAGAATGAAAATCTATTTGATAACGAAAAATTTCCAATTTTTACTAATTGTTTTCAATATTTAATTTTATTACCTGGGCCAATCGAAATTGTCATAGGATACTTTTTCTTGGTTTGTGGGAAAATTTTTCATTGGGATATGTCGAAAAAAATTAATTTTGATACGCATAATTTTTGGCATACACTAAAAATGGTTGGCAAAACTTATTTTCTTATTTATTATGGTATATTAGATTTTACCAATTTTATGTACATTCTTTTTAATGGTTGAAATTTTGGAAGAAAACGTTCTTAATAAAGATCAAGATTCGCTGTTAATTATTTCTTATGGCTCACTAATGGCTAGCATGGTAAGCATTTCAATAATAGTAATAGGAATGATATTAATAATAATAATAATAATAATAATAATAATAATATTAATAATAATAATGATAATAACAGAAAATCAAATTTTCTTGGTATCAGCAAAAATTGAATCTTAAAAGAATAAATGATAAGATTAAAGTATTAAACTGCGTCCAAAACTTTTGTTTAAATATTAAGTATTAAATTGAAAAACTGTGGATTGTGAAGAAACTTTTCTAACAAAAGCATATGTTTTAATTTATGTTTTACCGTATTTTAACAATTTTTTATATACATTTATTTCTTAATAAATGTGAAAGAAATTATATTATTAAAAATAAGATTAGCTTTTAATAATGAAACCCAATGAAAACCAATATTTAAAATTAAATAAGAGAAATGAATTATCATTCAAACTTAGTTTTAAATTTTCAATTAAGTTGACGTTTTCAAAAGATTATCAAAAAAAGAAAATTTTAAATACTGTGAAGAATTAAAAAAATATTCCAATAAGAATTGTGTATTTTATTGAATGTTAGTAATAATGTCGAAAACCCTTATGATAATCTAGGAACAAAATCTTTTCCGCATATCCTTTTGATATTGAATGATTCTCGTACATCAAAAACTTGGATCTTTGAGTCTTGTGTTTATCCGATCACTTGAAGAAACTACTAAGAATATGGAGTAAATTGGGTCAAAGGAAGTAATGTCAAGTTTTTTTTCGTTTTAGAAAAAGTAGAAATCTTTCAAATAAAAGTTTATGTAGAGAACATTCATAATTTTGGAAATTTAAGTGTAAAGCTAGATTTATTTTTCTAAGATAGATCAATGCGTTGACTTCTATTGTGCTGTCACACCCATTGAAATTTGTTATTTTATTATAAAGTCAACAATTGCTTATTTAAAATTAGATAAGCAAATAATAAATGTGAATTTTTACTTTGAATTTTGTAAAATATATATATATATATATATACTGTATTGTTGATAAACAGTTTGCAAACTTTATATCTCATAAATTCTAGGCAAATTTTTAAATGATGAAAAAACTATTAAACAAATTTATAAAACTTACTTCATTAAATTAATATTTAATATAAATGTGTTTGGATTGTCATTTACCTACCAGTAGTATTTCATTTTCACTAATAAAAAGACAGATAAGAAAGAATTTGCAAAAATATCAAACTAAAACAAAATATTTATAAAGAAATATAAAAATGACATTAAGGTTTTTTAGTGAGTAATATAACTAGTAGAGGGCGCTTGTTTAGAATTGCCCCGCGTTTTTTAAATAAATTTTATTTTAAATAATTAACTTTTAATACAAGCTTTTATTATTAAAGATAGCTAAAATGACTGTAAAAACAGTTATCTAACTCGATCATTGGGCAGGTGTCCAGTATTCACGGATATCATGTAAAATCTTTTCAAATGGATTTGCACCATTTAATCTTCGTCGCCACATATACTCACATAAATAACTATCTAACATGCCACGATGCGTCACAAAATGAAGCTTATTTCTTTGTTTCGCTAAACTCCAACATCCTTCAATCATTGATTTTTCGTTAGGTTGATAATCCATCTTTAAAAGTATTAATATATTTTTATTTAAAATAAATTCATTAAGAAAATAAATTAAAAAATAATTCTTTTCACAAAAACAAAAAAATTGTATTGGTATATTATAATTTATTAATGATACATTTTATTTATTAATAATAAAGTTAATTATTGCAATACTATTCGAACTAAACAATAAAAATATTTCGTCTGTTAATGAGAATTTTCTTAATTTTAGTAATTTAGAAAATTAAAATAATAATATATAGTATATTAATTTTATCTCTTTGTTGCAATTATATTTAACGATAGTCTGCGTAAATCAAACGTATCATGTTTGTCATGCGATTCATTGAAAATTAGCGCATTGTTAGCAAATATTAATATCATTTTATTTTCATGTAAAAATATTTTATTAAATCAGTCAATTGTAAAATCTTGTTTAATCAAGTTTTGTTTATTTCATTAAAAATATTATTTAAATGATGAACTTTAATTATTTCAGAAATCAAACATTAATAATATTATTATCATTACATATTTAAGCATTATTTTAATTCTTATTTTCAATAATAAATAAAATAATAATTAAATAAAAAATGTCATGTTAAGCAAATCATTTTATTATTAAATATTAATTAAGTTATTTTTATACATTTACTTTAAAATTAAAGAATATCAGCATGAAAGCTGTGATGAGTATAAGTGGCAAAGGTGTCAGGACTTTCCTGCTGTTTCTTGCAATGATTGGAAATGCCTGATGTTTATTTTTACATGGAACATTTTAACGCTTGTTTGCCAATTTTTTTAGAGATTATAAACAGCTTCAAAACTCATTGTGTTCAAAATGTCCAACTCATGATCTCGTATTCAATACTATAAAGTGCTAATAGGTCCCAGAGTAGAAAGATTTCCTGCAAATTTAATTTTTGAATCTCTTAGAATTAGTACGAAAACATAAAACGTAATTTTTGAACAGAGATCCTGATACTAGAAGACTTGAAATTTTAAAAAACAATAAAAAATGTGCCCAATTAATTTTAAGAAATTTAAAGTTATCTCCTCAAAAGTAGAAATAAGAGGATCATGAATTTCGTAAAATCAACAAACTAATTTTTGTTTCCAAAGTTAATCTGATATAAATGTAATTTATTTAAATTATTAACCAATGAAATTTAAAATAAAGGAAAATAATTAACCACTAACATTTGAAAAAAAATTATTTAGTATAATTTTACAATTTAAAATAATTTTATTTTATTTAAATTATAATCCAAGAAAATTTGAAATAAAGAAAATGTATTAAAATAATTTCTCAATTTAATATAAATTTAAAATAAAGAAAAATAATTTTTAAATTTGAAATGATTTTAATTTATTTTAATTTTTATCTAATGAAATTTGAAATAAATAAAATTAATTAAAATAAGAAATTAAAATGCATGCTATAGGATAAAAAAATTAATAAGTAGTGGGTTAATATAATATTTTGTTTCATTGTTTTTACTTCTTTTAATTTCTCATTTGTTTTTTTCAGTTGTTTATGCAATTTAATTTTTCTAACCCTTTCGTTGCACAAGTGGTTTTAAAATCATTTGTCAAAAAAATTCATCCATCACATATTTTTTTTATAAATTTACAATGGATGTTCAATTGAAGACATTTTTCTCAGAAGTAAATCGTTTCTTTGTTTATGTGTAACTTGTGATTGAGTAACTGTTGCATTAATTGCAAGAAAAGGATTCAAGACAAAGACCATTAAATCACTGCGTGATTTTATTTTTAAAAATGGCTTTATTGTGAGTGATTAAACAAAAAATCGTATGTGTGTACATTTTAAAATTTACAAATTTACAAAGCTTCAAGACCATAATGAAGAATTTAGAGATAACATAGCAAATAATTTACAGAACTTCCAAGCCCTAATATACAATTTTAATAGATCATAAACTCATTTGCTGAAAATTTAAACTACACGTTGTTGGGATACTAAATATTCGTCGATGAATAGGTCTCTCGATCCGACTCCTCGTGTTCAATAATCAATAAGACAAAATCCCAACAAAGAAATCTTTATTGACAAATATTTACCACGATACACAATAATTTATTTATCGTATACACCCTAAAGGTATCACAATGTAAATTCAACTGCAATCTGATTAACTTTATCGATTTACAACTATTCGCTCGTTTCCTCCGACTTATTTTTTTTTCCTCCACTTATTTTGTTGTCAGTTGCTAATCTGGATTACTATTGAAAAACAATTTTCCATTTCGGACAATTTATTGGCCGTTCCACAAATGTATTCCGAGCTGACGTTCAGCTCGGCGGCCCTTGATTAATGGGTTCGTCTGTAAATAATTTAATTAACTAATTAATTTGTTTTTGGGCTCCCGACCCTTCAACATACCTTATCTCAGTCTAAAAATATTTTATTCGTCTTCAGAATCAAATTTGCCACCGGTTACCACTTTTTCCCCCGAAAAATATTGATTTTGACTTTTTTCAAAATTTTAATTAATTTTAATTGATTTTGATAATTTTAAAATGTTATTATAACCCCAACAACGTTAATAACAGTCAAATAAGAGAGAGAAAGTACAACATTACGATATGACTTTAAACAAATACCCTTTTACAATTGGTGAATGGAACTGAAAAGCGAATATCTAGAAATAATAACCAGAGCTGCCTATTCACTACTGTCATTTTGATACAGCCTACCTTTGTGAGCTATCATTTTCTGCGATGACAAAAATTAAAAATACTTACCAAAATAAATAAAACTTGGAACCGAACCTTCAAATTGCAATATGGGAAAGCATAAAATCATTTAACTCTATTGTCATTAAACATTTACAGTAACATCGTTTCCATTAAATCCGAATGAAAAAAACTAATATAAGTAAACCAGGGTTGCCAGATTTTGAAAAAATCATGTCGGGAGTAAAGAAAAATTTTAACTTCAAAATGCTAAGTGATGCCAAAGGCTGAAAAACTTAATTTAGAAAACGGGAGCTTTTGCTATGTATATCGGCAATCGGGAGACTTCCGACGAAATCGGTAAGTCTGGACACCCGGAGGTAGACTGTTTAAAATAAATTATTTATAATAAGATAAATATATTTATTTTAGTTAAGACTGTCAATTTAGGAATTAAAATTATAATTTTCCTTATATGCTTACTTCGTTAGATACAGTAACCATCTACTAATATTTATTTCGATATAAAATTTATCTGAATTTAAAACCTGAGGGTATGAATACAAATTTGTAATGTCTGCAAATGCAGTTTTTAAATGGCACATTATGCAATCATTATCAGTTAATGCGTTAAGCACTGAAAAGTTCTATTTTTATTAAACAAAATGAAACTTGTATAATATTTTTTTCTTTATCTATATTTACTTTTTATGAAAATTCACAAAATTTAACGCTGTTCATTAAATAGTTCCAATAAAGGAAATTTTTAAGGGAAATATAAATAATAATAAAAAATAAAGATTATTGAATTAACTAATTAAACACAAAAAAAGTTTAAAAATTGAAAATATATATATATATATATATATATATATAATTAGAAAGAAGTTCACCTAATTAAACTTTTATTAATTCCAAAATTTCAATGAATAAATTGTTTTTTCTAATAAATAGAAAACAAATTTTTTTTATAAAAAATTGATCTTTCTTCCGTTTAAATTCCCTTTCTTCTCTTTATTTCCAATTTCAATTCATTATTAAACGACTCTACTGTTTGGGTGTTTACTCCAGTTGAGGAGTTTACAAACTCATACTTATTGTATATTTGTTGAAACAACGCCAAGACAATAAAATCAACGTTTCTTTTGTATTGTGTTAGCCTCATTGGATTTGTACACAACGGGCAAAAGAATTTTATTAAAATCAAATCTTCATTCATAAGAAAATGAATCAATTCTAAGCCATCAGTTCTTATTATCATTTGCTCAAATTGGTCTATTAAAAATACAGATGTCATATTAATTATTTATTAATTATTTAATAAATCAATATATTGTTATTTTATAATTTCAAGTTTATTTAGGGGGAATTTTTAGTCATGATCCAATAGTTCAATTAAAAATAAATTATATTAGTGAATATAAGCTTTTCGAGACAAAATTGTTTTAATATTCCCTACAGATTTAGGTATTTAAATGCACCTATAAAATGCACCACCTAAGTTCTATAATTGACGATGCGTTTTGGAATTTGCTCTAATTAAATTCACAATCTAAAACAATCTTCCAAACATGATTGTATTTGAAGTACTTCACCATGAGAGACTCGCGATTATGCAATGAAACGGTAAGAAAAGGGATTTTAGCATCATTGTTTTAAAGATCAATGAAACCTTAGTTTTTCTCTATCGTGATAAGTGTTTTATCAGGAACAATACTTACATGTTTATTACAAGCCAATTCGAAAAGGGTTTTCAGGTGTAACATTTCTTCCTTTATATCTATGTTTACAGATCCGTAGCAAACAAAAAATGTTTTGATTTGTTCTTATTTTAAACAAAGGAATAATACTTTTTCTTTTGGAGGAAGAATGAATAATATAAACGGTAATCACCTCTAAGATAGACTAACTAAACAAAGCTTTGTATTGTATTTTTTATGTTTCTAGAATCGTTATAAAAAGTAAAAGAAGGAAATATTTTAATGGAAAAAAACATGTGCAGAAACTACAAGATTCTCTCAAATTCTTTTGAGATAACAGCAGGTAAAGCAAATAATTGCACGGATACGTCACTACTGATGCAATAAACGGTAACTTTTACGATCTTTTTGAAGTGCTATAGTGGAGGTAAATCATTAGAAGTTATAGATGAGAATGTATATCACGATTGTTATGCAATTTTTATTTTTTTGTATTTTTAATCTGCCCTAGGGTTATGCTGTTCAAATGGGAACCAAATAGTTAAGAAGTGTTGATAAAATTAGGTATTTCTTTAAATTTTTAAATAAATATTGTTATTATAAGACTTTTTAAGCATTGATTTTTCTAAGTTTAAAGAATTATTTTAAAAAGATAAAGTCCTAAAAAAACTTGAAATATTTTTTCTCGTTTTAGATTGTTGCTGTATTTACCATGGAGTTAGGTCGTAGAGGAAATCATTTTTTCAAAGTTGTTTTGTTTATTTATTCTTGGTTGATTTTTGGAGGTTATGCAATTCGATTTTACAATAATTTAATCAAGTTTTTAAAAGTAATATTTTATTATTATTATTATTATTATTATTATATTATTTTCTAGTATTCGACAAAAATGAGAATGATTTATTTTTCAATTTCATCTGTAATAATGATTCTCTTATTCTTGTCGGTGATAATGGATAGTATTTCTTGTTATTATACAAATGATTTGGTAATATTTAATCATAAATTCATTATTTTCCTGCTAAATTAAAAATGGTGTAGATATAATAGTTACATTGTATTTGATTGCTCTAACCCATTCATCATGTTTTGTAAACCCGTTATATATTTATTTATTTATTTATTTAAATATATTTTCTTTAACAATTTCGATATAAACATCTCAATTTGATCTTAATTTAATTAGACAGAAAATCCAGAAAATTTTTCATCTGTTTTGTCGCAGATTACATATGTTTGGATGGACAAGTTTGCATTTTTTGAATTTTTAGACAATTTTATTTCTTAGATATATTTATCAATGGTTCAAAGAAGAGATGAAAGACGAGACTTCCTTCGATTTGAATAACACGGAAACTAGTTCAGAAAACTCAGAAAAGTGTTTGAAATATTTAAAAGAAAATTTACGAAGTCCAAACATAGAATCAGAGTTATTTTTTATTTCTACTTGTTTAAATATTATTATAATTCAATTCAAGAATACATGACATAGAGGATAAAAAGTGTTTGATTGGAAAAAAAAATTTTAACGAAGAATTCAAGTATTCTGGGAAGTTTTTAATTAAGTCTTTATGTCGAGTATATTTTCCAATAATATTTTTTGGATGGATTTTAAAAATTTTCCGTGACATTCTTGTTTTAACTCTTCCGTTGGTATTAAAGTAAATAAATTTGAAAATTAATTATTTTTAACACATTTATTTCAGATTATTATTGAACTACTTAAAGAATAAAGATCTCAGTTATACATGGAAAGGAATTTTAATGGCATTATTATTTTTTTTCCAAGGATTATTTGGGAGTCTTTGTGAAAATTATTGCTTTGCAATAACAAGTAAAATTACCGTTAGAGTGAGAGCTGCATTGTGTGGAATGATTTATAAAAAAGTAATTATTAAATTTTTTTAAAATTTTAAATTCTATTTAGTTTGAGTTGTTATTCAGACTTTCATTAATTAAAATTTTGAAACTGGGTTTTCAAAGTCTTTTATCAAGGCAGATTCATGTCAACCTTAATAATTACCTTCGTATATCGGTCGCACAATTTTATAGGAATTTTATGCAACATACTTAAAATAATTAAATCTTTATTTAAATATTTTAATTTAAACAAAAATTAAATATTTCTGACTCAAACATTACTAATAATCTACTATAGTAAAAATAATTTTAAAAACAAAAAATAGAGATTGATATAAAATGAATAAAATAAAATATAGGTACGAAAAATTGAAAATGAACAAAAACATCTAAAGTAATTAAAGTATAAACATAAATTAAAAATTTATAAAATTTGAAAATTAATATTGATCGGTGGAAACGGCAAATCTAAAGATAAACTCAAATATAATAATAAAAATTTATTGAGGGATCCCCAAGGAAAAAGTAAAAAAAACAAACTAATTTAAATGGGAAACCCAAACAGAGAAGAAAACCCAAGTCATGTAGATGGTCGAGCTATACACAGGAGAGCGAAGTAAATAGAATAATTACTTTGATTCAGATAAATTACCCCAAGAACCGACGGTGCAAAAAAAAACAATTATCCGAATTTTAAAAACAATTAGACTCAAATTTCTGGCACAATTGTTGATCAACGATGTTTTCGGAAGAATAGTATAAAATGTGAGCTGTTGACGAGAGAGTTTTTCCAGTTTTTCGAAGTAAAGTGCTTCAAAGAATTAATGAAAAAAAAATAGCAAAGGTCAGTTAAGTGAAATAAATAACTTCTGAGCATAAATTTAAATCAACTAAACGTTTCAGACAAAGCGATTTCTCATTGGGATATCTGCTTTCACATTAAACAAATTAATTTCAGAAGAACAAGTACAAAATCTTATGACAGTTTATGAATTTGTGTTATAAATCAATAAACGTATTCTGTGTTGGGTTTTGGTTCTTTGATTTAGGAGTCATAGATTAACTGACTTGTAAAATATAAACCCAACAAATTATTTTTTTACAATTTCCATAATTCTGCTATAATGAAGAAAAATGTGCATAATACCTGATGCAATCACAAATTTTTATGCCGGTAATAATAATAAAATATTATTTTAAAATTTAAATATACCTTACTTTTTATAATTAATATTATAATTAATTTTAATGAAAACATGAAAAAAGCAATGCGTTTTTCTTACGTCATTTTTGGCAGGTTATAGAGTTTTGATGATAATTATTGGTAATTTACTATGAACTTTTATCTTTTAAAACTATTTTTTGCTCTTTGCAAAAACTAAAAATAAAAAAAGTTATTTTGCATCTTAAAAAATTAAAACCATTTATTTTTTTTATTAAATTTACATATTGTAGACTCTTCGATTAAGCACTGAAGCGCGATCTATTCATTCAGCCGGAGACATCGTTAATATGGCCAGTGTGGATATGGAACAAGTTATGAATGCAATTAGTAAATGTTTTTACGATATTATTTATAATTTCGTAATAATAATTATTAAAATGGAAAACTAGTAAGCAATTGATCATTCTAGTTGAATTCTGACATATTGAAAATAAATATTTTTCATCCAAAATCTACTAACTTAACAAATATTTATTTTATGCTGCTATCAAGAATAAACTAAACTATTTTAGTAAAATCTTTAATCTTTTTCAACAATAATCAAATATTTTCAATTTCCTTTCGCTTCATTTATTATTAAAAACACTCGATAAATGTTTTATTGTGTAATTTATTTATAATTAGAATTAATTAAAACATTCTTTTAAAATTAAAAAAGTAACATTTTTCCTCTGAAAAAGAAATTCAAATTCATAATCATAAAATGCAGGAATTAACTTTTTTGTGATATTATTTGAAATTTGAAGTCTTTTTATTTATTATTTAAAAGTATATGTTACGAGCGGAAGTGTTTTATGTCGTTAAATATGTATTAATGGTGCAAAAGTAGACTGATTTGCGTATTTGTGCATAGAAATAATCATAGAAGATATATATATATATATATATATATATATATATATATATATGTGTGTGTGTGTGTGTGTGTGTGTGTAAAGATACAATCAACAAATAGCAAAACCTTTGAATTAAAAATCATTTTATTACAAAATAAAAATAAATACCCATTTTAAATTTAGAAAATTGAATAACATATTTGAATTGAATAAAATTTTATTTTTCTTATTTTCATAAATATTTTTAATTTAATCATTTATAGTTAGCAATAACCTTTGAAATTCTGTGTGAGGCTATAATGTTTTATGTTTACTTCACAAAGCAACGTGAATATGCTCGAATTCAAATTTAACATATTTACACAATTATTAAGAACAGTTCTTAGCACTTCTTAGCACTTCTGACTTTTTTTTACTGCTAGAGCCGGCAAATAAAAACTGCAATGATTATTTTTATATAAACAATTATCACTGCTGTCTCAATATTACTGTCGGATTCAGATACTTTCTGATACAATAACTATATATTATATAATTGCGACATACATATTAACCCGCCATTTACCAAGCCATTTTAGAACGTCGCATACCAAGCCCGTAACATATACTATTAAATAATAAATAAAAAGACGTCAAATATCAAATAATATCACAAAAAAGGTAATTCCTGCATTTTATGATTATGAATTTCTTTTTTAGATGAAAAATGTTATTTTTGGTACGGCATGGGTTAATGTTGTTTATTTATTTAACAATGCAATATCTCTTATTTTTATTTCAGCATACTCGTGGATATTTATTTCTTGTCCTTTTCAAATAATTCTAGCAATTCTACTGCTCTACTTAGAATTAGGGTACTCCATATTTGCCGGGGTGACCGCAATCGGAGCTATTATACCATTGAATATAATTATTATGAAATTCAGTAGAAAATTTTCGGTAATTTTTCATTTATATATGAGCCATTAATTTTGAAAGTAGCATAAGTCACTTCTTGTGAAAAATGAGTTAGAGCTATTTGTGATTACAAATACGTGTGATTTTTTCATATTTTACTGATTTAATGTTATTTCTTTCAGAATTCTGTATATTATATCAAAAATATAAAAAAACATTCTGTAATTTAGAGCTATTTAGCTTTAATTCGTTTTTCGATAAAAAGTGACTTGTGCCACTTTCAAAATTAACGGCTGATATTTTACACTATTAAAAATAAACATTTAAAACATGAATATAAATATTCTCTTATATCATCGGTGTGAAATATAAATTCCATTGTAGCCGAAATTGTCATTTTAGAAATGTTCATTTTCAACACAAAAAAATAATAAATAAAAAAACTTTTTATTATAAATTTTATTTCAATTTTAGAAATTACACAAGTTTTTTTAATAACACTATAAAATTCAAAAACTATTTAGTGTGATGTTTGGCATTTTTTCGCTAGCACCATTCTTCTGAAATCTGGTGTAAGCCACACACCAACTGCACATTTTGATTTGAAAGTAGATTCACAAACCCATGTTGTTCAAAACACACTAATTGGCTGAGTTGAGAACTAAAAACTCCTTTGACTTTTAGAGGCGAGTTCACATAAATAAAATAGAATAATAGTTTTTATATGATCACATTTTCGCCTGTTTTTAAATTTAAAAAAGCATTATTTTACAAAGTCGTAGCCTTTAGGAATAAAATTTAAATATCGGCCTATGCATATCTCATTGGCCATTCGCCACAGGCGCATAACCCAAGCGTCGCATGTCATGAGTGACGACTAAGTTGGATATCACTGTCTTAGATTACTAGTCAATTTCTACATATTTTTATTTTATAAATTAATTTTATTAATTTTATAGGAGAGAGAATTGTTATTTAAAGATAAAAGAATGAGTATTTTAACAGAAATATTTCATGGAATGAAGGTTACTTTGTAATATATGCAATGATAATGTACATTTTTCTAATTGCAGATAATTAAAATGTATGCCTGGGAGAAATGTTTCAATAAAAAAATTGAAGAAATAAGAAATGATGAAATTAAAAATATTCGAAATGTATCAGTTGGGTGGTGCATTATGAGCGTTCTATGGGATTTGGTTCCGTTTTTCGTTATGTATATTACGTTTACGTTTTTCATTTATTTTGTTCCAAATTCTTTAATTACTCCTGAAAAAATTTTTGTTTCTTTAGTTTTATTTAATAATTTACAATTGCCAATATTATTATTACCATGGGGATTAAGTCAAGCTATAAGTGTAAGTTTTATTATTATTATTATTATTATTATTATTATTATTATTATTATTATTATTATTATTATTATTATTATTATGGTTTCATGGTAGCAGTATAAATTAAATGAAACAACTTTCTATTATAAGAGAATCCTTTTCAATCTCTAAGAAATTTAGTTATTTCAATGTTCAAATACTTTCTAGTATTATTTTAATATTCTTTTCCGGTCTTTTCATGTGTTTGATTTGGTTAAAATTTAAGAATTAAAATAGAGGTAAATGTTTCAATATACTGATTACACTACACAAAACACCATCTCACAAAGAAATATTGAAACATCAACTATCAGTACTTCTATATTTACTGAATGTAAATATGTATATTGAAACAATTAATTCAAATACAAATTGACTTAGGGACACAACACAAAAGTAAAATGCGTATTTGGACATTGGGGGAAGCTCTGACAAACGATATTATTTAATTTTACTTAACAAAATATAATGAAATATATTATGAAACATTATATTTGCTTACAGGCCCTTGTCTCGTTCGGTAGAATCGAAAATTTTCTTTTGGCTAGCGAGAAAGAAAATGATTCGAACAATTCAATGCCTCGCAAAAGTATGTTGGAAATATTTTAATTGTTTAATTATAAATTATAATTATTCATAAATGTGTTCCGGGAGCAATTTGAGCAAATATTCAGTTTATAAAAGCTGTTCGTAAAATTTGTGTGTAAATTGAATTTAATAAAAAAGAAATTTGAAATATTCGATCAATGGTGAAGGATATTAAAGAATAATTATAATACTAAGTGTTAAAATGATAAATTGCATTGAATAATGAGTATAGATCAGAATATACCACATGAAGTTTTACATTAACCTTTCTTTCAATGAGTTAGCAAGATTTAGTTTTTCAATTCAAAGAGCAAGAAGAAAACGGGAGGACTTTTTTACAAATTTTAGGCTTTAAATGCAATCATTTAATGAAAAATGTATGAAATCAAGTAAGAAATCTAACTGTTAAAACTATTTTTCGAAATCAAACCTTTTATACACAAAGATGATATCTTTGTATGGATAGCTACACCAAAAATAAATACAAATCACCTATTTTTAATACTGGCGAATTTAAACACATCTGTATTATACTTAAAAATAAACATGACCCGGGTTAAAGAAATAATGTATCATTCAGTAAAGGCGGCTCCTAAGAAGAGTCTTCACAAAGAGAACAATATAGGATCGCGTAAAGGGATAAGGAAGACGGGTAAAATGCTATTTTTTCGAGGACCTCTTAAATGGAATGTCCTTAACTGAATAAGTCAATCTTAGCATCACAAATATTTTAATATTTTCATCATACTAATGAACATTGTTATTTTAAAATTTCATCTATCTTCATTTAATTGCCAACTAAATGTTAAATTTTTAATTAACATACTTTTGAACTGCTTTTTCAAGAGCTTTTAGAACACTTTTAGTGAAAAAAATCTTTATTACAAATGAGTTTGAAATTTTTAATTTCGAACTTAACAGTCAAAATATAGAAAAAATGATATATAGTTCAAAAAATTAATATAAATGAAAAAAATGAGAATATCGTAAGCTTCTGGATTAGCATGTTTTTATCAATTGCTAGATAATGTAAAATTTTGAAAATATTTATAATTATTAATCCAAATTTTAAAAAGTCACCTGTTTAATACATTATTAAAACAACCTGTCAAAAATAATCATTTAGAATGTAATTATTAGAGCTTGACCGATAGTATTATTCTCCGATTGCCCGATTTCCGATTGTGACGTTTGTGAGAAGTACCGATTGTGTATAAATTTTAATTTTTGTTAACTATTCGACTTTTTAAACGCGACTTGTCATAATTTGATTTTTTTACTCGCTTCTTCTAAATACGCTTAATGTTTGCATTGGGTATTATAATATAATTAAGTGATGCACGTCTTGTTTCGTCGCTAATCTATATTTATCCAGAAAAGTTTGTTGTCTTTTGAATTCTGTTTTCGTTGTAAGTCAGAGTAATTCCCCATTATCGATGAATTAATTATTTATCTTGAACAATCGGCTCTGGATGGGCAACCGATTTCCGATTGTACCGATAGCTACATTTTGTTCCTATAATCAGCCCGATTGTGAATGTTATCAAATAATCGGTCGAGCTCTAGTAATTATAGAGTAATTTACAATTTTACTAATAAACTTGTTTTATTTTTTTCAAAAGACGTTAATCAAAAAAACATTTATAACACTCATGGCCAAATTGAGGCTCCTAATTGTCTTTAATGTGACTCTTTGTGAAATTTTTAATAAACAATTTCTTGAAGTCATAAAATAATTGTTTGATATTACGTACAATAAAATCTATTGCGGTTCCTCAGTCATTGAGATACCTGAAGGTGACTGATTCCGACATTAAATTTGGCCACCCGCAATCTATAACATCTAGAACTTTGCCTCGTGAAAAGCAAACCGACTATAAGACAACTATAAGCAATTAAAGGAAATCTCCAAGATCTTATTCTAAAAGGTTACCAAATTGAATATAATAATAGGTTTGGTTTCATCCGTTAAATCCAGTAATGTTTTTGACTCGAACACGTTGTATCTAGTTTATCTAAATATAATTTGTATATAATTTAGGTATAAAGTCGAGATTTTATACATATCAAACAAATTTTCTTAAATATAGATATTTCCTATGTTAGTTCTTTAAGCTCACTATGTTTGGCTTGTTAGTCTGTTCTTAAGAGCAGGGCTTCCCAATCTCTGACCCTTGAACTATTGTCATATATTTAGTGACTGAGTCAAAGAATTGGTATCAAGAGTTTAATTTAAGGTGATCTAACCTATGCAAAAATTAATTTACTGTATTAATTTCAACCTGTATTTAGTTAAAAAATGGTTCTTTCGTATAAAAAGGTTGATAGCCCTTGTTACAGAGTTGATTTATTTATAGAATCCTTTTTGTCCATTCTTTTATTTGTTGACTACCTAAATATTGATACTTCTTAAACTTCAAAAATTATTATTATATTTTCAATATAACTGAGTCTTTGAAGTCTCTTAGTGTAATTTCTCCATGACACTTTTGGTACCTCGCTTAAACTACCCAATAAATATTCATTCACCATAAAAGGAGTAGTAAAAGAAAACTTAAAGAAATCTATTGGTGTAAAATGTTATTGTTTATTCAGTCTAAATTATATATTAACTCTTAAAACTAGTGAGTCCTGGTGCACCAATTGAAATACAAAATGGAAGCTTTTCATGGACCGAAGACGGAAGACCTACTCTAAATAAGTAAGAATTCAATGTCGTTAAAATGTATTACTGAAAGGATTAAGCATTAACTTGAATGTGGAAAAACAAAAATTAATTGCTGTTGTCGGTCGAGTTGGTGTTGGCAAATCTTCCTTGCTCTCAGCGATTCTTGGTGAAATGTACACTTTAAACGGTGCAGTACAGACAGAGGTGCAATATTTATTCATTTTTGATAGAGAAAAGTTATATTCCACAATTAACAGGGTAAAATTGCTTATGTGCCTCAAGAAGCCTGGATTCAAAACAATACATTGAGAAATAATATTTTGTGTACAAAATCCTTTAATAAAATATTGTATGGCACAGTATTGGACGCTTGTTGTTTAGAATATGACATTGGATCTCTACCTAATCGAGATCAAACGGAAATCGGCGAAAGGGGAGTCAATTTAAGTGGAGGACAAAAGCAAAGAGTTAGTTTGGCAAGAGCTGTATATCAAGTAAATCTCAAAGGAAAGTTTCAAATCTTAAAATATTTCAAGGATAGTGACATTTATTTATTGGATGACCCTTTATCAGCTGTCGATGTTAACGTTGGGCAAAGTTTATTCAACAAACTAATTTCCAATCAAGGATTATTGAAACATAAGACCCGAGTTTTGGTAACTCATGGATTGAAATGGTTGCCATTTGTTGACGAAATCTGTGTCATTAATGATCAAGGTCAGATTTCAGAACGAGGAACTTATGAGGTAATGTGAATGTGGATTAATAAATACATTAAAACTTATAATTAAAGCACTTGATGGATTTTGGAACTGAATTTAAATCGTTTCTCAATGAAAGCTCGGATAAAGTTGACAAAAATCAAAACAACCTTATTCAGCCTTCTGCTCCCAATAAAAGGAAACGATCTAGAGTTTTTATTTTGACATATAGAAATAATGAAATATCTTGATTTAGTTGTCAACATCAGGCAGTCAAGGGTTCGATGATAACGAAAATGCAGAGGAAAACTACGAAAAGTATTTCAATGATATTTCACAAGAAGAGGAAATCATGAGTGGACGAGTCAGTCTAAATTCTATTGTTTGGTATTTCAAAGCAACAGGAATCTTCGTGTTTGCGTCCTCAATTTTAGCGTGCGTCATATTCGGTGTACTACAGGTGAAATTTTATTTATAAATAGTTTATATTAAAATACTGTCTAGGCCATAGGAAACGTATGGTTAGGAATGCTAGCGGATACCCAATCACTGCTAAATAACTCTACATTTAATCAAAGTCGAAATAGTGCCAAATTTTATATCAATTGTTACGGAATTATTGGACTCGGTCAGTTATTAGCTGTTATCCTTTTCTGGGGAGGATTCACTTTTGGAAGTTTGCGAGCCTCAAAAGTAAGATTATATAAAGAATATTCTACTAATTTCTCCATTAGAAAATTCATTCTGTTTTACTTGACACAGTGTTGCGATCTACATTGCAGTTTTTCAACGCAACTCCGTCTGGAAGGATCCTTAATAGATTTACAAAAGACCTTTTTATCATAGATCACATATTGAACCTCAATATAACGGATATCATCAACCGGACGGTGCTGCTAATAACATCCTTAGTTGTTATTAGTATAGTTACTCCTTGGTTTGGAATTGTCGGAATCCCAATTCTAATCTGTTACATTTTGCTTCAGGTAAGCATTTTATTAAAGCTTTGAAATTAGCATTCAATTTTCCCTCATCAGGTGTTTTACATATCTTCTTCTCGACAGGCGCGACGACTTGATTCGAAAGCTTCTTCATTTGTACTGACACATTTAATGGAGACATACAGCGGATCCTCGATAATAAGGTCGTTGGAAGCTGAATCAGATTTCGAAAGCATTCAATATAGAAACATTGACAAAAGCAATAAATTTAAACTTATTCAATATCTTTCCCTACGTTGGCTGTGCTTGCGATTAGACATTTTAGGGAATTTAATAGTTTTCGGTTCAGTAATATTTGCCGTGCTCAATAGGTTTTCGCTGAGTGCGAGTTTAGTCGGCTTATCCATTTCTTACGCATTGCAGGTGACCGGAATTCTGAATTGGTTGACTAGGCAATGTGCGGAATTCGAAACCAATGCGGTATCCATTGAAAGAATACGACAGTACACGATGGTATTAATATTATTATTGTTATTATTATAATTATTATTATTATTATTATTATTGTTATTATTATTATTATTATTATTATTATTATTATTATTATTATTATTATTATTATTTTTAGTATTATTATTATTATTATTATTATTATTATTATTATTATTATTATTATTATTAATATTATTATTATTATTATTATTATTTTTATTATTATAAATCTATTTGTTTGTTAATTGAACTTAATTTAGATTCCAGTTGAGTCTATTAATGAAACAAATAATTACATTTCTGAAAATTGGGTATCAAACGGAAATATTAATTTAGAAAATTTCTCTTTGCAATATAACATAAATCTTCCTTGCGTTTTGAAGAACATAACAATAAATATTAACGGCGGAGAGAAAATTGGAGTGGTTGGACGAACTGGAGCAGGAAAATCAAGCTTAGCGTTAGCTTTATTTAGACTTGTAGAAGGATGTAGTGGAAGAATCTTTATTGATGGAGTAAATATCAATTCCATAGGTCTTCATCAACTGAGGAGGCAGCTAACAATTTTACCCCAGGTTCTGATTTATTTGGAGGATATTGACTATTTACCAACTCTAGGATCCCGTCATATTTTCAGGGACTTTGAAACACAATTTAGATCCATTCGATGAGTATACTGACGATAAATTATTGAAGAGTCTTGAAATCTCAGGAATGCTTGACTGGGTAAATTCATTAACTGAAGGAATGAATTACGATTGTGGTAATATGGGGACTAATCTTTCGGTAAAATTTGTATTTATTATATTTTAAAAAATTACAAAAGCTATTTAAAATAATTTTTATTTTAGTCACATTTAACTTTCATGTTTTATCCAAGATTTTAACAACCCTGAATAAACATTATACAGGGTTTTTCCAAAAGGTATTTTCATTTTATAGTTAACTTAAATTTGGTAAGTATCTTTTTTTACAAAATAGCAAAATATAATAATAGAGAGAATTCAGTAATATTATAATTTTCATTACTTTGAAACCAATAAAATAAACATTATATGAAAAATACAAGCAAAATGTCGAATTTAATAACAAAAACAATTAATAAAGCAGTATTTTAACAACATTAATAGTTAGCATTATTTAATTACCGAATTTAAAATAGACAATAATGAAGATCATGGAGATAATGAATTTATCAGAATACTTTTAGAAAAGGTAGAAAAGAAAGGGAATGTGTAATAAACAAAAAATTGTTATTTAATTAATAAATCAAGGAAAACCCGAATTTGATGAACAATGAGAAAAGTAAGCAAAGTAAATTTAGAAAAGCCATTATCTTGGCAGGACGAATTATAGAAAGTAGAAAATGATTATCATGCAGAAAAATTAGTTATTTTTTTCTACAAAGAGGTCGTGCAAAAAAGCCATAGTGGAAAGATTGTAAAAGAGGTTGGTTGAAGATCATTAATCAAATGGATTAATTTCACTTTATAAGGGAAGTCGAAATTTGAAATCATTGGCATTTGATTGCTCAGGAAAAAGGAAACTGAGAATAGACTCAGGAAAATAGGAAATATTATTTGAAATAAGGTAACAGAAGAACTAGACCGAAACAAAATTTAACTATTAGAAAGGTAATGATTATCATAAAGTGTGCAGAGTCACACACCTACAGAATAGCGTCTTTTTCTTTATATTTAATGAAAATTGCTCTTTATATCGATGGAATGTATTTTTTGGATTTAATAATAAGTATCACTATTGAGTTAATTTTTGTAAATATTCGGCAGGAACTATTTCTTTGACTCCACGTGCTCTTTAAACACCACTAAAATAACTCAAAACAGAAATAACTTTTATTGATACAGAATTTTCACAATAGTTCAGATTTTCCAATCGAATATCACAGACAGCGATCATTATGGGAAGCCGCCTCAAAATCTACGTTACACGCTTGAAACACTCGAAATATTCTTGCACCAAGTCTTCTACTCAATGTCTCTTTTATTATATATTTTCCTTTTCAATTTCGTACAAAATTTAGCAAAGTTTTCCCATTAAAATTTGTGACCCAGTGGTTGATTTGAGATTTCCGTACATTGGAAATCTTTCCTCAACAACTATTTAATTCATTTAGGTTTTGATTGGATTCCCCGGGAACTAATATATTAGTTCGTTTTCTTCTCAGACACTTCTACCTTTCCCCGGGAAAATTTTCAACTCAAATTAAATTTGGGAATACTTAGTTCCCACATAATTAAATTAATTTTTTTGGATAATTTCTTTTTAATTTTATTTATTTGTTTTCGCCATTTTGAATTAATTAATTAATTTGCACTACACTAGGATTTTCTTAATAACTTTTTCCTGGGATCCCAAATTAATTTTGTTATTATTTTTTTATATATATCAATTTGCATATTTGACATATTTTGATTTTTATGATTACTTTTAACTATTTATTTTATTTTTAATATTTTGTGTCTAATATTTGTAAAATTGTAAAACCTCAACACTTTTATACAACTTTATTAAAAAACTCCAATATCATCAATAAAAATAGTAAAAATAAAATCACCAAAAATTACTTTACAAATTTTAGATGGGACAAAAACAACTGATTTGTCTTGCTAGGACTCTTTTAAAAAAATCTAAAATTATAATATTGGATGAAGCTACTGCTTCCGTAGACGAGGAAACTGATAGGCGAGTTATTGAAGCAATAAAATTTCAATTTGTCAGTAGCACTGTGATCATTATTGCGCATCGTTTAAAAACAATAATTGATTGTGACAAGTAAAATATCTAAAATTAATTAATTATTAAATATGATTAAGAATTATACATCTTGATGACGGTTCAATTATTGAATTTGGATCTCCAAAAGAGTTGCTATCAAACAGTTCTGGACATTTCAAAGCCTTGGCCCAGGCAGATGAATATATAAAACATGAAGACAAATAAAAAATATTATATCATGGTGGATTGTTTTTTTTCTATAAGGTTAAGGTAATGGAAATGTACTGCTCGATGAACTTGACCAATGAACCTATTTTTGTGACATGAATGACAGAATTTGTTGCTATTAAATTTGATTTTCTATACTTGAATTCGTTTAATTAGTAATTGTATGGGACAAAAATATTAGAAATAGTTTACAAATGTACCATTAAATGAGACTATTGATCTTTATTGTGATTTGTGGATAGAGAAGATGTTGAATTATCAGAATTTAAACGAAATTGCAGTTCGTGAATTGTTGAGGTTTGCCACTTCTAATGCTGCTTTTCTTTTTAATGATAAAAGGTATCAAAACGTTGATGGAGTACCTATGGGATCAACTTTAGCTCCAACTCTTGCTCCAATCTTTCTTCCAAAATTAGAGAAACAGATTTCGTAATTTCCTTTTGTTAAGCCATATATATATATATATTTAGTATTTTCTAGTTCTAATGATGTTGTTCCATTTTAAAGTTATATGAATGGGCTTCATTCTAATATTAGGTTCACAGTAGAATAAGAAGTCAATTCATTTCTTCAATTTTTAGATTTATTAGTCGAAAAATCGGCTAAAGGTTTTGAAACCGAAATTTATAGAAAGGTAACAGATACAGGACTATACAATACTTTGAATAGCTTTTGTGACATTATATATAATAAAATATGATTAAGGGGTTGATTTTTAGATCTTGGTCATTATCTTCGACGTTTGAAAAGCCTAAAAAAAGTATACAAAAAGCTGATTTCTCTTTTAAATAAAAATAGAAATTATAAGGCGTTTGTAAAAAGACTGACTAAGGAAACCATTGATCGCCTTATGAAAAAAATGGCAACCGTAGCCAACTTAATAATGGCGAACCCATAAAATCGCATGTTTTGGTAATTCCATATTCAGAAGGTTTTAGAAATTTTAAATTGTCTGTCACAAAATCATTAGACAATTCAAATTTGTATAAAATAGTTTCAAAATTATTAAAATCAATAAATATGTTTAGTAATAAATCTCAAACCCCAATAAGTTTAGTTTCTGATCTAGTGTATAAATTTTCATGTAATTGGTGCAATGCCACATATATTGGATAGACTTCCCGTAATCTTTGCACACGGGTTCAGTAACATAGCCGATTGAGAGGTGTGAGTAATATTATTGAGCATAGAAAAATGTACAAACTCACAAATAATTTTAAATATTTAAAAATTTTATATACAACTTCAATAATAAGTGGAAAAGAATTTTATATAAAGCTTTGGTGATTAAATCACAATCCCCTAAAATAAACTTTCAATAATCAGTAACAAATTTATTGAGATTATTTAATTAAATCGTAACAATTATATCATTATTGTTTCAGTATATAACATTTAACAAAGATTATGATGAGAGACTGAAGATGAGAATAATTTCCTCGAAATATATTTCTTAAATTTGGCGTTTTAGAGTTTTTATTAATAATAGGCCATCATGTTTTCGATTTTTAGATTAAAAATAGTATTTAAATTTTCTAAATAAACTTACTAAATCAATAATAAATTTTTATTTAGAACTAAAGCAGGGAATAATATTAGAAAAAGTACATAAAAAGTTAATGTATATTAAATCATATTGTCTTAAGCCGTTTTTTTTTTATTGTTAAAAGATCTTACATAGTTCGTTTGTTTTGATAATTTAAATAATGTTTCAACCAAAATTCCGATAGAGGTAAAAAATAAAATGAGCACGAATACCTTCTGTGGTAGCTCTTGGACCCAAAGGTTTGTTAGGATATTAGCAGTCATGACAATATGACTCATCTTTAACTGGAAATCACCCACTGGAAAAAATTTCCAACGTCATTTTTGACGGGTATCCAATGGTTAAATCTCCTATGCGTGCATCTGATGGGATTCCTTTGTAAATTGCCTCGAATCTTATTTTTTCTTTACCACTCATTTGCCCAGCAATATTAATTTAATTTTTTTGATTTGTTTGTGTTATTTTAATTTTTTATATTATTGATTTAATAGTTATTGACTTAACATCTCTATGTCCAACAAAATTTCCCCCAAAATAATTTTTAAATTTTTTTTAAAAAAAATGATTTTAAAGTTTATCAAAATAAATTTAATATTAATTTAATATTTAGGTTTTTATATATTTATTAACATTTTTTCTAAAATGCGAATTATATTTTAAAATATTGAAAACATTTATTAGAGTTGAATGAATAACTTGTATTTTTTATTTGGAAAATATCGTTAAAAACACTTATAAAAATTCCTTAATAAAATTACACTAAAAGATTTATCTTTAAAAACCTGTATAAAAAATTCATTGTAAAAATGACACTACAAATTTGAAAATTTTTTCCTCATACAATTTGTCGACTCGAAATTTTTCAAATTTTAACTTATGTAAACTTACTGCAGACACTATTATCTTTTTAAAATTTTTACTTTTGGTTGACTCTAACTTAAAATTTTTGAAACTTTGTAACATAACTGCTGACACTATTTAGTTTTTAAAATTATATTGCCTTATGTAATTTTGTTGATTCTAACTATTAAAAATTACACCTTGTTCGCCTTAATACAATACCCATAACATGATAAATAACCAGTTGACCTACTTACTTTATATATAATTTGCGCATCTTCTTATTTAATAAATAAACCATGTAGTATGTGTTTATTAATTAAACTATATAGCCGCGACCTATTTATTAATTTAACCATATAATTCCAATCTACTTATTTATTAATTAAACTGTATAAAGTTTTGGTCTATTTATTTATCAAAACTATATGACTTATGTATTTATTTAAACTTTATAACCTACTTATTTGTTAAGATTATATAACCTACTCATTAATAAAACTATATAATATATATTTAAGGCGTTTATATGTATAAATTACTTAAAACTTTAGCTACTTTAATGTGACCTATATAAAATCGCTGGTAAAATTTTAGCTTAATAATATTTCCACAACATGAGGGAGGATTGTGCAAGTTGTGACTCTTCTTACTACTTATATATCATTACAAATTAATACCATTTTTTTATTATTCAAAAAACAGTAAAGCTTGTCTTATAAAATTAAAAAAATCACAGCAAAGTTTATCACAGATTTATAAAAATATTTTTGAACTTGTAGAAATATCTGAAAAACAATTTGGGCACTTGTACAATTCATTGACACAGTTTAAACAAAATGTATGACCACAATTCAAAACTGTATCTTTAGATCTATCCATACAAATCTGACATTGAATCTGAAAAAAATTAATTTTTATGAAGTGAAATACGTAATAAAATAAATTATAAAAATTGTTTTGGTTTAAAAATGATCTACTGATTAAAATCTATGTTTGTGAAATTCAATAAAAATTCTATTACTAGATAAGTTTTAAGCTAGTTATACGCTTAGCCTAACATTAATTGAGTTTCTAACATGGTACACGCGTGTTTTAAATAAGCTTAAAACTAGTATGACATTAGAAATCCCTTTGAATTTTGTGAGGATTTAAAACCATAAAAGTATACAAATTAGAAATGTTATATTTTAAAAAGGTATTTCAAGTTAGATATAAAACTTTTGACTGAATTTTTAACAATATGTGAAACTATAATCTCAATTCGGATTACACTGAAATTAAAGTCTTTAAATTTATGACTATTGATAAAATTGATGTATTGAAAAATATTTGTATTGAAATAATTTGTAACAAATTCAGAAATTTAAATTTGTAATGTTATGAAACTATAAATAGCATGAGAAAACTTATACTGAAAATTGTGTTAATAATTACACACACACCCACAACACAAAATATGTTGAATTTTAATTATTATAACTTTAGGATTAGAATTTTTCAACAAATAAACTTTAGATATATACATTAGGATATTATCATGTTTGAACTTTCCCATGGGAAAAATATGCCATACTTTAAAATAACTAATATATAATTTATTGAGGATTATACTTTATCAGGTAAATAAACTTAAGACATATATTAGAATATTATTATATTTTCCATGTGAATAATATCACAACTCAAATAAACCAAATTAAAAATCTCTTAAAACTAATTCCCAAATGAAATAGCCCAAAAGTTTTAAAGTTTTCTAAGACTTTAAATACATCGAAAATATATATGGGTCAATCCAAATTTATATAAATTTATAAATGTGAGGAAAATTATACATATACATGATATTTTTAATTAATTTATTATCGATTGCAACAAGGCCCACGAGGATGCAGAGACATCGCAACTGTGGAAGAACCCCGATCGACAGATCCAATTGTGATTTTTTATTGAATTGATTCAGATGGGTTGATGTTACTTGATTGAGGATGAGAATGTTTGCGTCAGAATTTGTCAAGGCTTTTCCATTTGATTGTTCACTATGACCTGAACCCAACGCTGCCATTAAATATCCCAAAACTAGACCATCAAACAGAAGGTTATGATATTCATTCATAGAGCATTCTTTAATATTTGTTGGGATTTTATCAAATGCAGTTTTAATACGACTTGGATATGTAGCATTTAACATATCCATCCAACGAAGAGTTTTTCCTGCTTCACTTTTATCGAATTGTGCAGCTTGAGGAGAAACAATATGAGATATAATTCCAACTTGTGGTTTAAGAGTAGACAAAGTTTCTCGAGCTGTGTTAGCGTCTTTGGTTATACGAGTCACAACTCTACACGAAACATCATATTGATAAAGAGCGTGAGATAATTCGCATTTAAGAGCCTGGTTCTCTTGTTTCATGATAAATTGTTGAAGCACCAAAGCATTCCATTCATCCTGAAAAGATTTCAATAAGGCTGGAATGGATGTAAAACTGGGTGGTTTCGATTTCACGTGCATTAGAACTCTAATTTCAATCAAGTCATCTCCAGAAAACTGTACCCCAGTGACTGGATTTAAATCACTGTTTGTTAAGTATTCATCAATTAAGCCTTTTTCATAAACAGGCCCTGATAATTTATTAAGAACTAGAACTTCAGGAATTTCATTATAAATCGAACATATTAACAACATTTTGAACGGTTTAAAGTCAAAATTTATTTTCAAATTACACCTTTTTATTACTTGATAATTATATTTTCGGAATCTTTTATTTTTATAGTCAAAAGTAAAACAGATAATAGATCAAAAGTTTAATAATTTATCCAGCAATCATTATCAAACGTTTGTTTTACTTTTTTTAATCTTCCAAATAGATATGATTCGGTCTCTGCATATATTATATCCTTGAATGAGCACAGTAATCATGCAGTTTAATATGCCTATTCTATCGTCATCAGGCATAATATCCAAATCACATTTGGCATACATATTGTATTCATTCAATTGAATATCTTCACGCATTCTGGTGAAAAATTGACCTAATATCATTTTATCATCACAATTAATTTTCGCAAATCTAACGTAAAACCATCTTTCCAAAGTTACTTGTTCTTAGAAATAAATTAAATAAATAATTAAAATAGTTAAATTTAATCAAATTACCTTAAATATATAAGTTATTGGGCAATATATTATTTAAATTGTATTGTAAAAATTCAACGGGCGAAATTAGTAAAATAGGCAATAAATTGTTTGACCGGGAAAAACTGTTTCCCTAGCAGTAATCCAAATTAATGGCAACCCAAAATTATAAAAGGAACTGACAACAAAAAAAGTTGCGAGTTGGTCAAAGAGGAAAATCTAACGAGTTTGAGAAACGAGTTGAAAGTAATAAGCAGATAAAGAAGTCAATCAGATTGCAGTGACTTATTATGTGATACCCTTAGGGTGTTTACGAAAAGCAAATAATTGTATCTTGTGGCGAATATTTGTGAATTAAGATTTCTTTGATGGGATTTTGTCTTATTGATTATTGAACACGAGGAGTCGGATCGAGAGACCTATCCATCGACGAATATTTAATATCCCAACACTTTTTAAGGTACCTACATAAAACATTACAATACAAAATGTAATATTTTAAAGGAAAACCACCTTTATTTTTATGATCTATCGTATTTGTATTTAGTATTGTTTTGAACCAACTATTTATACTATTCCATTTAATTTATAAATATATTAGTAGAAATATCAATCAGAGTTTTTAAATAATTTTAAATATTAACAGCTCAATTAAAGTAATTATGTGTGTCTTTTAATTAGTTTTAGAGCACAACTTAGACTTTTAAGTTTCCAAAATAAATATATTTGTATAATAAAAATATATTAAAAAATAAATATTAAAATAATACCGAATCATTATCAATTGTTTCCGATAATAATTTGATAATTTCGCTTCCAAATTCCACTTTCAAATGGTTATTCTAAAATTAAAATAAACAGTTAGTATAATAATTTAGAAATCTATCCATATTTGTTCTAAAAAATTGAAATATTTTAAATGTGAATAAACGATTTTAAATTTTTAATAGTATTTAAAAGTGCAAAAAGCAGAAATTGTAAACAAGTCGCACTTTACCACACTGTAAAATCACATTGTAACCCATAATTAGTATATTATTTTTTATTGAAAATAATTATTAGTGATTGTTGAAATTTCAAGCAATTTTGTTAATAAAATTTTAAAAAATTTATTTTAAAATTTCAAAAATTAATTTCATCATTTATTTGAAAATTAATTTAAAAAGTTTGATGTCGTATGTTTGATTCTGATTTCACCAGACGTTATTTACTCTTAAAATGTTATATTATATCATTTTACCCTATTTTACTTTTGTAAATTTAACCATGTTTTTTAAATATCTTATAATATCAAAATTCGATTGACTGCCATTTTCTGTAAAAACAATAGATGATCAAAATTTACTAATTACTATCTCTGTTTCAAATTAAATGAGACATTTTAATTTTTGAACTAAAATACAAACTACCGAAAGTATTATTCAATTTAATTGTGAAACATATTCTTTAGATATTATTAATCAATCTAGCTTTGAAAGCAACTGTTATAATCTATAAGTTTCTCAATTGAAAGAAGTGCTAAATATTAATGTCTATATTCATAAGTGCATTCGCTGCAATTAAACTTTGTGCTGGGTTTCTGGATGTTGAATTTTGAAACTATATGGATGATACCCAGGCAACCCGTGCAAATGGTTTTTCGCTTAACACTCGGTACTCGTGGTCACCCGCACAGGTGAGCGCTATTGATAATGCTATAATTTACTGAACTTTCATTTCTTATATTTTCCTAAATTTTGTTAAACTTAATAAACTTTTTAATTACCTCAGATTCTAGATTCGTAATTTTGTTTAATAGCAATCTGGACTTTTTTTGTCGGGTTTAAGCGATTTATGTGGTTTTCATTAAAAAAGGTTTCTTTCTCCGTCTTGCGTTTTCGAATTTTAATAAATTTATTTCCTTACTTAGTTAATAATTATTTCCTTATTAGCGAACTACTTGGTAGTTTTAAACATTATTGGTATTTTACATTCGGTGCAAGTTGTTTCCGAGAATTTTAATAATCCTTTTATTGATAATATTTTCTAGTCTATCATTCTTAAACAAGTAAATGACAAGAAAAGCATTTACTGTGAAATATCCATTAGGCGAACCTTCTAGACCACAAGACGAAATTAAATAGTTTTCCACATAATACATGTTCCGTTTTAATATTTTATTTATGCTAAACATCATCATTTTTAATTAATTATATCATACTTTGAACGACTTAATATTACTTGCTATTGGTTTTCAAGGAACACAACCTTGCAATGGAACTGTTCGGGTGAAAAAGACTTTCTTGACTCAAATTCTCAAAGAAGAAATTCGTATATATAATAATCCAGCAACTATTATTATAAAGATGAAGTCACATTGCTCCATTATGTTCCAAAACAATACAAGAACATAAATGTTCTTTGCGTTCTTGATCAATATGAAAATCTTAAAAATTTAATCTTTACACCGATAAAAAAATATTATCGCTTTATTATAAAACAAAGGCTTAAAAAGCATAATAAAACAATAATGTTTTATATTTTAAAATAAAAAATTATGCGCAAAAAAATTTGTTAAAGTGCAACTTTAAAAATAATCAATGATTATGAAAAATGAAAGCATTTCAAAATATTAGTACCTCATTTTTAGCTTCTAACTTTGCTAAAACTGCAGATTCAATAGCCTCGTGTCTATAGCGTTTCAGATCACAATTCAAAGCAACAAGAACGTTCACCACATCAAATAGCAAAAATTTACAAGCAAGGATTAATGGCGCTTCATTTTCAAGATTTGTCTTATTGGTGTCGAATATTTTCCTTTCCAAAATGCTAACCATTGTCGATGAGGGAATACCGGACTTTATCACAGCAGTTACGACGGTTTCTCCTCCACAAAGAATAATATTTTTATAAAGGCATAGAGACATTATCTTGTCAAATAATTCTGTTGTATTTTGTTTCTTAAGAACAGATATGGAAAGGGATATGAGATATTTATTGCTTATTTCATCAACATGAGCATGGCCAATTATTTGAGATAATAAATTCCAATTTTCAGATTCGACCAAATTAGACAAGATCACTTCAAATGATTTGGTAACTGACAATTTCAATGGCTGGTTGCAATGGTCCAGCATAACATTAACAAAACTAGAAAAAATATTTTAATTTAAATTTAATTTATAATTTATGATATAATTTTTCTATAAATTGATTTCTGACTGTCAAGCATATGTTCAAGCTTTTCAGTTTTTTACTTATAGAATTTAAATTATAACTTTTTTTGAATTGTGAATTTAGTCGCGTCTGTGTGCGCGATGAATTTTTGTTGGATTGATTTGTGTGTGCACATAGACGCGAGTAGTTTATTTAGATTAATATGCAGTTGTTCGATTTGGTCAAATTGAAATTTGGAATGATGTTTTGGACTAAAAATTGATATGTTTGATCGAGTTAATTTTGGATTTTTGGTTTTGCTAGATTTTTGCATTTTGTCGATTGGATTTATTTTTTTGAATATATTTTTCAACCAGTTCTTTCTTTCTACGCATCTGGACGTCCGACTGGTATCGTTCTAAATTCTGGAGATGGTGTATCACATACTGTGCCAATTTATGAAAGTTTTCCCGTTGATTGATGCAAGATACAGAATAGATCATTATGATATAAGTATATTTAAACAATTTTCATTATTATAATTAATTATTATAACTCAATAATAAATAATTTTGTGGTTGACAAACTGAAACTATATAAATATTAAAATTGTACGAAGCCCTAATGAAAAAGATACAAAAATGTGATCTGCAATAGAATTGATAACAAGGATAGATATAATCGAAAAGTAACTACAAAAAATGCATAATTCGACTTGTATAGAAGATAAATTTGAATTTACAGAAAATCAGTAAATAATTAAATACAAAATGTGAACCTAGAAACCTAATTAAATACAAAATAAATAATGAGAACAACTGATTTGTTTAAAAAATGTTCAGAAGACTGCAAGACGCAAAAAATACATTAAAAGCGAAGATATCGCGAATAAGTTAACGACGGAAAACCCATGTTATAAACAACGTAAGAAGTCAAAAAAATAGATTTCGGAGAGCCATAATTATGATAAAATAATTAATGGTAGTCAAAGGCGGAATAGATTAAGCCATACCAAGACCACAACCAAATAATCAGTTATTTTTATTATTAAATTATTATTATTATTATTATTATTATTATTATTATTATTATTATTATTATTAATATTATCATTTTTATTATTATTATTATTGATTTTAAGAATCACAAAACAATGTCATCAATTTTATTCCACAGTTTATGACTTCATATAAAGTATTCCACTAAAAGGGAGGATTTTCGTCAGCTGCGGAGAATCCTTTGATAGTGTACTTAAAATTGTACTTAATTTTGTAGAATTTCACTATGATATTCCTCTACTCTTGAATAATAGAGATCGAAACCTGCTGACTGACAAGCTTTTTGAATTTTCCCTACACCATAGCATTTCTTGAATCTATGAATGCATCCATTAGTCACAGTATTGATACGTAAATCTGGTTTGTTACAGAATTGTCAAAACCAAATCATGAGGGTCGCGTCGACATAATACAAGGACACATTTAGCCATTTATTGCTGTAACTTTTTCATGCACCGGTTGGTGTCTCCACTGTTTTAATTATCTCTTTTTGGTTTTCAAGACATCGTTCAACCTTTGAGGTTTTATATTATGAAGAGCAGCAACATCTTTCTTCGTCATATTTGTGTGTTCATCAAAAACCTTGATGATCTTATATTTTTCATAGTACGTCTTTTAGTCTGCAACTTGCGTTTTTCAGTCATTAGGAAGGCATTAAATAATCATAAAAAAGTGTACAATCAACGTTAAGAATCTAGTTTTCAATCGCTCTGATTTGGAATTTTCATGGTCCATCAAACATTGTACTCATTTTCCGCGTGTATTTCAAGTCAGCATATCTAGAATTTCATTTCTGAATTTCATTTGTATGTCCAAACTGCTCAAATAATTTATCCATGTTTTCCTAATATAATTTCTGCAGGACCTACTCCAGTAGTTTTCAGAACTGTCGCATTTAATACGTATTAATCCAGGTATTAATTCTGCCAAATTTTTCTTTCTCCATCTTTAAGTGATGCATTAATAAAATCTCTTATAGTACGAAATTGTCTTTCAACCAAACTATTAGTATGAGTTGACGGACTTGAAAATATCAACTCAATTCCTGCTGTCTTTGCTAGTTCTTTAATACTATTACCTTCGAAAGTCTTTCCACAATCAACGTGTAACTCCTCAGGTGTCCAAACTTCAATATCTAATTATCCATATTTTATTTTGATTCGTGTAAATAATATTTCCTTTTAACATATATTTATTATTTCTCTTTTATCAATTTAATTTTTTATTTCTTGTATCTCTGCATAATCTCTCTGCCATTTCTCACTATTATTATCAGTCATCAATTTTAACAATCTAGTTTTCAATCGCCTTGATTTGGGATTTTCATGGTCCATCAAATATTACATACATTTTCCACGTGTATTTCTAGATAGCATGTCTGCATTTGTATGCTCTGTACCTTTTCTGAATTCCATTTTTTTGTTCAAACTTCTCAAATAATTTATCCATGTTTGGAATTGTGTGGTTATAGGCTTCTTTGTCGTTAACATAAAAGTTATTGTTTTATGATCAGTGCTCTACACAAACCGTTTAGCATAAAGATAATGGTTGAAGTGAATACGAAAAATAATATATAGCCAAGAGTTTTTTTTGTGTGATACAATATCTTCTTTCATGGGTACTTATTACATTGAATCCATAGGCAATAACGTGTTCATGTCCCTGTTCATCAATTTGTAATAATACGGCTCCAATTGCGCCTGTATCTAATATTAATTCTTTCTTAAAATCCAGAAATACGAGAATTGGTGCTGTGGTTAACGCTCTTGTCATTTCTTTCGAATTCCTTCTCACATTCTTCTATCCAGATTTTTTTTAAACTATTTTCCCCACATATGCTTTCTAACGCTTTTGATTTTATGTCATATTCTTTAATAAATCTTCGGTAATAGTTGCAAGTACCTAAAAAGCTTCGCAAATTCTTTATTCACTTAAGCCTCTGAAAAGATTTGATAGCCTCAATTTTACTCTGATCTGTTCGAATTCCTCGACAGTTAATTACGTGCCCTAAAAATTTTACTTCACTCTTTAATAACTGACAATTTTCCGGGTTAATTCTTAATTTTGCTTCCATTATTTTCTCTAAAGTTTTTCCGAATACTCAATTGTTTTCGTAAAAATTAAAATATCCGATGTGTTGTTTTAATTTTATTGTCCTTGAATTAACTTTCGTTTGAGATAGAAGCAACGCGGGACGGGTAAGCTAGTTTTTAAATAAATCTTTATATTACAGTAAAATTTTGATATATTGACTATAACAAACTGTGACATTTAATAATAGGGTTAAAATTTACCTTTCATTTTTTAAAGTATTTGCAATATCAAATATGCTCTCTTGATTTTGGTTCAATTTGTTCACATCTCCTTCATTTGTCAGAAGCATTTTTATAATTGATTCATAGTTCTAATAAATTAAATTAAATTACTTTAAACAAAATAAAAAGCTTAAAATAAATATTTTTTTTTATTTAAATTAGATAAGATCAATCAAATAATGTACAAAATATGAATTAAAAGATAACGCCAATAAAAAACTTTTCGTACGATATATTTTGACAGCATAACTGTCATCTTCAGGTACATAAAACCAACTAAAAATATTATGAACTAACATTTAATTTAAACAAATTATTTTTTATTAATTTAATTTTGTAATAAATAAATATTTAAAAAATATATTCAAATAACTTTTAATTAATTTAAAATTTTATTTGTATAAATATTATAATTTTCTATATGTTGATACCATTCATTATTATAGCTGTTTTGTTAAATGTCGGTATCTGCCGTCTTGTCTGGGAATAGGTTAAGAATAGGCACTTATAAAAACAACCTTAATTTCAACTTAATTAAGCCTTATTAGTATATTTACTAATCTATCCTTGTGTCCAATTATAGTTGTACGATATATTAGAACATTTTTAAAATAAATAACGCAGTCTGCCCAATTATAAAATTATAGAACAACATTTATTAATTTTAAAAAATATCCTTGTGCCGAGCATAATACACATCGACATGCATGAATATAAATTGTTCGAACTTCTTGGTGAATGCGATTTTTAATTTGAAAGAGTCTTCTAATCTTATTTGATGATACCCACTTGTTAAGTTTATTGTTGGAAAATAATGTGCATCCCCAATTCATCAAACTTTTCCCAATAAGATTTAGTGAACTAGTTTATACGGCATTTAATTTCCTTTACTAGACAAACCTTCTAATTGTACCTCTCATATTTTCTCAAATAAATAACGGATTACTGGATTTCTTGGACTTATTACTCAACATTCAAACAGTCCTTCGATTACATTTTACATTTTCTTCACGGATGATTGTTTAAGAAATAAAATTTGTTTAAATTTTATTAATTGTTAGGAAAATATTTGTAAAACATTATATTTCGCATTTTCTTTGAAGGAAAAAAGAAATGAAAAGTCATAAAATATTATTTTTCTATTTTCATCGCAAAATTATACTTACTTCAATCTCGATAGGTAGCAATTCTTCATGCTGCACATCTTAATGACAAATATCAAATAAATTTATTTAAAATTAATTAGTGTAATATGAATTGAAAATAGTATATTTACTGATTGTATAATTAATAAACATTATAAATTTATTTATTTTACAGGCCGTCACGAACTTGTTTAGAAAATTCAAAATTAGTTGACAAAGGTCAAAATATATTCGTTGGGGCAAAAATTAAAGATTGCGTAGACGCTTTAGTATTCCAGTGTGGCCCCAAGAACAGTTGTACTGAATTTTATTGATGTAAAGTATTGGACAAAGGCTGAGACCAAGAGAAGTTGTTTGAATCAAACGGTAACACATGAAAAACAGTTTCACAAAGTGAATTTAAATTTATATACAAACACCAAATAATACATTCAAAATTGTAAGGGAACGTGAAGGAAAAAGAACATAAAAATAAATAAAACGAAAACACATCAAGGAGTTCCGCAAGAAATTAAATTAAAATATTATATGGAGAAAATAAAAAATATTAAAATGATTTTGAGAGACCTGGATGGTAAAGAAAACAATAAAGAAAACAATTACCAAACTTATATAAAATAATACCCAGAAATACGTTAATAAGAAAATAAATATGAAGATCAAAATAATTTATTGAGAAAAATGATGAAATAGATGACACGAAAGGAAATAAGAAAATATGAAAGAAAATAGTTAGATAAAAGAGCTATAATGAGATATTTCATCATGGTAGGAAAATATAAAAAATGTGGAAATTTTGGTAGGTAAAAACTCAGAAAAAATAAAGAATAAATAATGGATCTTAATAAATATATTTTTGCTTCTGATACACCGATGTCAGGCAGACTATGATGAACTTTTAGTAGACGTCGGATGTTTACTTAGAGAAAAAACTGCAGTACTAGTGATTCTAAAAAACTTACCAAACCAGTAATGAGATTTCCAGGTGCTCTAGAAATAGAAGAAAGTATTGCGCCTGTAGAATTGCAACAAAACAATACTATCTGATTACCAGTAGTAATATATGCGAAATTGTACAGATTCATGGGTGATCATGGACAAGAGCTCAAATCAAGAAACCGATGAAGCGTAAGCATCCGGATTACAGACAACAAGAGAAGAAAATACCATTATTCAGCTTGATCCCAATGTTGTTGCAGTTACGTCACAAGCATCAGAAGCGCCTCAGGACTGAGGAAAATCCTAACAACCACAAAATCTAAATTAAAGAAAGATAGACGGCAGGACAAATAATACTCAAATGAAAGCACCGCCAAAAGAACTACAGTCAGGGTATTACAGTCAGAAACTAACAAGACATGAATTATTTAACAAATTGATGAGAAAAGTGGATATCATCCTTCATTTACATCAGAAATGTTGTGGAGATTTTACCAGATGTTAAGACTGATAAACCATAATTGGCAGATTCAGAAAAACAAAACAATTAATGTGAAAAATAATATAAATGTAATCAGGGATTTCACATGGAAAATCCCAGAAAATTTGGAAGAAGGGGAAATCATTGATACAGCACGAAAATTCCTTGAAGAAGGATTAACGAAATATAGAATGATAATTAAAGCAATTGTGATTAAAGATGCTTTTAATGCCATAAGGAACGATTCATCGAGAATAAATCATCAGATAGACTATAAGACTAAAGTAACATATATGACAACCTTGGTGAGTGGATGTTACAGAATCAATTTTGGTTGCCAAAGGAGACCGAAATACGAATTAAATGAGAAGTTAAATAACGAATTTAACAATGCCAGAAATCAACAAGTACTTGGAAAATTTACTAAACTGATGACAATGCTATTATTAATGATAGAAGTATTGCGACAGGCAAATTCTTTTACTGCATATTATTGCAGTAATCCATCGCTAGCAAAAACATATTTACTTGTTGATACAGTGGATTGCAATGAGGCATATGTAGACAAAGCAGAAAAAAGCAAAGACGGACAATACCATGCTTATCAGAAAACCAGAGCCGTGATTTATTAATTTGATTGATTGTAGAAACATCAGCTCCAGCTTGCCGTGCTTCCATATTTGCCGTTTATCCTAATCTGGCAATTGTACCCAAATTGTTAATTAAATTAGGTTTCGTCATACCAATACCATTGTGGACAATAGTTAAAGTTCTGGAATTGTTATCATGAATAGTTCTAATCATTAACTCCTTTGATATATCCAAAACTGATGGATCTGTTAAACTTTTGTAGCGAATCTTGCCTAAAGCATCGTTTGAATTTGAAATTAATTCTCCGAGGAAAAATAATACTTTATTTGAATAGAATGTGTTAATAAGATCCAAACATTTTAAAATATTTCCCGGAAACCAATGTATCAGTACCATTGATAGGTTCTATTAAATTTCCAATTTTAGATTGATTGAAGGCAAAGTCAATAAATTTTTGTAAAGTGGGGATTTGATTCATTTATAAATTCTAGCTCAAAAAAATAAATAATTTGATCAAAAATTCAATTCCGAATTAAAGATTTATTTTCAATTTATCATAAATTACATGAACCAAAATTTTTCACAAAAGGCAATATTCTAAAGAAAATTCTAAAAGTCAATTTTTTAAATCCACAAAAATTCGAAATTTCCACAAATAAAAAAACTAACTGATTAGACAAAAGAACACAAAATATTGTTCAAGAATTCGATAATTTTCACAATTAATTAAATTTCAACAATTTTTGATGAATTCCGAAGAAGGCAAATCGAGCACAGACGCGAGCAATTTTAATAAATTGCAAAAAAAGCATAATGCGCACACAGACGCAAAAACATACCGACATGCCAACATTATTTTTAGCTGGCCGAAACAACAAGTTTAGATTTTTACATTTTTAGACTCGTAATGAAATGTTCTTCAAAATTTTAAAAAAATATTAATTTTTGAACACATTTACATCAACTTTTATGTATGTGCTCAAAATATATTTCACAAATATTGATTTGATACGAAGTTTTAAATTATATGCTAGATAATGATTATTTTCATTTCAACAAGCTTATTAACTCTAAACCTTTGTGTAAACATTGTTTGTTAAACATTAATTTAAATGGATTTACAAAATGAAGCTGTTTATCAAATTGAGGACCTTAGTGGTAGTGGTAAAACGCTTTTTGTAATTAAATTATTTCAATCTAATCTCGTTGAAAAATTCACCTCTAGTTGACACGCAGAAAATGTATTTAGAATTAAAAATGAAGTCTTTGCAATTTTTCCTTTTAAATAGTTGAAGAAAGCCTTGAAGGAATGAAAATTATAAAATCTGTATTCAATCAAATTTCTTGAAAAAAAAATTTGTATTCATTTGAAAACAATTTTACTTTTGTAGTAAATCATGACCAAATAAAAATTCGTTAAAATGAACGAATAAATAAAAGAAAGATTATTTACTACCTTTATAAACATTATTTAAGTGCGTAGCAATCACCCGTTTCCCACGACTGTCTACAATACGACGCCTCCAGAATATGCCATTTGATCCATTTTCATGATCTTGATCCTGCAACATTAATTATCATGTAAAACATGGACAACTGCCAATAAATTTACCAATTCAATTACACAGACTAACAATTTATTCATCCATCCAATCTATCGCAATTTGCCTTTCAGTTTCAATTCCGGATTATATAGTTTCACAAATACAAATTCATTCATTTTGATATTTTTGTCATCTAAATATCGCTTCGAATGCTCCTCCTGGAACCGAATAAACTTATTTGGTGCAATAATTCCATTGTCTAAAATTTGTGGATTTACAGCATTTTCATCTGAAATAATAATCGAATAAAAGTGGAAATGTCCATCACAGATATAAATACGTAATTCAACATCAGACAACAATGCGACCAGGCCGTGTCTTTCCATACATTCAAATCTCTGAGATTGTCCAATCTTGCCATCCATTCCATGCTCCATTTCATCTTCCTAGTTATATCGAAAAATACTCATTATTACAATATATAGAGTGAAGATCCCAACCATATCAAGTCCAACGCATTTCTCATCATTAATCCTTCCTATCCATTTCACTTCACCAATAAAATCTCGATTTCGGCCATTTGGAGAATTTAAATTCATTTTGATTGGTTTTCCAATACTAATTCCGTTGTCACCCCCACAAGGAGAAATACGATATGGTTTATTTATATCCACGATTTTATTCGCAATAAATTGCGTTTTTTCGCTTTCTTTTCTAATTAAATTGAAAGAAAATTAAAATTAGAATGAAAAACATTTTTATTTTGTGGATTAGTAGTGAATAATTTGACATGAATTATAAAATAAAATAAATATGAAATTAAAAAATAGATTTATTCAGGATATTAGACATCAAATTCCCGTTTGGAAGAATTCTTGCAGCTCAGAAAAGTTTGAAGTAACATTTACATGTTTTAAATGATTAGAGGGGCAAATTTACCGCCGGTTGTGAAAAGGAATTAAATGCCATTCATTAATATCGCTTTTAAAATAAGAAATTATTTAATACAAAATAAATAAGATTAATGCCTTTCTCTGCATTAAATTTTGTTTAAAAATATTAAAATAATTATAAAACTATTTTCATTACAATAATAATTATAAAATTAAAATACCAGTAAAATAAATGAATGTAAAAGTTAATATCAAAATCATCTCATGCTATCAATAAAACAAAACATACAAAATACCGTGAATTATATTATCCGCCAGCACCAGAACTCCTTTTCCTTTGTCGCATGTAAACATACGAAAACAACTGAAGATTCCATTAGTTCCTTTCACATCTTTATCCTAAAAACGTTGTTAACTCAATCAATTCATATCCGGAAATTACCATTGTAATCCCAAGTGCTTCCTGTCCATTTATCAACCCAATCCATTCACATAACCCTCCAATTTGCTTATTTTCTATATTATGAATTTTTATTCTACTTTTGATGCGTAAATCTGGATGTTGTTGAAGTAATTCGGTTAATTCAATGCAGCATATGCAATCAGGATCTATAAAATATGTTGTTTCTTTCCGCGGCCAACCTCTACCAGGGAGGATAGCGATTTCTGAATGGGCGGCTTAAAATAAATAAAAAAATTTAATTGTGTCCCATCTGGTGCACTTTTTGGTACTAACTTCTACTTAAAAACTAATAAATATTTCATATTACAAATAAATCATTATGTGAAATCATCAAACCCATTATTAAAATGTTTGTCAAACTTTTCATTAGTATACTCCTGCTTATCATTGTTAACTCATATTAATATAGTAAACGTTTATATGATTTTATTGCAATTTTATTGTGGTGGGTTTCTGTGTGGTGAAATTTTTTGCAACTATATGGTTGTTACCCAGACAACACTATACACATATTTTTCGCTTACCACTCGGCACCCGTTGCTAAGCAACGTTGGAACTGTGTTAGAGTTGGTGAATCGTCCGCAAAAAGTGAGCGCTATTGCTAATGCTAAAATGTAACGAACAATCCATGGGTCCAACAAACTGTCGATAGAAGGCCTGTGTGATTTCGATGTTAAGGTCCCATTATTCTCCTTTCTCCTTCTAATGTTAATCTATACTGCTATATTATTTATCATTATGTACATTCCCATAGTCCTCCCTGTCGTTGTTTGTATTATTAATTTTTCTATGGCCTGTACACCTTTCATTATGTTAAATATCCTTTCAGAATCTCTCTTACCCTCATTTCTATTATAACTAATATGCTCCCTATTATTATTACTAGTAGTATCATCGTTACTATTATATGTATTTTTCTTATCAATTGTTACTGCTATTACTGTTATTATTATTCTTATTACTACCATTATTATTAAAAATTATCGTTACTATTATATGTATGTTTCTTATCAATTGTTACTGCTATTACTGTTATTATTATTATTATTATTATTATTATTATTATTATTATTATTATTATTATTATTATTATTGTTATTACCATTATCCTTACTACTATCATTATTATTATTCAATTTTTTGTAGGGATCCGCTATTATTTCTTAGTTTTATCACAATATTTTAATTATACAAACAATTGAGCCGCACTCCACTTTTAGTTTACAATTTTTGATCATTTTTTTATCAAATTTTAATCATTTCGGAAAATTTGAGCAGCGTTTCACCCATATTTTCCATTTCAACTCAAAATAAGTTATTTAGTTCTTAAATATTATTTAAATTATTTGTTGTTCATGATTTTGGTCGTTCGGATTAATCTTTTTCCGATGGTTATTCATTTTAACTGTGGCAACGATTTCGTGATTTCCCCGTTACCCTTTCCCTTTCTTGTCCTTATGATCTCTTTGTGTTCACATTGTATTCAATGAGTGCCCACTGGACTTCTCAGTGTTTGTAATTTTGAACCGATTGTTGTTTAAAATTTTATGTTGACTTTATCGAAATGGGTGCAAGAAAGTTGAGCTTAAAGGCCCACTCTCAAGCAACCTTCTTTCGCTATTTAGTTCTATGATTTGACGTTCGGGCCCGTCGTTACGCAGAACTAGACCTTCACGGGCACGAGACGTTGGAGGATGCACCTACTTTTACACGTCTTGACTAGTGTGTGGATTTTACAACCTTGTGATATGTATTGACTGTGGGCCAGAAAAGAAAACTAAATAAACAAATAATACTATTTTAGCGAATCCACGTTTCAATCAACTAAAAGATTCAATGCACAAACGTATATTCTTCATTAAAATTCTTCATTTCATATTTTCATCAAATTTCATAAATAAAAGCAATTCTAATTGAAAATATATTAATGAAAAGCAAATCCACAAATTGACACTTGCATACTAACACTGAAAAAAATCAGTCTGACCATCTGCACGCTAACACTAAAATTCAGTATGTATGTCTGTATGTTTGTCTATCTAAAAACTTGTGAAAACACATCAATATATATACCTAAAATTTGACTATAACCTTGCGTGTTATTTTTATTGCAATAAAACAAATTTGACCTTGAAATTATTTGTGTTATCTAAATTTAATTTTTATTATTTTCTTAATTAAAATTGAAAATTTATTTCTTAAATCTTTTAATTGAATTTTTCCAACCAAAAATATTTTATTTTAATTCAGTTTTATTCAATAATTTTCTACTTTTATATTAATTGTCGTTTTTAGGTTAAATTTTCTTGTTATTATGTTATACATTTATGTAAATTTCGTGTGGTTCTTGATTTATTTTGTATTTATTTTATTTTACTTTGAGCTTAAATTAATAATATTTGTGAGCAGTCAAAGAATTGCAGTCTTATTAAATCATTTTGATTGAATTTTACAATTAATCTGGGAAATAAAATTCTTATTTCACATGTAAAATACATTTTGATGACTAGAATTAAAAGTTTAGCTCCAACCCACCATGAAAGTTGTAATTCTTGTAAAACCTATTTTGAGGGGAAATTCAAAACGAGAAGAGTTTTACTTATTGAATAAAAATGTTAATTGAAGCTTTGACAGACATTTTCCTAATAAAATCTGGAATCCATATTGGCAGGCTAAGAACCAATTTCATTCGAATGCATTTAAAGAATCAGAACCGATTTATAAAAAGTCCAGGAAGAACCTACCATAAAGGAAGCAATGATTTCAAGGAGCATTACTATAGCAAATACAATTAAAGTTGCCATTAGGTGCACAACAATATGCAAATTATCCATCAAAAACTGCAGAATAACTAACGTAAATCAATGCCATACAAGAATACACTGTATAAAACAGAAAGGGATCAGTGGTTACGGCAATCGTAAAAAAACAAAAAATAAATATTTATCATAGAGAGAACTAACTTTATGCTATTTCAATAAACAATTTAAAAATAATGCATATAAGTAAATAATAAGGAACAGAAAAAAAGCACAAATCAAATCACCAAGTGCATATCACACAGTGCCATGAAATGTAATCGGATTCAAGCCTCAGGTAATGAAACAGGAAACCGAAAAAAACATCATGGAGACGGAAGAATTCAAGAGCTTCATCAATTATGAGTATTTTTTAAGTAAAGCTTGTTTTCTTCAGAAATCAATATTCACATTCCAATTCGATATTTAGCAGTAGCAAGCAGATTCATTGCAGAAGTCAACGAACAGCATAGCTTATCCTTTTCTATATTCTGATACAAGGACAAGTTTACGCCTACGTTTACAATGTCTCACACATTGCTTCCCATTTGTGGCTCAATTCTACTGCCAAAGAAATTCATTGGTAGTGGGGCTCGGTTACAAGGAGTAAATGGCAACCTAAATAATCAACCTTATTACGACCAGCAATGACAAAAACTCAAAACGTATGGAGACTATCAAGATTAGAGTGAAGAACCCAGTATATTATAATACAACTATGCCAACAGTGCCGACTTTGACTTTAAAAAAGTTTTAGCCAAAATTTGGGCTTGACCCACCTCAATGGCATCACTCTCGAATGTCTATAAGTCACCTTTGTATTCAACATAAAAAGTTTTATCAATCAAAAGGATATTCCCACAATTCCCCATTGGAACTGTATAGGATTTTACAGTAATATGACCAAAATATGAGAATTAAGGGGCTCATTAGTACCAGTGATAAATAAATCATCTTTGTTTAGAAATATTATTTTAATAAATAATTGATTTTTTAAAAACGAACTTTAATTTATGAAATTTTATGTGATTTTAATAAATATTTGATCTGTCAATTGCAGAATTTAAGATAAATAATTTTGTTTAATTGAAAAAATAATATTAATTAATTGAGACTTTTAGACTGGCAGTGCTGTGGAACGGAATGCAATTACAGCAAAAAGAAACAACAAAAATAACAAATCAAAGATATTTGAAAAAAATCAGATTTCCCAAAAAATGCATGATATATTTAAACTATAAAAATAAAGACAAACTTGATTCGCATGAATCTCTCAATTCACCAGTAGGGATAAGAACGCCTCTTCTGTCAGGGAACTTGAATAGATTTTTGTTTCCAAACTTTCCATCAGTTCCACATTCGACTGGACCTGACTGTCAAAGATGTCAAATAATTAATGTAGCTTCAAAGAATGTTACCAATTCACAGCCGACGCATAATTCTCCATCAACGATGCCCCTCCATTTAATATTTAATATTTTAACGGCACCGTTGATCTTATAGCAGGTTGATTTATTAATTTGTCGCCCATTTTCTATCTCCCGAACATTAAATGGATCAACAACATTTAAATTAATTTCTTTGATGAATTTCAATTCAGATTTTACTGAAATTTAATTAATCAATTAATTACAAATTATTTAAATTTTGCCTCAATATTAAAATAAAATATTGTTAATTAAATCTTAAATTTATAAAATTATTATAAATATTCAAAATTTAACGAATTCTTGATAAAATTACTGATAATTTACCTGTTGCAGAATATTTTAATATTTAAATTATTAATTATATAAAGTGAATAATATACTTTTATTCTGATAATTTATTTTTAAAAAAAATAATCTTGATCACATAAATTGAAATGCATTTAAGCTATCATATTTTACATTTATTGTTTTCAATAGATTTATTTATTTTAATTGGTTAATGTATTCGCAAAATGTAAAATCTTAAGATAAAAACCTTTTATATTTTAAATATTTTCTTATTTATTAACTAAAAAAATTTCAATATTTTTGATTAATTTAATAATTTGAAATAATTTGTTTATTTAAAATCCAATAAAAATAATATTTTTAAATTCAGTATTATTTAAATAAATTTTGAGGCTTAATCAAGTGGCAAAAATATTAAATTTTCACCACAAATAACTGGTTAAAAAAGTAAAGTCACATAAATTAGGTGTAAATCAATAAAACATCAAATTCTTCCGATTTAAATAATGATCCACGCTTTTAATCAGATCTGTATAATTATATTTTACAGAAACGGTTCGCTCTTTCCGCAGAAAATATTGCATTCACTCTAAGATTTTGAATTTCATCGAAATTTTGGGTGTTTCTAAAATATAATTAAAATCATTTATTTTACCTTAGATTTCACCTTAGATCTGTTTATATTTTCTTTTTAAATTTCATTTATTTCTATCTAAATTATTGATCAATTTAATGTATAATTGTGATGAAAACAAATGATGATGTAAAATATAGAAAAATTTTCTATATTTTTCTTTCGAAATATTTGAAAGGGGCATTACACCTTCTACCGTTTTTTTTCATACACTTTCCACCCAAATAAAATATTTTATTCACTTTCTACCCAAATAAAAATTTTTATTCACTTTCCACTTTTTAAATATACGTCGAAATTACCGAAATTATTTTAAATATTTCTGATTTTTCAGTAAATTTTAATTAATTATCGGTAGTGATAATAACATTCATGCAAATTCCGCATTTTAAAATCTTTTAAAGGTGCAAATAAAAATAATAAAGTTCAAAATATAAAAATTAAATAAAATTTCAACTGAAAAAAATAAAATTTTATAAACGTGCTTGGAGATAAATTCTGTTGCAGAGTAGCAATTGCCAGTTTATCCCTGCATTCAAACAACCGCGTCCTCCAAAATCGGCCATTTGTTCCATTTTCATGCTCTTGTAACTGTGCAAATGAATAAAATAAATATTCAATGTTATTATTATTATTAATTGCCCGATTACCAATTCCACAGCACAGACGGGAACATTATTCATTGAGCCATGCCATTTCAATGTCCCTTTCAGATTTGCTTGCCCATTTAATAGCTTCACACTCACCATTCCATCTTTCTTTATTCGTTGCGTGTTTAGAAATATATCACCGAATGTCTCGTTGCATCTCAAATATTTATCCGGATTTATGATTCCAGAGGGCAACATTGGAACATTATTATCATAGTTATCTGAACAAGTATTTCAAAAAACAATCCATTCAAAGAATCCATTCAAAAGGTATACAAAAAGTTTAGAAAAAGTTTGAATTTTTTTTGAAAATTTGAAAATTAATTTTTTATGAAATAAGAAAGAAATTGCTAAAATAATATAATACTAATGCAACGCGATTATGAATGCTTTGTTTTGAAATAAACAGGTAGACATAATGTAATTTCACAAGTTTCGCAATTCCAAGTTGTATGTAATCAGCAAACGTTACAGTGATGCTTTTTAATACTATTAGAATTGAGCGCCGACATAAGAGCTCAGTCAATTAAAAAAACATGTTGCCGACAAAATAATATGACATGGTTAAAACTTGTTTTAATTAAACAATCGTGGTTCGATAAAACGATATTGCTCCTATTTTTGTAAATTTATATATTTTGGTTAATAATTTATGAAAAAATAGTTTGAAAATATTTCTAAACCAAGTAATATGGAGAAGATCGATTCAAAGAAATGGAAGGCTATTATATTGTTCGAAGACTATAGATATCGAAAGGATAGAGCAAATGCTGATGGAAGTTCGACATGGAGATGCTGCGAGAAAGATTAGTTTGTACTTCCTTCATTTTGTTAAATTTCATTTCAGTTTATATTCTCACTTTAGACCTAAACATTTAACATCTTTGTGTGTGTTATTAGATTGCGTTTTGAATAATTGGACTTCAGTTGTTAGTCTATTATAGTTAAGATGCCCGCAAACGTTCAGTTGCATATACCAGTATTTTTTAAGAAACTGAACAATTAGTTTTTTAAAGAAAATATAAAGAGTTAACATCAAACGATGCTTTCTGATCTGATTATTTTTTCTTGTTCCTATTTATTAAATATTTTTTTTCAATTTCTAATTTGCGCTCTTATGTCGGCACTCTTCTGTCGGCAAATTAGTGCGCTCTTTTGTCGGGTTTCCATTAGAATTATCTCTTTCTCTATATTGTCCAGGAAAATGCTGAGCTCGAACTGATGGACGAGAAGGTAAATTTTCAAATGCATTGAACTTTTCGAATATTTGTCTAACCAAAATTTTTCTGAATTCAAGATGTGTCATTTTCGACATTTCTTTTTTACGATAAATTGCATATGAGTTGAAAGCAGCTAGATCAAGAAGGTGGATGAAAACCTTTTGTACCATTTCACAGTCTTTCTAATTACCTCTGTGAACGATATTTGATATCTAGTTGATCAACAGCGCCCATATTTTGGTTGTAATCAATAATGCAAGTTGGTTTTACAATATCCTGGTTTTTTCGACCAGTTTTTCCAGTAGGAGCCATAGTTGGTTGATGAATTTATGATAGCATAAAAACTTCTCGCTTGTCTAACCATTTTATATATATAAGTTTCCTATTATTCACCTGTTTAGTTTGTCCCTTTGCCAATTTAGCCTGCAATTTCGGTAGGTGTTTTCGATTTTTTCTAACTGTTCCAACAGCTCCTATTCTCTTTATTAGTAATAATGTGAAAAGGCTAGGTCTTGAATATCAGTTGTCAACATAAAGGATGTGTTCTTTGTTCAAAAACCATCGATCCACTAAATCCAATAGATTTATCAATTCGAATATTCGTTTCTCTACCGGTATAAATTATGAAATCCAAAAATATTCGTGTAGAGCAATCAACCAAATTGAACATCTAGATTTCAAATCTGCTTGTCTTTGAAGGAATATATTGCATGGACGATAATTTCCTTTTCCAAAGAAGCAAACTTTCATCAATAAATAATTTTTTTGATGAGACGGTGCAGAATCTAAACTTTTGTTTTAAGTAATTTAAGATTGGATTCAACTTGAATAGGCGATCATTATCCTTTTTTGATCATCATTAAAGTGAAAGCATCTCAATATGTTTTCTCAACATAATTTTGGCAAATACAGGAGTTTGAAACAAAAATCAGTTGTCCAAAAATCTCTTAGTGCTCTTTTGCCAATCATTCCAGCTAGTAAAATTATTCCAAGAAAGATATACATTTCCTGTAGAATAGTATCTTGCCATTTCTTCAAATATTCTGATGTGGAAAAGGAGCCTTTGAAATAAATGTTTTCGCATAATCTTCATCAAAGTTTCGTCTAAAAAGTTCATAAAGTAATCAATAGGCTGCATATTATCAATATAGCCAATACACATTCTCGATTGCAACGAATATTAAAATTTATTTTCCACAAAACTCGAATTTGTCCAAATGTCATTTTCATCGTCATTCTTCATTTCAATATCGTTTTCCATGTCGAACTGTTCATCAGAATTAAGTGTTGAACCATTGTCAGCAATATACTCTACGAAATCAGCCATAATTCATGATCACGTTTTTAGATAAACTTATTTTATAATCAATAAAGAAAGAAAATGGTGTCTAATTTCACTTTTCTTCAACTCACCAAAGTTTTTCTAAACAATTTTTTTACGTTTATATTTTGTCAAAAGATAGCTCTCGTTTACTAGAAAAGATCTAGATATCTCGCGTTCAAGGATGAGGCAAACAGTTATTTTTTAATATTAAATGATCGGTTTCTGAAATGTTGCAGGAGCTGTTGACAAACCAAGTGGTAACCTATTGAAACAGAACTGACCTTCTTTTGTACTAAATTCCTTCTTGATTTGCGAATTTTCATTCAACTCTACTTGATAATAAGCCAGTCCTAAGGCATGGAAGAAAATATATTTGACTAACCTAAGCAATCCAATAATAATTGCATGCCTGGCATAGGAAATGAAAACGTTTCTGTAACCGAATTTAACAACCTGAAATCTAGACACATTCTTATGGAGCCATCTGGTTTTCCAACTATCACTAGTAATGAGATCTACGGACTTTGATATTTCCTCGCAACTCCATCTTCTAATAAATTGTGTACTAATAATTCAACTTTTCCTTCTAAATGCATAAGTTGTCTTCTGGGATTTTGTAAAATTGGAGGACCTGAAGTCTTCATTTCATGTGTTATTACTTTTCTATGACCTAAGTAAAATCTGGATGCCATAAAAATGTAGCTAAACTTAGATACTAAAGTACCAAACTTCTAATTATTGTCCAACTTGAGTGTCAATAACGGAATCATTAACCGATCCAAATTTGTATATCTCTTGTTAACTAACGAGAATTCAATATTATTGACTTCCTTAAGCTCCATGCCAAATATTTTCATGGAGTCTACTTCTCCTATGAAATCTGGAAGAATTTGTCTAACAATAAATACATTCAATTCTCGAAATCTTTGTTCCATTTTGCAATAATTTTAACGACTCCGAGAGGTTTCTCGTCTTCCCTTGAAAAAACTCCAACCGCATTCAGCTGTCCATCAATATTTGGCTGCCAATCAACCTCAAACGTTTCTCACTCATCACATTGATTGAAACTCCTAAATCCAATAGCATCTCTACATGAAATCCTTTTATTCCAATCATAATCCACTTTTTGTCATCATCCTTCCTAAATATCACATCCTTCTTTTCAACATTTCGTTTTTTAAATGCAATTACTGTCTCGAACCTACTGACGAAATGTAAGCAACACGGTCTTTTTGGGTTTTTCTTGTCTCAACATTATGAATGAGTGGTTCTATCAATTCATCTGATCTATCATCGTTTTCCTCATGTATACAATAAACTATTCGTCTTTGTGCAACTTCTAAATGAATGACCTTCCTTACCGCATATGAAGCACTTGTCCTTCAATAAGCATTCAAATTGCATTTGGTAGTTTTGTCCACAACAAAAGCATTGACCAGATATTTACCTTTCTTCAACTGGTTCTGGTAAACCACAACATCTATTATAAATGTTCCGCGCGATATGTTTCATTGAAACTAAAGGTGGTGGTCTACGCTCTATAGTTGTTCTCTCATTATATTGTTCTGCCACGGGTTTCACTTTATCCATCTGTTTTTCGTTTCTTTCATTTCTATTTTGGTACGTTATTTCTGTTTATGCGATTTGGGTATATTCTGTTATTAAAAGATTTTTGAATCTATTGCTTTTGTTTATCTTGAACAACGTTTACATAAGTCGATTTAACTATTGCTTGGACTTATTCAAATCGTTCTTTTGTATCGTAACCTTATTGTGCTTTATATACCTTTGCTAAATTTCTGATTTTTTCTCTTGTAACATTGGCCTTCGCCCATATATTTACTTTCAAACGGTCGTTCCAAACTCTGTGCATAAAATCAGTTCAACTATGTTTTCTTTTGAAATTCCACAGTCATATACTTCTTAAATGAGTTTCTTTATTCGAATTTCATATGTAACAAATCTTTCATTGTGATTTTGTCTCAATGATGATAATTCACAAATTTTTATCCATAATGCACTTCCTTTTGGTAAATGTGTTGTTAAACCATTCACTAGCATTTTCACTAGTCGTGGAGATCTTTAATTTCTTTCCAGAGGATAGACGCTTTTTCAGATAATAGTAAGTCAAATATACTTACTAAATTCAAATCATTAAGGTGAATCCAACCTTCAATGTCCTTGAGCCATTGCTCTGCTTCCGCCGTGGTTCGGCCGTCGAATCTTCTGACACTAAATTCAAAATGTTTTTTGCCTGTTTAGGCAAAGATTTTATAATCAGCTTCTGATACCGAATGCTTGTTACCGCGTGAATCGGTTCGATTTTTTCGGCGTGGTCACCAGTTACAATCTCTTCAAAAGGCATAATTTATACTAAAGTTTATTTAAATCAAAAATTGACTAATCTCTCTTTTTTCTTAATTCTGAATATTAAAACAAAGTTTTTAATATTCATTGATCTGAATAATATTGATCTGAAATAAATGAAGAGAAAGGAAATTGTAAATTGAAATAAATAAATGATGAAAGAAAAGATTTACTGAAAAAAAAATTTATTGATTTCGAATAAACATTTTTCAATAGAAATAAAATTTCGGTTCAATTTGAATTATTTTAATTAACAACTCAATTAATTTCAATCGCAAATATTACTTTTATTGGCCATGTAATTTCTGGAATCGTTTGATACTCTGTTAATGGAGCTGTCTAAATATTATTTAAATGTTTCCTTTGATCAGATATCAGCAAATGCTTTGACTGTCGAATATTGTGGCTTTGTCAATGATCTTACTTTCGGATTTATCTGAACTTTTCTTTTTCTGATTAATTAAACACTAAATTAAAACAATTTCATAAAATATTCGCAATATAAAAATCTCGCAAACTTATGAAATTGTTTCAAATGTCAAGCATTCAAATGCCATATTGTATGAGTAGATCTGCCTGAAGTCAAAATACTAGATCAAAAAATAAAAGTGAAATGTCAACTAATTAATAAAAGATCTGTTTCATTTATTTGATATATTATTGGATAATTTTGCTCCAGAACATGCCTTTAATTAATAAGATAATAAATCAAATAATTTATAAATGTATTCGAAATCATATATTATTAAATGATATTTAATTTTGAAAGTCTCTTAATGTTCTATTTCGTTACATCTGAAAGTTTGTTCCGATTTTATTTGCATAACTTAAATAATATAAAAACTGCCGCCCTTTCCATATTAAAACCGCCATCACAAAATAGTGAGGGGTTAAAAATAGCGACATACAAAACAGCGATTTTTTTTTAATAAGTCTTCAAGTTTTAAGCATTACGAGCATTTGTTTTTTGTATATTTTACATTTTTTTATTTTGTTATACTAACGTCAAAAGCAATAAACAGAAAATTTATTATTTAGAAAAAATATTATTTAGCACTCAGTAAATGGCACAATCTTATACTGCTTGTTTCAATAACTGATAATTGTTTGATACCTTGCACCAGGTACGTTGGATATTCTAACATTGATATCTATCAGTTGTCAGTTATTGAAATTAGTAGTATAAGAGCCATTTACTGAGTGCTAAATAATGTTTTTTTTCTATTTTACTTAATTTACAATTATGGGATTTGTAAGTACAATTTAAGGGTAGCGGCTTTACAACTACTCTTTATCCGGTTTTATATCTACATGTTACTGCGCGTTCATTTTCTTTTCCTCGATAAAATCTGAGTGAACAAACATTCTGACGGGGTTCTCTTCTGATTGGTGTCATCTTAGCGCTGTGTTATACCATATGACGATATCCGGAGGTGTTTTATGATTTCTGGATGCATGAGACTTTATTGTCGAGTGGTTTCTTTCTACACAAAGTTAGTTTTAAATTCCTTTTAAAACATAGATTTATGAGAGCATTTGATTGTAAACTTACCTATTATCCAATAATAATTCTAATACAGGTCCACTTTCTAGAATACTTACTCCAGATTCCTCGTGTCTATTTCACTCCAAATTGAAAATCTGCTGGGCCGAAACGTGGATCCCTCGTGGTGAGTAACACCAATCGTATATCTTTCAGATTACTCCACAACATCCAGTGTCTCATGCTTTTGTCTTCCAAACTAGACAAAAATAGAAGCCGTTGTGGGAGCCAATGAAGAACCCATAAGAACCCCATCCACAGGGTCCGGGCCAGAGTAGTCTCTATTACGAAGCAGATTTATAAACCTTGTTACATTACCAACGTTGCTTAGTGACGGTTAACAGGTAAACAGGATGGGTAACTTGTATGTTTGCGTGCTCAAGGTCGAATAGCCTTAACGCACCAATTAATTTTTTCCTTTATAAAATAGAATCACATTTACAATAGAAAATTCAGTTATATTTTAAATTACTAAATTATACTAATTTATTTTACTGTAAATATTAGTTTATTAAATTTTGATCAAAAATCTAACCTTTTCAAAATAAAATAGATGAGCAATATTATTTTTCCCAAGGTAGTTTTCTTTTAACACGCTAGTTTAATTAAATTTTAAAAGACCTATTTTAAACTTATCGATAAATTAGAATCAAATAAATGAATTGTACACTATGCTTATGTCAAGATAGTTTTTGGGTATGTTTAATATTATTATAAGATGAAAATTTATGTAAAAATTTAATTAAGAGCAACAGTCATTTTCAAAGTCCAAACTATCCAATTTTTACAAATTGTTTTCAATATACTTTGCTCATTATAGGGCCTTCAATATTTTTCATAATGTTTTCTATATTGTTATTAGAAAGCCTCTTCAACAAAAAACACTTAAAAATTATTACATTTCATTCGTTTGATTTACGACATTCAATAAAAATCGTAAGTTAAATATCCAGATAATTTCGTTTAAAATTAATTTTAGATATTACCAATTTTAGGTGGAATTTTGGTGTTTGCTGAAATGCTAATAGACAATTTATATACAACAAATAAGGATTCAATGTTATTTATTTCATGCGGACTTTTATCAGCCAGTTTGGTAATGAAATTTGATTTTGCAAAACAACTTTATTCCACAGCAAATTCATTTGATTTATCATTTAATTTAATGATTTAATAAACACCATTTTAGCAATAGGTATTTTACGATCTTCAATGTGTAGGGACTTTTAGTTATGCTATAATTCCCACAATTAAATGATGTAGTTGAATTGATTGACAAATAAAAGAAATCTCCAAAATTTATTTGTATGGATAATATCATAATGATTGGTTATTTAATTGTGAAAACTTTGATTAAGCTTTGTTTCACGACTTCTGCAGGCTCAAAATATCTTTCGTCTTCTTTACTATTTGTATTGTCTTTTATTAAAACAATATATCATATTTCCAATTTACTTTTTTTTTGTTTTTTACTGGCATATTCATAAGCCAATCTTTATTAATGCTCTTTAAAAAACTCTTTCGCATGTTGTCTGTCCGATAGTATTTTGGAAGGTGGAGTTTATAGTAAATTCAATTTTTGATAATAGCTCCACCCAATTTTTGTAGTCTTTATCCTTTAATGCGATATAAATGGCGTATCTAGTGGTTATAATTGTAGCTCTATTTGCTCATTTTTTGAATAATAATAAGAACTATGATAGATTATTTTAATATTGTGAATTTTCATTAAATATTTCATAGCTTTGCCTTCAAAGGATTTTAATTTATCACAATGTATGATCGCCGATGCACCATATTTCGATATCCAACTATTTTTTTAAATTCTGTCGACATATTTACTATATTGATCAATTATTCCAAAAATGTATTTCATCCCGTACTGTGTTTTCTTTAATGGACTTCAAAAATCAATAAATATAGTTTCAAATAAACTTGTTTTTGAAACTCAATAATTTATATACTTGAACCTCTTCCCTCATATTTCTCATTCAAAAGTTATTCGATATATATTTCTCCACTTTTACAAGTCCCGCATGGCATAACTTTATACGATATTATTTTTATTATTCATTTGTTATCCATATTTTATCATCTTTTGGTTTTTAACTTTTGTCTTTAAGCTGTCTATAATCTTTTAAATTTCACTTGATTTACTTTGCTATTCTGGTTAAGAGCTTTCCTTCGTAATTGTTAATAACTTAGTTATTAATTTCCCTGCTTTTGCATCAATACGAATCGTTTGACATTGGATGCTTAGCACATTTGCTTCGTGATCTTCTCGTTAATTTATTTCTAAGCTGTTTAAATAGTTTATTCGCGTATGAAATTGTGGAGTTATTAGCTACTTTGTTTTCATCATATATGTAATTGCTTCGTAACCAAAATCTTTTCTCAGAAAGTTAATGTTAAAAATAATTTGTGAAATAATAAACTGCTAAAAGTTCTTTTCTTGTTATCCAATAGTCAATTATAATATAAATGGTTTTGAGAAATCTGGAGATTTTAAAACCGGAGCATATTAATTTTCTGAGTTTCACAAATGCCTTTTTACACTCAACTGTCCAAATTAATTTTTTTTCTTTGCTCTTACAGTTTTTTTAACATTTTTGAATCTTTTGTGTAAGTTTTAATAAATTTTCTATAATAATTAATTAATCTTAAATGCTTCTTATTTTTTAATACATTTGAGTCTTGCAAAGTCTTTTACCACGAGAATTGGTTTTCAAACTATTTTTACTTATTACATATCAAAGAACTTCACTTCATCTTTTAGAAATTGACATTTAAATAGACTGATTTTTAATTAGGCTTGTTTAACTTTGTCTAAAAAACATTCAATATTGTAATATAGTTCATTTGATTCCTTTGAATATATTAGAATATCATCTAAATATACAATCGCTAAGTTTCAGTTAATTTCACTCAGTACAAAATTCACCAGCTTTTGAAAAGTTGAAGGGGCCACCGTTATTCCAAATGATATTCAGTTAAAACAATATTGTTTGCTTTTAGTAGAAAATGCTGTTTTCAGCTTTGATGACTCATTCAATTCAACTTGATTATAAGCATTCCCAAAGTCAATTGTACTAAAATATTTTGTTCCTTCTACAAAATTCAATAGTTCATTGATATTTGTAATCGAAAATATTGGTAATTCTGTTACAGTGTTAAAAGTTCTTAAGTCCAAGATAATCCTTAAATATTTTTTATCATTCATTTTCCCACAAACTAAAGTAGTGTTCTATTGTGAATTACATCATTTTATTATACCAAACCTCTCTATTTCTTTAAAATATTCATCAATTTTTGATATAAAATGAGTTAGTTTCCGTCTTGAATTAATAACAATAGGTTTATCCAAGGTTAAGATTTCATAACATAAATAATCAGCTTTCACTACATCCCATTTCGGTTTCATAAAAATATCAAAATTAAAAATTTTTACTAATGCCACTTTTTTAACTTCATTTATTTCTGACTTTCTATTCGATAAATTTCTGCCAAATTTTAACATTTTTTCAAATCTTTTTAAAAGATCAATTCCACTGATTAATTTCGTAGAAATCTCTTCGGCAACAATAAACTTAGCATGTTTTAATTCTGCAATACCTAAAATTTGAACCTTTATAATAACGTGCCTAAAATTGTAATATTGACACACCTCAATTTTGTAATACATTTTTCGTTTTTTTATTCCAATCTTTTTAAATACACTATTATTCATAAAGTTAATCTTATCCCGGTGTCCAATAAACAACAAAATTCATGACTATAAATGTTAAATTTATTATTAAGAATACAAACTTTCTATACTTTCTATAAAACTCAACAATGTGGTCATTTTGTTTAACATTTTATCCATTTATAACCTATTTCTAATAAACTCATTTACCCTCCCCTTGTGTAGGAAAGCACGATGGAATTTATTTTTTTATATTAATATAATATTTAAGTATATTTTATTTGTTTTTGAAATCTGATGCTTATTTAATCAATACTGATTGAAAGATTATTTTTGTGAACTTTGTACTAAATTTGTTTTCTTTGAAAAAAGTCCTGGATCTTATTATGTAATATTAATGTTGAGATTATAAAATGTTGGAAACATACAATTTAAAGAGGTTACAAATTTAGAAAATATTTAGAAATACAATTTTTAATTTTATTGTGTTCAATGGCAATAAAAATCTAATCTTGACTGCAAGGATAAATATCAAATGTACAATTTATAAATAATTAATCTATTTATAATACAGATTTCTCAAAATAAAATTGTTTAAATATCTTCAGAACGGAAAGAAAAAAAAACGGAAGGAAAATAAATTTGTTATATTAATAAATATTTTCTAATTTATGATTTTACTCGATCTAATAACTTTTTTATCCAATCAGGTATCTAAACTTCAAATTCTATTTTAATAACTTTTTTAATATTTTATTATCGAAATTAACAACTCTATAAAAATTCGCTACACTTTAAGAGTACCTATCATTTTAAAACAAACAAAAAATCTAAAATTATATTAAAATTGTTTCAATTTTTAAAAATTTCTCTCTATTAAACAAAAAAATCTTAGTTTTCAGATTTTTCTTACAGATTTATGGGTTTTCATTAAATTTAAATTTTAGGTTTATTATTTTTCTAGATTGTTTATTTCGTTCATGAATTTTAAAAATTAAATGATACAAAATTACAAAAATTTGAAAAATTTTTCCAAAATAATACATTTGTTTATAATTAAAAGTTGAAAATCTACAGGAGCCATTTAATTTAAAGTAAAAAATTGAAAAAACAAACTTTGCTCAATAAGTTTATTTTTTTAAAAATTTATTGTCAATTTCTTGCGATATTTTTTGTTGCAATATATCTGAGAATTATTTATCCTAGTGAATGTTTCCCTCCGAGTCTTTTATGAAATATACGACTAATGTGCAAGGAGTTGATTACAAAAAGAACAACATCAAATCTTTAAAATTCATTTAATTTTTTGGTCCTTTTCTATTTATTATTTTTTTGATATTTCATGTTTCTTTTTTGACAAAATATTAAAAATTAATTTTCTATTCAACACAAAATTAAAAGCGATTACTTAACGATCGGGTAATAAATTATTAACATTTTACAAAACCAAAACCAAAAACTTGTGTTGAATAGAAAATTAATTTATGGTCATAAAAATATGAAATTTAACCTTTTGAGTTCGGGACTTTTTTTCTAAATTGAGTTAATTTTTTAACCAGATATTGGTTTGCAATTTAAATTACAGGTGAAATTATAGAAAGTTCTCACTCACCTATTTTAGAGTTAACAACAAAAATAAATTTGGTATATTCATCTGTCCGTACAGTAAATCATAAATTAATGGCATATTGAAAAGAAACTGATATTTATTGAAAAAAAATGTATTATAACAGTATAAGGAAATATAATTTAATTAATTAAAAATACTGTAAAACATGATTAGTTTAGATTCTAAACCAATCATGTTTTACTTTGAAGCACTTAGCAGGCCGAACAAATGAAAACTAGCATGAAAGCGTCACTAATGAAGCGAAAACATGGTAACTGGTAAAATTTTGTTGAAGCACTAGAGTCTATACCAAATGTAAAGCAAATATAAAATTTTGGTGTTTTTAATCTGCTCATGGGTTTCATTGTCCCATTGTGACTCAAAGGGTTAAAATTAATATGCAATTTTTTTATTATTGTTAATGCTAAATTTATCATTTCAGTTCTCCGTGAGCTTTGCAACGGAATTACGCCGCCGTGGAAATAAGTCAATTGATGTAATTCTATTCGTATTTTGGTGGATGGTTTTTTGTGGTTATTTCTTCCGGTATTACAGCCATTTTATCGCATTACTTCAAGTAAACTAATAATAATAACATATTATTATATTATGTCTTCAAATATTACTTCAAAATAAAATTTGTAATTTTATAAATTGTATTTAAATGCAGAATTCAAAACCAAATCGGATAATTTTATTTTTATTCTCGTCATTTGCGATTTTGATCTTTATAGTTTCAATAATTTTGGATACGTTTCTTCGATTTCCGCCAAATCTAAGAGAGGTATTATATTTTGTTTATAATAATCATATACATCATCATCATAATGCACTTAATATAAATTTTCTAAAAGCTATATATTTATATATTGTTATCACTAGAACTTTATCAAAATCACGGCTCTTTTTTAGAAAGTGAAAAATACATGGTCAAGGTCAAATTCCGATTATAGTTTAAACGAATATAGATGTACAAATTTAAAGTTTTTATTACTGAGTAGTATTGAATGAAAACATGACTTGCTTATTGAGGTTGTCAAATTTAAATTCTTTTCGTTGGGGCCCAAAAGCTTCAGTGTATCGGCTGCGTTGTGTGTCAACGAAATTTGGAGAAACAGAAAACAGCAACTTTTGTAAGCTCCTAGAAATGTTGCACATTTGCAGACCAATAAATGTAAATTGATATTTCGCTAATAATACTTATCACTCTTGCATAAATACTACCACTTAAATAATAATTAATAAAAAATTATTAATTTAATTTTATTATAATTCATAAGTCATTATCATGTTAATTTAGTCTATACAAAATTGAACACATTTTTCCAAAATTCAAAAATTAATTTTTATGATTTTTGATAATAAAAACTTGTAATGGCGAATTATTATTGGAATCCGCATATAATATATGAAAAAAATCTTTCAAAAAACTTTATTTGGTTAATAAATTCTAGACAAAACATCCAGAAATCATAGCGTCTATATTCTCACAGCTTACTTACAAATGGATGGACAGGTTTAATTTTTATCATTTGTTTGTTTGAAATTTCTTTGATTTACTCCATTTTCATAGTTTTATTTATAATTGGTACAAAGTCGACATGACAGATAAAACTTCATTCGATTTGCATTCAACAGAAAAAAGTTCAATCAATTCAGAAATTTCTGCTCAATATTTCCACAACTATGGAGAAAGAGAAGATATCTTCAGAAGGTAGTCTAAAAGATAAGATTTGATTAACAACATTTCAAACAGAGCATCGAAAAGTGAAGACGAAGAGTTTTTGATAAATTCAGAGGAAAAAGAGTCTTTTATCCTGGAGCATAGTGGGAAAGTATTAATAAAATCAATATTTGGTGCACATTTCCACATAATTTTGATTGCTTGTCTCTTGAGGATTGTTAGGGATATTCTTATTTTAACATTACCATTGGTGCTAAAGTTAGATTTATCTATATACATTATTTATATAATGGCGCTTAAATTTATTTGATTCAGATTGTTGTTAAATTATTTTAAAGAAAAACAGAAAAATTATACTTGGAAAGGTGTTCTATATGCATTTGTATTTTTAATACAAGGGCTCATTGGAAGTGTTTTTGAAAATTATTGTTTTACTTTGACCAATAAGATAAGCATCAGAGTTCGTGGATCTGTGATTGGCATGATTTCGCGGAAGGTAGAGTTTTATTATTATTGTTATAATTATTATTATTATTATTATTATTATTATTATTATTATTATTATTATTATTATTATTATTATTATTATTATTATTATTATTATTATTATTTGCTTTTTATAAAAATAATAGTTCTTGAACATTCATTGAATCATATCTGGATGTGCAAATATGCTAATGATGAGGGGTTTTAAACTGTTTCAGAAAAAATTTAAACCTCTGTGATTAGTCACATTATCATTTGTTGAAACAAGTTGTTTCGGATTAGGCATGTTTAACAGTTATATTTACAAATGAAATATTGTAACCCTTCAAATGAAATTAAACTCAACAGAAAAATGCATTGTAATAAAAATAGACTTTTTAGGATTAAAATTTTATATGTTGAGCTAATGATATTTATGTGAGATAAATGTCTTATAATTAAATTTTCAAGTTTAATTTTTTTCTTCTATTTTGGCTACTCCGGAAGATGTTCAAGTTTCATAATATATTTATGGCAAGCTTTCATTTAAGAGCTTTTTATATTTTCTGATTTTTGTGATATTTTTCGTTTGTCACCTGTCATTAAAATTAGTAGTTATAATATAAAGTTATCACTGAATATAAGTTGTTTAAGATTAGTGTATTGGCGAATAGTATATTAGCGAATAGATCACTTTCAAAAATAGGTAGACCATGTTTGCGAATTTATTGAATGAAAGTTTTCTGTTCACTGAATCATGGAACTTTGTGACTAAATGCCGTCACTTTTTATAGTAAATTTTGTTTAAACATTCAGTTTTATGTGATTGTCAGATAATTTTAAAAAGACTATTGAGAAGTTATTGCCATTATTCCGTTCATTTTGCACATGACTTTTAAAATGTAATATAAAATATAATATGAGTGTCTTGTTACCTTGCTTGGAAGGTATCCTGCCTCAACGATGGATAGTTAATATAATCTAACAACGGTTTTTTTATGAAAATCAATTTTTAAAATATAATTTATAATTTCAATGTATATGTTATAATGTACAATTTTTACCAATGCTGATAATGTAACATTGGAATATTCTAGACATTGCGATTGAGTGCCGAAGCCAAAGCAACTTATTCAGCCGGAGACATTATCAACATGACTATGGTTGATATGGAACAGATAATGAATTGGATAGGTAAACCGTTTATCAATTATTTGACAATCTTCTCTTCATTTTCGATAAACAAATTGTTCACTGGCACCAATTTGTGTGAACAATTTAAATTACCGTATATACTCGTGTATAAGTCGACTCGAGTATAAGTCGAATTGAAAATTTATAGCGTCCAAAATTCGAAACCTGTTTATAAGTCGAAGTAAAAATTTTTTAATTGAAATAATTTAATTTAATTAAAAGCAATACGATTAAAAACTCATTCTCCAAAAAAAATTTTTTTGGAAAAAGTCCTCAAGTTTAAATTTCTTGACTTATACACGAGTATATGCGGTATATTCGATTTTTTCGTTGCTTCACTGTAATTTTAAATTTCATTTGGTTACAGTTTATTCCTGGATTTTATTGTCATGTCCTTTTCAAATCATTTTGACTGTCGTCCTGCTTTACTATGAACTTGGAAATTCAATTTTTGTCGGTGTAGCCATGATAGTGACCGTGATTCCAGTGAAAATTGCTATTATGCGATTAACAAAGAAATATTCGGTATAAATTTACTGTTTTCTTATTGGATAATAAAAAATATATTAAATCGATTGATCCTTATCCACTAATAATGTTTTTTATCTTTTTCACCATTAATCTTCGTTCGGTCTTATTATATGTTATCAAAACTTTTTATTTGCTATTTAAATAGAAGAAACTGTAATTTAATTTGTTTAAATCATCAACTTTTTTTCAAACCAAAAATTTATATTTCTTTGAAAAATTAAACACTAACATATGTTGAAATTTTTAAAAAATATACAATATAATTTTTGCGATTCAAGGTTTATATTAAGAGTCCACAAAATAAAGATTAATTAACAAAAAATTTAAATTATTTAAATTTGTGTCCTTATTTGAAAAATTATTTAATTTATTTACATTATTATCCAATGAAATTTAAAATAATTAAAATTATTTAAATTTATTTTTCAATTTAAAATTTATTTACATTATTATCTAATGAAATTTAAAATAATTAAAACTATATAAATTTCTGTCCAAATTTAAAATTACTTTAATTTATTTACATTATAATCAATGAAATTTAAAATTATTTAAATTTCTGTGCCAATTTGAAATTAATTTAATTTATTTACATTATTATCCAATAAAATTTAAAATAATTTAAATTAATCAAATTTCTGTTTCAATTTGAAAATTATTAATTTTATTTACATTATTCATTGAAATTTGAAATAATTAAAATGATTTAAATTTCTGTGCCAATTTGAAATTAATTTAATTTATTTACATTATTGTCCAATGAAATTTAAAATAATTAAAATTATATAAATTTCTTTTAATTTGAAATTAATTTAATTTATTTACATTCTTATCTAAGGAAATTTAAAATAATTAAAATTAATTAAATTTCTGTCCCAATTTGAAATTAATTTAATTTATTTACATTCTTATCTAAGGAAATTTAAAATAATTAAAATTAATTAAATTTCTGTCCCAATTTGAAATTAATTTAATTAATTGACATTATTATTCAATAAAATTTGAAATAATTTAAATTAAATAAATTTCTGTACCAATTTAAAATTAATTTAATAAATTTAAATTTCTATCTAATGAAATTTGAAATAATTAAAATTAATCAAATTTCTAATAATTTGAAATTGATGTAGCTTGTTTATTTTATTATCCAATAAAATTTTAAATAATTAAAATTAACTAAAAGCGGTGCTAAGAATAGCTATTACATATTTTTGAGCCAAAAACTAAAAAACATAATCAGCATTGTAAAATTAATATTCATTTCTATTATTAATTAAATTAATAAAAAATTGAATTAGAGTTGTAAATTAAGTTTAATGAAATAAAACATTTTAAAGACTTTTAACTAATTTACATCAAATCTGATCCGTTGTCTTTTTTGATTTTCAATGTGGTTTCGTTAGACTGCTGTCATGCTTGACACGATGTTTGATAAGAAATAAAGGCAAATATTTTCTGAAAATTTGTGAACATTTTAATGTTCAGTTTTAAGTTAATTCAAAACTTATTCCAAAAACTTGAGATAGTTTATTTTTCAAATAGAATTAAATTAAAATTTCTTAAAATTGCATATGCAAAATTGATAATGGAAAAACTAACTTTGTTTGAATATAATAATTATTGGGATAATAAACTTTAGCATTCATTTTAACATGTCATTTCAAATATCAAACAACATTAATTTAGCTTCTAATTCAACAAATTATAATTCTAGTGAAGATTTATAAAATCCAAATAATTCGTGATAATATAGACTACCAATATTGATTGATTTGATTCAGTTAAGGAATTTGATTATTCTGTTAATTTTTATAGAATCAACGACCATTAAAATAAATATATAACCTCGTTATATGTCTATTTATTACGATACCGAAGATTCTATTATATTTGAATTTACAGAATCAAATATTAGTAAAGATAATCGTTTCTAGTTCCAACACTTTGATCATATTACTTACTTTTCTGATGAATGTCATAGTAATTATCAGTATGGACAATCTTTGGATTATAGAGGTTGGTAGCAGCGAGATTATTAAGCGGATGAAAAAACAATACCTAGTACTAAAAATTATTTCCATAGTGACATATAGTCTTGAAATATTGACGATTCTAAGTAGGTTAAAATCTCTTTTTCATGGATTTTGAATTAAGAAACTACGGCATCCAAAACTGGATCAATTTTTTTGACTAGGGTTAAGGTTTTTTTATTTCGGTAACAAATAAAAAAGACTTCAGAAAACGTAAATTTATACAAATAAAAGTTTTATAATAATGAAGCTCAACTTTCATTATTTAATGATGATCGAATTTTTGTTTCAATTAATGTACATCGGTAGAAAACACTTTCTGATTAGAATTTAAATCGATGTAAGTCTTTTCAAGATCGGGTCCACGACAACCTTCTGCTTCGAAAATTAAAAATATGGTTCATTTCCAAGTGGCTTGACCATTCAAATAATAAAATCAGCAATCGAATTAGTTATCTGAACTATTAGTCGTTCAAAATTTAAATTAAACAATAAAAATTTTGGGATTGCTTCGTTTTATAAATTTTAAAATATTGCACTATGTAGAATATATTTTAAAAAAATTTATAAATTATGTTTTACTTGCAATTATTAGTAGTATATAATTTGCAAAATAAATAAATGGGTTGTTTTGTTTTAATTCTATGAAATCCTTAACTTTGCTGCGAGTCAAATTGTTTAGGCTAATAAAATTGATACAACGAAAATTTCTACAAAAGAACTATTAATTAAAATATTTTTATATAAATTATCTAAAATAATTAAGATAAACATTACTTGATAGTGAAATAAATATTGAGAAGCGTCATTGTAGCAAAGGAGAACACTAATGTGTAAAAAATTGGATACAGTAGAATATTTGCAAAATAAAAATCTACAATAATTTAGGCCTAGGGAATATATTGTACACAAATTTCATAGAAGAAATAAAGTTTTAGTTATAAAATCTGAACGTGAAATTATTTAAAGTAAAAATTGTGGCACAATTGCATAATGTCATCGAATGTGGTAGAAGTAATATTAGAAAATCCTAATTCAAAATTCATAAAATTTTATTGCTGATAAACAAAGATCAGATCAGTAGTTTATAAGATCCGAATTATTTTGAAAATTTGATGCTTCAATACAATTAAAACTAATCGTATTTTGTATAGTTTATTTCTTATTTGGTCAAACTGTGTCGAAATTCCATGTATTTCACAACAAGGTAACTATTCATAATTTGTGAGTAGATGTCATAAATCTCAAATTTTCCATTTAATCTGGTGTTCCAATTTGTAATTTCTTTCCTTTTCTCTCTCGTTTTATATATCGTGTTGTTTTATCAGTCAAGTATAAATTCGCCTTAAAATTTCGCGCTTTATTTTCCATTATCAGAAATTCATCTACTTCAATTTTAACTCTGGCATCATTCATTATTGATAGTAAATTTAAATTGGAAAAGTACTAACGAAATATTTTTAAAGTATTTTTTGTTTTTCGTCTGATTAATTAAATTCGTTTATTTAATAACAGAAAAATATGATTTTTCAAAAGTTAATTAAAAATAAAATTAACAAACTTAAATAAAGAAATTTTATATAAAAATTTCAGAATTAGCCAATTATAGTTGGGAATTTGTTAGGAGAAAAATAACTTATAATGACTATTAATTCGATAGTTAATTTTATGTCAAATTAAACATAATCAACATCTCTTTTTTCGTTTTACACTCGTTTGCATGGAGTAATAAATACGCCACGCTATTTTTTACCATTTTGAACCCTCTCCCCTAAGTACGACACACTTTCAAAGAATTTTTTTCTAATAAACACCTAATTAAAATTCAAATCTAAAACACACTTCAGTTTAAAATTAAAATTCTCCCTATAAAAACCATCACATTACTAAAATGACTTTAATAGTAGAATAGTTAATTGTCAAAAGTTGTCATAGTTATTCATTGAAGCAGTAACTGAATCTAGATTGAATTTGAAAACTAAGTTGCAAAAAGTTGACTAAGCAATTATGTAATATAAATCCAATGCGTGGCCCACATTTCCTTGATTTAAAGTTTTAACTTATTACACCAAATCATCTATAATATAAAACAAAAATCAATAAATTTATAGCATATAAACACACCAACTCACCTTGAGGTTGTTTGTAAAATAGTCACTGAGACAAACCCTACACTATAGAAAATCACAAAGTGATAAAGAAATAAAATAATCATATTAAGACAACCCATAATAAAACATGCATGTAAACTTTTAACATACAGCCATCAGAAGTTGAAAAAATCCCTATAATAAATTGATCTATAGACATTTTTGAGAAATTTAAAAGAAAAATGGCGGAAAAAATTTTTAATTTTTTGCTAGGAAATTTCGAGTAAATGAGTATTTATCTTCATAAGATTTACCCTTAAACTAATATTAATTTAATATTTCAGACATTTCTGTCGAAACAAACAAAACCTGATATCCGAAAAAAAGCATAAATTGTAAAATATATTTTAAGTTTTAAAAAATAATCATAAACCTAATTATTTTGTGTACATATTCGAAGATTTTTTTCAAAAGGTGTATAAAAAATATAATTATTTAATGCAATTAATAATTTTTATAACTTCAAAAATAATTTAACTCACTTTTTTTGAATAATTTCCGAAAAATAAGTTATCATAAAATAAATCATTTCCTGAATATTCATATGATTAATAATAATATACATGAGTTTGTAGATCAAAAGTTATAATTATAAGTTTGAATAATGATTTAATTTCCTTGTAAAATCATAATTCAACTCTTAAAACTTTATAACTTTAAGATTATAACTTTAAAAAATAACTTAGTTTGCAGCCATTTCAGAAATGGCTGAAATTCATTAAATTTTCATAAAAGATAAATTCCAATAAGCTGATTTATGTTTCAACTTGCATTATAGAGGAATTGATCTGAACTTTGCTTGGTGTATTAAGTAGTGGGATACAGGCCCTCTAGCTCACATACCCCCCCCAAAATTTTTTTGCGCTAAGTTTAAAATTTTTTAGAACAAAGACAATGACTCATTCAAGGTCATTGGATGACTCATCAAAATTTTAAAACAAAGACCATGACTCATTCAAGGTCATTGGAAGCCTCATCAAAATTTTAAAACAAAGACCATGACTCTTTCAAGGTCATTCAAGGTCATGGAAAGTAGGTCAAGGTCATTCAAGGTCATTGGATGAGTCATCATTTTTTTCAAGGTCATTCAAAAGTAGGTCAAGGTCATTCAAAATTTCTCAAGGTCATATTATTTTTACACATTTTAAAATTTTAATTTACTACTTATTTTTACAAGTAGTATATATTTTGTAAATTTATTTTATTATTATTTTTATTATAATTAATATTTTTATTATTATTATTAATATTATTATTAATATTATTATTACTTTTTATTATTATATTATTACTTATAAAAAATTTTATTAATACTTATAAAAACTTTAATTATTATTAATATTAATATTTTTATTAATTTTATTATTATTTATTATTATTATTATTATTATTATTATTATTATTATTTTTAATAATATTATTATTATTATTAATGTATAAAACTTCTATTATAAGGAAATAATTTTATTATTATTAATATTATTATTAATATTATTAATTAATATGATTACTTATTAATATTGTTTAATTATATTTATTTTTATTATTATTATAATTATTATTATTATTGTTTTTATTATTATTATTGTCAAGGTCATTGGATGAGTCTTAATTTTTTTTTTCAAGGTCATTTTAAAGTTTGTCAAGGTCATTTAAAATTTCACAAGGTCTTAGTATTTTTAAACATTTTTATATAAATTTACTACTTATTTTTATAAGTAATGTTTTAATGTTTTTTAATTTTAATTTTTTTATTATTATAATTTTCTCAAAGTCATAATATTTTTAGTCATTTTTAAATATAAATTTACTACTTATTTTTATAAGTAATGTTTTAATATTTATTATTATTATTATTTTCAAGGTTATTGGATGACTCATAATATTATTTCAAGGTCATTTAAAAGTAGGTCAAGGGCATAGTATTTTTAAACATTTTTTATTTTAATATACTACTTATTTTTTTTTTAAGTAGTGTTTTTTAATGTTTTTTAATTTTTATTATTATTATAATTATTTTTATTGTTGTTATTGTTATTGTTATTATTATTATTATTATTATATTTTATTCTTATTATTATTATCTCATAAGTAGTGTTTTAATGTTTTTTAATTTTTATTCTATTATTATTATTATTATTGTTATTTTTATTATTATTATTAATATTACAAGTTTTTAATATTATTATTTTCATTATTATTTTATATAAATTTTTAACAAAGTATATAAAATTAATATTGAATAGAAAGTTTGTTCAATTGTGGTTCATAGTATACAGGGATAGAACAATTGTAAATGTTTGTAAAAAGTTAAAGAAAAATTATATATTTTTAAGAAAATATGTGCAAATAAATATCAAAACTAATTATGGCTCAAATGTGTGTGTTAAACCATCGATATGTTACAGTGTTTATGGAAAAACTTTAATGAAAATATGTGTTATTTTTCAACAATTTATGAAATATTTATTTTATGGCTAATAATGTGTATATGTTAAATGATAAAAATAGTTCAATATTTATGTAAAGTTTGAGATTGTTAAGAAAAATGTAAATAATTTATGATACACACGTGTTTTTTGATTGAAATATAGGTGTTTGTTTTACCGATATAAGAAAAACTATGGACATTTTTTAAGAAAATACACGTAATATATGATTATCATGGGATTAGAATTTGATTAAAGTTGTGAGAAAGTTGTTAAATTTGAGACCTTAAAATAAGACCTTCAGCAAATTGGTAAGAAAATAGTAGTTATTGAGTAATACTTATTAAAATTACCAAAGTTTTATAATTTTTGACAAGTCTTGATAGATCTTTAATAAAATTTGTTAGTACTTTGAATAAGAATTTAAAAAAAAAAAAAAGTTTCAACACAGTAGCAAATCGTAAAGAAACTAGTACTTATCAGTTAATTAAATTAACTAAGTTGTAAAATAATTGAAAAAATTTGTTAGATTTTCAAAAATTTTAAGATTGTTAGGTAATTGTTCTAGGTACTTGTTGAATAAAAATTAATGTATTTTATCAACAGCTCATAGTTTTTAATCGTACAATTTCTCTTCATTCCTGGAAATAATCGTAAATATTTAAATTATTCAGAAAATTGTCAATAACAACATAAGTAATGGGTAACATAAATTTTTTAAATACTAATCAATTTTAGTTTAGGATTAGTATACGCGCGCGCGGTTATTGTTTTTAATAACTATTTCTCCGTCTATAAGTGTCCATCAAAATATATATATATATATCCCTATTAAAACTCATCCAATGACCTTGACAATAATAATAATAAAAACAATAATAATAATAATTATAATAATAATAAAAATAAATATAATTAAACAATATTAATAAGTAATCATATTAATTAATAATATTAATAATAATATTAATAATAATAAAATTATTTCCTTATAATAGAAGTTTTATACATTAATAATAATAATAATATTATTAAAAATAATAATAATAATAATAATAATAATAATAAAAATAAAAATAATAATAAAATTAATAAAAATATTAATATTAATAATAATTAAAGTTTTTATAAGTATTAATAAAATTTTTTATAAGTAATAATATAATAATAAAAAGTAATAATAATATTAATAATAATATTAATAATAATAATAAAAATATTAATTATAATAAAAATAATAATAAAATAAATTTACAAAATATATACTACTTGTAAAAATAAGTAGTAAATTAAAATTTTAAAATGTGTAAAAATAATATGACCTTGAGAAATTTTGAATGACCTTGACCTACTTTTGAATGACCTTGAAAAAAATGATGACTCATCCAATGACCTTGAATGACCTTGACCTACTTTTCCATGACCTTGAATGACCTTGAAAGAGTCATGGTCTTTGTTTTAAAAATTTGATGAGTCATCCAATGACCTTGAATGAGTCATGGTATTTGTTTTAAAATTTTGATGAGGCTTCCAATGACCTTGAATGAGTCATGGTCTTTGTTTTAAAGTTTTTGACGAGTCATCCAATGACCTTGAATGAGTCATGGTCTTTGTTTCAATGACCTTGAATGAGTCATTGTCTTTGTTCTAAAAATTTGTACTTTTAAACTTAGGGCAAAAAAAAATTTGGGGGGGGGGTATGTGAGCTAGAGGGCCTGTATCCCACTACTGTATTTTTATTTTCTACTTGTTACGTGTGAACTCCAGTCACTAGATCCACAAAATTATACTTATGACAAACAGAATCACGAGTATAATTATTTTTACGAGTCGAAGCTTAATAAGATGCCCATGCATCAGTGTGTATAAATTATCCCCCCTCTGTCCTATTTTCTTACATCCCTTTATTGACGGTCCAAGCCTCTATTATAAAATTATGCACACTTATCAGATATATTTAATGTTGTGTAGAAAAATGTTATTTAAAAAAATGGAAAAGGTGATAGAAAAAATAAATTGTAATAAATAAAAAATGCATTTAAACTTTTGATGTGGGAAATTTTTTTCATAGAATAATAGAATTTATTTTTTCTGAAGAAACAATGACAAATAAAAATGTAATGCCCAAAACTCTATTTAATTCAATTTAATTAAAATTTGTCGAGTAAAAAAAGAAAAAATAGTAAATAATAAAGATGAATTTCATTTTTTAAAGGGTTATTATGAATACCAAATAGTTCATTCAGCTCTAGGATTGACAAATTTGTAAAGATAAACTTTAAAAACTCAATATATTAAAGTAAAAACAATATATTGTAAATATTTGTCTATTTTGACCGAAATATCGTGAAAGTGAAATTATGTGAAGCCAGTACCGGCTCAACAGTTGTACCCCTGTGCACATATAAATTTTACCGCCCCATATTATTTCTTAAACTTTTTAATAATAAAAATATTGAGAAAACTGTATGAATATAGATATTTAAAATTTAAGAGTTATTTATATTTTTATTCGAGCCTTTATAGTAGCAAACCTGTTAATTAATTCCTCTTCAATTAAATTTTTGGCAATTTCACGTTCAATTGACAAAGTGGCCAGGGCCTCTAATCGTTCTTGTCTAATCGTAGAGCGTATATAGGTTTGGTATATGGGGCTATAAAAGCATTGGCCAAAGATGATGCAAAATTATTTGAGAATGTATCACAATATATTTGAAGGAGTGTAGCAGGATTCTTTAATGTTATTTCTTATGGTTTCTCATGGACAACTCCTTTTGAACTTTTCGCTTACGATATTCAGCATCACATAGCTTTTTTCTCTTGTCCAAAATTAAAAAACTTTTTAATTTTTCTATATTAAATTTAATTAAAAAAATGAAATTTTAATGATAGTTTAATTAAACAAAAATTTGTACATACCTAACGCAAATGTTGATTGATAGCAATTATGTAAAATTAAATATATTGCTATTGGACATTTTTAAAAAATACTCACAACACAAACAAAAATGGCAACTTGATAATTAATTTTCTTTTTATTTCAATTAAATCAAGTTTCAAAAAATATTTGAATGCATACAATTTTTATCTCAAACTCAAACCATATGGAAGAAAAAACTTGTAAACACCTAAAGATATGTAAAATATTTATTATTATTATATATATTTATCCTTATGTATTTTTTATACAAGTTCTGAATGTCATATTAAAATTAGCCAAATTATTAATATAAAATATATTTTACTAATTTTAATATTTTTTAAAATTATTTAAAATTTAAAAAAACGTCAAAAAATTTCGGTCAATTTGCCGCCCCTCAATCATACCGCCATATGCATTTTCCATATCTGCATCGATTATAAGCCGACGCTATGTGACGCATAATATAATAAAAGTAAATTTAATCTAAAATTTATTAAAACTTTAAATTGAAATAAATCCAACAAATTTTGCAGATTCATATTATGAAAAAAATTAATTGCTGACAAATTATGATTCTCGAACGGTATAATAGATGGTATTATTCCATGTAACGGGTTATTTGCGTTTTTATAGTGTGTGTTGAATTGCCATACATTACAAGCCAATTTATTTGTTATTTGGCCATTTATTTAAATGTATTTAATATTATTTTTAAATTATTTTTTTAAATTATTTAAATGTAATTTAATATTTATTTTTAAAAAAACTTATATAATTATTTAGTGATTTATTTTACATATGCAATTTTATAATAAAATAAATTAAGTAATAAATTATTATTAGTAAATAATAAAATTTAGAAACAGTAACTTCAAAATTCATTATTCACAAATCTTTCAATAATAAACTGTTATGAAAAAAAAAATTTTGTAGAATCTTTTTATTCCTTTAACCGAACTAGAATTCTATAATGAAGATATTACCTTACGTAACAAGATTTTCAACACGCATGAAATTTGGAATGTTACTTATAATATAAAATTAAATGATTTTATTAATTATATAAATTGTTTTCCAATGAAACTAGATATAGTAACTGTAGGGCAGTTTATTTAAATAAAGTTTGGATTTTGTATTAACACTATTTATATTAAATTGAATTGATATTAATATTGAAAAGAATTCTCAACACAATAATGAATATAAAATTAAATTATTTACTTTAATATTGTTATATTACCATTATATTACCTCTAATTTATAAATATATTGTAATTATATGATAAAAATAAATATTATATTTTTATAGGGCAAAAATCAAAATAATTATTTCACACAATAATTTTATAATAAATTCCCTTTGTTGATATATGAATACTATTATTTTTTAGGAGAAGGAATTGATGTGGAAAGACAAAAGAATGAATATATTAACAGAGATATTAAACGGAATAAAGGTTAATTGAACAAGTGGTTTATAATTAAACTATTCAAATCATAACAGGTAATCAAAATGTACGTTTGGGAAAAATCATTTTTTAATAAAATTGAATCTATCAGACACGAGGAATTAAAAAACTTTAGGAATTATTCTATTGGTTGGTGCATCCTAAATGTTATGTTTGATTTAGTGCCATTCTTGGTTATGTACAGCACTTTTACATTTTACATCTATTTTGTTCCATTTTCAATTATTTCAGCCGAGAAAGTATTTATTGCTATCGTTTTATTTAACAATATACAATTGCCAATGTTATTATTACCTTGGGGAGTAACACAAACCATAACTGTAAGTAATAATAGAAAGTAATAGTAAATTATTATTATTATTATTATTATTATTATTATTATTATTATTATTATTATTATTATTATTATTATTATTATTATTATTATTATTATTATTATTATTATTATTATTATTATTATTATTATTATTATTATTATTATTATTATTATTATTATTTGATAAGTGAATAATAAATACGCCCTTGCTGCAAAGCAATAATTATATTGAAAAGAGTTTCGATTTTTAAATAATCCTCTTCAGTTTCCACAAGAAACTGAAGATAAATCAAACATTATATTATTCAGTTATATGATATTATTATTATTACTACTTATTGATTTTTTAATAAATGATTTAATGATATTAATTTGATTATAAAAAGAAATATTTTATAAAACCAAAAATAAAAAATCTAACATATAATACAAATAAAATAAATATTTATTAGACAAAAGTGAAAAATAGCAGTTGTTCTAATAGCTTATTTTTATTACAATGATTATTTCATATTTAAAGATAATAATTTTAAGAGTTTAATAATAATAAAAGAATTTATAAAAAATATTTAAAAATTTAATAAAATTTACCTTAATTAAAAGTAATTTAGGCGGTTGTTTCTTTTGGTAGAATCGGAAAGTTTTTATTGTCAAATGAAATTTACCCACGAAGTTCAGTTCCTTTAGTGGTAACTCAAAGTACGTTTATGTTGATATCTGCAATTGTTTCTTAAGGATTTATTTTTATTTAAAAATTTAAAATAATTTTTATTAACTACAGAAACTTAGTTTCGTCCAATATTAGCAAGCACAATAAGAGTTGTATGAGTAAAATAGGTATGTCTGTTTAAATGATATTATCATGAAATTTTTGATAACGTCTTTCTTGTGAAGCATTGACGATAAGATTGTTTGATTCTAAAATTAATGTACAAAATACGGTGAATCAGTTAAGATGTTAAATTGACAGTATGAAAAATGTTGTAGTTTTCAAATAAATTGAAAGAATTAATTTATATGTTAAACTATTTTTTCAAAAAGGGAACTTTATTTAATTTAAATACTGCTGATTAATATTAAAATAGTTTTGTGTTTGAATTAAATTTAACAATTTAAAAATTTTTTATGCTAAACAAAAATTGATTTTTGAAAAAATTGGTTTATTTGAGTAAAAAAGTGAAAATAAAAGATTTTATTATTTTTAATAATTGAAAAATCCCAGTAATATACACTAAATGACATCGGCCTACATATTTTCGGCCGTTTATCAGTCTGGTAAATTATCGAATTATATAGCGTTATGTTGTTTAATATACTTAGTTTTTCAATTGTTAAATCTTTGTCATCTTTCTTTTATTATTTATTTTATAATTTATTTGAATAATTTTATATCTACATCTGATGATAATGAATCTGTTGAAATATATTCTAAAATGAATTTTTAAGTAGCGTTTTTTAATAATAGTAATAATAAAAATAATTTCAGCATGCATAACAATCAAATTTTATATAATTTCTTCAATTTGCCTTTACAAAATTTTTGAATTTTATAATTTGCATATTTTTAAAGCTGTGAATTTTCATTTATTTTGTTTGGATTAGTTTAATCAAAATTTAATATTACAGTAAACCCTCCAACTGCGCGGTAGATACGTTCCACAAAAACAACGCGCAAACCGAAACCGCGCACTGTGAACCCGATTTTATATGTAATTATGGGGTTAGGTTCCAGATATTACAAAAATATAATAAAAAGTCTTTATTCAACGACTAATATACATATTTACATTTATATAAACATAAAAACTAATAAAAACAGTCTCAATTCATTGCTTTTACATAATTAATATTACTATTATAAAAATTAATAAAAATCTAACATAAATAAAAATTATAAAAAACAATACAAGAACTAAAAAACAGTCTCAATTCAACGACTAAACATAAATAAAAATTAACATAAGTAACGTTATCTGCGCCATCCGTAGCTTCAATTAATTGCCGAAAAGTCCTTCTAAGATAATACAGCTTAAATGCGGCAATTATGCCTTGGTCCATCGGCTGAATTAAAGATGTCGTATTTGGAGGCAGAAATATTACTTTAACATTGGGGTGCAATTCAGCTAAATGTGGTGAATGACTTGGTGCATTGTCAACAATCAACAGAATCTTAAAAGCAATGTTTTTGTCTTTACAGTAAGTTTCAGCTTGTACACAAATGCAATTTAAAAACCAGTTCTCAAAAAGCTTTGCAGTCATCCAAGCTTTCTTATTTGATACCCAATGAACTGGCAGTGAGTTCTTTGATATGCCTTTAAAAGCACGAGGATTTTCTGATTTATAAATTATTAGTGGTTTGTTCTTACAATCGCCAGCTGCATTACCGCAAAACAAAACTGTCAATCTATCTTTGGAAACCTTGAACCCCGAAGCAGATTTCTCCTCTTTAGATATAAATGTTCTGCTAGGCATCCTTTTCCAAAATAGGCCAGTCTCATCAGCATTGAAAACTTGGCTTGGTAAATATCCACAACCATCAATGATATGTTTTAACGTTTTTGGATATAAAGATGCAGCTAATGTATCAGCACTGGCTGCTTCGCCTGTAAATTTTATATTATGTAAGTTTTGGCGATGTTTAAACTTTTCAAACCATCCTTTACTCGCTTCGAATTTAATTTCGCCTAAATTAGATGACCCAGGTTCCTCCTTTTGTAACCGATTAAATACTAGTAACGCTTTAGTTCGAATAACAGCAGCACTAAGTGGCATTCTCTTTTGATTTTGATCTTCAATCCAAAAGCTTAACACTTTTTCTGTTTTCTCTATTATTGGATTTCGTGGTTTTTTTAATGTTTTTGCCGCTAGCGATGTAGAACAAACTACTGAACTTTTAATTTTTTCGGCATTCAATTTAATCCTCCTTATGCTGGATTCGTTCATATTGTGTCTCTTAGCTAAAACAGACATTTTTTCGCCATTTTCTAATTGCTTCACAATTTCAAGTTTTGCCTCTAACGTCAATATTTATCTTTTGCCAGCTTTTTCCATTATTATATATAAGGTGTAGAAATTATTAAAAACCTATTAAATCAAAATGAGTATTAAATCAAAAATCAAAAATTTTATTTATACTTACTTTATAACACTCTTTAATTGATGTAATAATTTTTTATTACAGTTATATCTAATGCACACGAATAAGATTTTTTTGAATTTAATACACTAATATATTTTTAATTAAATAAACACTTGTATAAATATCTATTAATTAAAACTATGTAATTTTACATCCTAATCCTAACCACATCAGTAGAAAAATGAAACTGCCTTTATTATTTTTATATAAAAAATACAGTGCATCGAAATACGATGAATCACTATTTTCACTACCATATGTATTCGTAGTTTTACGGGATTCACCATAAAAAATTAAATTGACATGATTTTTCTTGTTAAAATAGACAAAAACAAAAAAAAACCGCGCAGCTACGAAATTTTTAGCGCGCAAATCGAAATTTTGGTATTAAAGGTTTGGCCGCGCAATTGCGAAATCGCGCAATGAAAAACCGCGCAGTTGGAGGGTTTACTGTATGATAATTCGATAAATTTTATTAAATATTTATTTTCAAATTTTAAAAATTCTATTTTTTCACAAATAGTATTTATAAGTAATAAAATTTAAATTAATAATTATTAGAGTGAAGGAAAACATAAATATTTTACTCTTTTCATTTAGTGAGTCCTGATGCATCAATTGAAATACAAAGTGGAAGATTTTCATGGACTAAAATTGGAAACCCCGTTCTAAAAAAGTAAGAAATCAATAACAATATAAGGTCTCATTTAAAAAATTAAGTATTCAATTGACCGTGGAAAAGCAAAAATTAATTGCTGTTGTCGGTCGAGTTGGTGTAGGCAAATCTTCCTTGCTGTCAGCAATCCTTGGTGAAATGTACACTTTAAATGGTGCAGTACAGACAGAGGTGCAATATTTATTCATTTTTGATAGAGAAAAGTTATATTCCACAATTAACAGGGTAAAATTGCTTATGTGCCTCAAGAAGCCTGGATTCAAAACAATACATTGAGAAATAATATTTTGTGTACAAAATCCTTCAATAAAATATTTTATGGCACAGTATTGGACGCTTGTTGTTTAGAATATGACATTGAATCTCTACCTAATCGAGATCAAACGGAAATCGGCGAAAGGGGAGTCAATTTAAGTGGAGGACAAAAGCAAAGAGTTAGTTTGGCAAGAGCTGTATATCAAGTAAATCTCAAAGGAAAGTTTCAAATCTTAAAATATTTCAAGGATAGTGACATTTATTTATTGGATGACCCTTTATCAGCTGTCGATGTTAACGTTGGGCAAAGTTTATTCAACAAACTCATTTCCAATCAAGGATTATTGAAACATAAGACCCGAGTTTTGGTAACTCATGGATTGAAATGGTTGCCATTTGTTGACGAAATCTGCGTCATTAATGATCAAGGTCAGATTTCAGAACGAGGAACTTATGAGGTAATGTGAATGTGGATTAATAAATACATTAAAACTTACAATTAAAGCACTTGATGGATTTTGGAACTGAATTTAAATCGTTTCTCAATGAAAGCTCGGACAAAGTTGACAAAAATCAAAACAACCTTATTCAGCCTTCTGCTCCCAATAAAAGGAAACGATCTAGAGTTTTTATTTTGATATATAGAAATAATGAAATATCTTGATTTAGCTGTCAACATCAGGCAGTCAAGGGTTCGATGGTAACGAAAATGCAGAGGAAAACTACGAAAAGTATTTCAATGATATTTCACACGAAGAGGAAATCATGAGTGGACGAGTCAGTCTAAATTCTATTGTTTGGTATTTCAAAGCAACAGGAATCTTCGTGTTTGGGTCCTCAATTTTAGCGTGCGTCATATTCGGTGTACTACAGGTGAAATTATATGTTTATTTGTGTTATAAATTTTCCTAATTTCTATATTTAAAATTGAAACATGTCCGAAATTATCAAAAATATAGCGATTCACAATTTTCTACTTAAACTCTTGTACTAAGCAACCTTGCATTAAAATCTCGCAACGTTTAAGCTTATTAACTTGATTTATCACTTCACTAGTAAAAAATTAATTTATTAATTATTTTTTATGAACTGTTTACCATTTTTATAATTTATTCATTATCTTATATTTTATTTTCAACAGCCGTTTTGTGAATTTCTTCTGAGTCTTTTTAAACTAATACAGAGTTAGCCATGTCTGATAATAGACCAATGTTATGTAAAAGCTGATACTATTTCTTCGGAAGTTCACTTTTTACTAATTTTCACTCTGGCTTACAGACAAAATTTTCGTTTCGACTGATTAATTGAAAATCTCAAAAAGCCCAAACATCAGACCTTTATCATCAAGATTGTCTGTGCCGTTCGCCTAACAAATGTTTTTGCTTTTCTAAAAACATAGTATACCAAATTATTTGCATGAAATGTGACACAATATAAATAGGAAAACACATAAATAAAACATTCCCATCACGACTCAATGAACATGTTAAAAGCAAAGCAAGTAATTATCACGAACACTGGGAAAAGTACACAAATCAGTACCACTAATACACAAATAAAATGCCAAATACTACAAGATGCGTTCAAAAACACATTACAAAGACAAGCCGCAGAAACCTTTTTTATCAAAAAACACAAACCAACCATCAATATTCAACTAATGTAATTTGAAAAATTTTCTTTTTGGGAGATAATATAAAAAATTTAAAACTCAATATTAATTAAAATTAAATTCAACCAATAAAATCAATATAAAATACAAAAAATTTTTCTCCTATTTTTTTAAATAAATAAGTAATGATCGAAATCACTTGAAAAAGGCTGTGTCGAAAATTCGTGAATACCTTAAATAAATCTGATTCATAGTCAAACTTTGTATAAAATAAAATTTTAATTTTAAATAGATATTTATTTTATTTTATATTTCAAGGGGAGCCGTAATAGGAAAATTTAATTTGATTTGTTTTTTAATTCTCTAGTTCTTTCACCCTTCAGATGGCAGCAGATAGAAATAGTAAAAGAATATCCCAGCAAGAATTTCTTAATTATTGTTTTACACATATAGAAGACAATGGTATAAATGGCCTAGAAAATCAAAATGTGGCAAACCCTAAGTGTCAACAATTAATTAATTATTGTGATGAGGATTGTTCATTAAATTACTTTATTCTGCTATTTGGATGGGATATCTCATGTTACTACCTTATTTCAATAAATTCAAATTTTTTAAAAATAACTCACTAGCACTATATTATTTTTAGATGATCATGCTTTTTTTATTTTAATAAATATTTCTCTTTATCAAATGTAAGTTAAATTATGATTGAAAAATAACCATCAAAGGCCTTTGGAAACGTATGGTTAGGAATGCTAGCGGATACTCAATCACTGCTAAATAACTCTACGTTTAATCAAAGTCGAAATAGTGCCAAATTTTATATCAATTGTTACGGAATTATTGGACTAGGTCAGTTATTAGCTGTTATCCTTTTCTGGGGAGGATTCACTTTTGGAGGTTTGCGAGCATCAAAAGTAAGATTTTATAAAGAATATTCTACTAATTTCTCCATTAGAAAATTCATTCTGTTTTACTTGACACAGTTTTGCGGTCTACATTGCAGTTTTTCAATGCAACTCCGTCTGGAAGGATCCTTAATAGATTTTCAAAAGACCTTTTTATCATAGATCACACCTTGAACCTCAATATAACGGATATCATCAACCGGACGGTGCTGCTAATAACATCCTTAGTTGTTATTAGTATAGTTACTCCTTGGTTTGGAATTGTCGGAATCCCAATTCTAATCTGTTACATTTTGCTTCAGGTAAGCATTTTATTAAAGCTTTGAAATTAGCATTCAATTTTCCCTCATCAGGTGTTTTACATATCTTCTTCTCGACAGGCGCGACGACTTGATTCGAAAGCTTCTTCATTTGTACTGACACATTTAATGGAGACATACAGCGGATCCTCGATAATAAGGTCGTTGGAAGCTGAATCAGATTTCGAAAGCATTCAATATAGAAACATTGACAAAAGCAATAAATTTAAACTTATTCAATATCTTTCCCTACGTTGGCTGTGCTTGCGATTAGACATTTTAGGGAATTTAATAGTTTTCGGTTCAGTAATATTTGCCGTGGTCAATAGGTTTTCGCTGAGTGCGAGTTTAGTCGGCTTATCCATTTCTTACGCATTGCAGGTGACCGGAATTCTGAATTGGTTGACTAGGCAATGTGCGGAATTCGAAACCAATGCGGTATCCATTGAAAGAATACGACAGTACACAATGGTATTATTATTATTATTATTATTATTATTATTATTATTATTAAATATTATTATTATTATTATTATTATTATAATTATTATTATTATTATTATTATTATTATTATTATTATTTTTAGTATTATTATTATTATTATTATTATTATTATTATTATTATTATTATTATTATTATTATTTTTATTATTATAAATCTATTTGTTTGTTAATTGAACTTAATTTAGATTCCAGTTGAGTCTATTAATGAAACAAATAATTACATTTCTGAAAATTGGGTATCAAACGGAAATATTAATTTAGAAAATTTCTCTTTGCAATATAACATAAATCTTCCTTGCGTTTTGAAGAACATAACAATGAATATTAACGGCGGAGAGAAAATTGGAGTGGTTGGACGAACTGGAGCAGGAAAATCAAGCTTAGCGTTAGCTTTATTTAGACTTGTAGAAGGATGTAGTGGAAGAATCTTTATTGATGGAGTAAATATCAATTCCATAGGTCTTCATCAACTGAGGAGGCAGCTAACAATTTTACCCCAGGTTCTGATTTATTTGGAGGATATTGACTATTTACCAACTCTAGGATCCCGTCATATTTTCAGGGACTTTGAAACGCAATTTAGATCCATTCGATGAGTATACTGACGATAAATTATTGAAGAGTCTTGAAATCTCAGGAATGCTAGACTGGGTAAATTTGTTAAAGGATGGACTGTATTACGATTGTGGATATATGGGAGCCAATTTGTCAGTAATATTTTTAAATATTAAATTTATTTGTTTTAGTTTGTCTCGTAATGTTTTGATAATTATAACAAACTGACGTTTGAACCCTCTCTAAAATAACAAAACTATTGCGATTTATTTAATTGTTTCTTTTTTAAAGTAATCCACAACCTGGCAAATGTTATCAAGAGGTCAGAGCAACAGCAAGGTTCTAAGAGAATGAAAACTGGAGCATTTGTTCATCACAATTCAGTATTAATTGCAAGTTAAAAGAGAGATACTTCATAAATAATTTAAATGTTGTTTCGTTCATCAATTTTTAAAAATTGAGCTTAATTACAATTTAAATAAATGTTAAAATTAAAAGTTTAATTACTTTTAAAAATCGGATACTTTATTTTCCTTTAATAAATCCAAAACATTAGTGAAAAAAAATTGATATTTTAAAATTTATTTTCGAACTTTGTAAAATTTCAAATATTTAAACAATAAACAATTTTTTAACTATAATTTATTGTCACAAATCAGACTAAAGATAGAGATCGGTTGTACCAACTGTCCAAAGATATTTATAATATTTTGAAAGCTGGGAATGTTTAGTAAAAAAATTTTTGGGATTCCTGAATATCACGCGATCGTCGTAACGTTTTCCTATCAATTTCCCTTCTCAAATCTTATTTATTGATGGTAAACAATTTAACAATTATAAAAGAGTATTTGAAAAACATTGCCTTTGTCTATTTTGAAAATATAAATATTTATAGGTATATTGATGTTAGTAGTATGATAATGTTCAATTAGACACCTTTATACTATGATACCTCCTTTCCTTTGATGGATTCTGTATTTTATTTTTGATTAATCAACGGAAATGCAGGTATTGTTTCGTTATCGTTTATGGTTAGTTCGTATGCTGTTTGCATTTTTGTGGTGAAAAAAACTTAGAACGCATATTTATCCCTCTAAACCAGAGGTGGGTAAAATCCTGTTTGCAATGACAGTTATCTGGTCCGCGAGACATTCGAAAAAATTATTTAATTTCATATCCAAGAGTTCTAAAATTTTTCAAAATCATTAACTTTTTTCAATTTTCAAATCATTTAACCTCGAATTTTATATGATAAAATATAATGATTATGCCAAACCATGCCTTGTATTGTTAAAATTTAAAACTTTTAAATATGTCCGGCCCGCAAACTAGTACAAATTTCTTGACCTGCTATCAAATCTTTTTTTAAAATTTTTAGTAAACTCCAATTTTTTCTGCATCCTTTAGCCCCTCTGGACTGCTTTATTTATACTGAATTTAAAATAAGTGCTATTGATGGTAATTTTAAAATATCAAAAAGAAATAATGATAATAATAATTTCTTTTAACTAATTACTATAATTAAATAAATATTCGGAATAGTAATATTAATTTGTCATTTTTAAGTAAATGATAATATTTAAATTGTTTGTATTTATATATTTTTATTTATATTTAAATTAAGGTTCCATTTTATTGCCAATGCAAGATTCTCTATCAATAATTTTGAAAGATATTATCACATTTCGAATCAAACGTTGTGTCACATGTTTTACAAAAATGAATTAAATATAAGTTTTTACAACAATAATTGAAATTATTAAGACGTTTAATATGTTAAATACATTAAACCAGTACTCAACAACCTCTTCGTCGCCGCTGCCCGCTGAGCGTTGGCGTTATTGTTTATATTTTAGATTGTTTTGATTTAAAGGTGCCATCAAAGTAAAATACAATAACACCCACAAATGGATGTAAAGTGATTTAAAATTTTAATTCATTAATACGCTAAACGAATGAGATCCTTGAGCTTGTTTCTTTGCAATAAGATGGTTTTATTTGGGGGTAATAGGGGACAATGACACCCGAAATTTATTGTTTATATCAAATTTATTCGGTTGTTTTGTTTTCGTTGCTGTCACTGTAGAAAACCCAGCTTCACACAGGTTGTCGGAAATGGCAGTAATGATTAAAGTGCTGTGATGGCAATCTCAGAATATTCCACCATAACTTTAAACCAGAACACTTGCAAAGTTGTTGTTTCTAGCGTAGATTTAAGGCTGGCATCATTTGCAATCTCCAGCAACTGATCTTCTTCTTGCAAAACATGCTAGATTCCCCTGGTTTGTTGACAAATGGGTCTCGGATATAGAATGTTGATATAGAATTTTGATATAAAATGACCGTAGGTTTATTTATTGTTCAATATAAAACGCTTTTTTTCTTTCAGGAAGGCGCATTTATTTTCAATTTATGACTGCAATTTTAATTCATAATCTTGAAATTTTTGATAAACAAATAAACTAATTTAAAATAGTTACAAGATTTTTTCTGTTACAAATATATAAATTAGTACAATCCCGAGAGAAATACACCACAGTAAATAAAGTGAAAATAATTTAATGTTCCTTCAGCGGCCCGGTACCATCATTCAGCGGATTAATACCGGTCTTCGACCTGAAAGTTAGGGACCACTGCATTAAACAATAAAAAATTTTTAAAGACATTCCAAATAATAATTTTTTATTGCGGATAATACAATAGAATTATTAATATGAATTTTTGGAAATCAATTAAAATTTCACAATTAAGAACTAAAGTCATAAATGTAACCAATGAAATTCAACCATTAACATAATCATTGATTTAATTTTATAATTCCCCAATTAAGTGAGAATATTGTTTCAGCTATAATTTATTTCGAACTAAATTTTACTTATTTTAATTACCCATTTAATTTCTTAGACTGGTCAGAAACAATTGGTATGTTTGGCTCGAACCGTTTTGAAAAATTCAAAAATTATAATATTGGACGAGGCCACAGCATCAGTTGATGAGGATACTGATAGAAGGGTATTTGATGCTATCACAAGTCAATTCAGAAACAGTACAGTTATCATTATAGCTCATCGAATTAAAACTATCATAGGATGTGACAAGTAAGAATTTCATTTCCTGAATAGAATAAGTTCAATTTAGCTTAGAATATTGTATTTCGAAAATGGATCTGTAGTAGAATTCGGATCTCCACAGGAATTATTGTTGAAAGCAAATGGAAAATTTAGATTTTTCGTGAAGTCGGAATGTATTTTATGAGCCACCGGCATAAGCTATTTGATTTCATTACTCAACTTTGTTTTTTTTGAAATTTTAAAATTATGTTAAAAATGAATTTTAAAATTTATTTCAGATATTAAAATTTTTGCAAAATTTTAATGTTTTTGGTTGTTTAAAATGTAACTTTGCTTTAAATCGAGCTGTTTTAAAATTGAATGATTTATTTAATTTTACCTTCAAGCATTTATAGGTGAAATTTACATTCAAGGCCATGTTTTACATATGAATTACTACCAGTATAAACACAAATTTAGATCTATTATAAGAAATAATTAATTTATACATAGAATAAATGCGCTCACTTGCTTGAGAAAATTAAGCGCATTTACTGTAGAAAAGCAGAAAAATTATTTGGATGAAAATAAATTACTAATTTACATACACTACCCACAATAACTCTAAACAGTTTTCATAAATTATACCCAGAAATGACATATTATGGGCAGCTGGTAAGTTAAAAGTTAAATTTAAATTTTTAAATGCTTCAGGTAATTTATGCTATCTTTTCAAAAGTGATTTAAATTAATACTATAAATCAAAGATTTTTAAAATATAAAATTATTCTTTAAAATAAATTAAACAAATTAATAAATAAAATATAACAAAATCGGAATAAAATAAATTAAAAACTATTACATTTATTTTCCTTGAATCAATTTTTTATAAATGATCATAGTTGTTTAATCTGATTTCAAGATAATTTCAAAAAATCTGAGTAACTATTTGGAACGAATAACTTGTTAGGCATTGTTGATAAGATCTTTAAATCATATAATTAATAATCAAAATACTCATTCTACCGGTATTTTGAATGTATTTACATAATTGAATGTGAATTATATATATTATGATTTAAATGTAATTTTTTGGTGTGTTAAACTGATTTTATAACGTAAAAAGAATTTAATTAATTTATTAAAACTTTTATTATTTTATAAAAAAATTGGTTTTTAAAAGGAATGATAATTTTTAAGTTTTTAAAAAAAATTATTTTTAAGTTTGTTTTCTTAAAATTAAAATAGTTCTAAATTGATATTTTCTGGATTAGGATTATTATTGATTAATTTGTTTTAAATAGCTTATTTTCCTTTAGTTATTGTTAATGTAATTTCTATCCAGAAAAAGACTGATAAACTTTTCCTTCTTTGGTTATTTATTCAATAATAATAATAATAATAATAATAATAATAATAATAATAATAATAATAATAATAATAATAATAATATTAATAATAACAATAATAATAATAGTAATAATAACAATAACAATAATAATAATAATAATAATAATAATAACAATAATAATAATAATAATAATAATATTAATAATAATAATAATAAATAATTAAATAAATTTGGCAACGATTTAATTAAACGATAACGCCAATAAAAAACCTTTCGTACGATATATTTCGATAGCACAGCTATCATCTTCAGGTACTCAAAACCAACTAAAAATATTATGAATTAACATTTAATTTAAACAAATTATTTTTTATTAATTTAATTTTTTAATAAATAAATATTTTTAAAAATATATTTTAAATTTTAAATTTTTTACTTATATTCTAATTTTTAAAAATTAATGTAATTTAAAATTTTCAATTATTTTAATAATATTAAAAAAACAAACATGATTTAACATACGTAAACTATTTAAAAACATTCAAAACATTCGTAGTCACAGCACTCTGCACATTAATCTTTGGATCCAATGACCTTATCAGCAATGCTTCACATATCACTCGTTCCCAATAACTATTAAAACTTCTCAACAAAATTCTAAAATCAGACATTCCGATATCACTTTTACAGCCTCTATTGTGTTCACTAATATTGGTCAAACCCTTCAATCGACAATGCTCTAGAACTCGAGTACAGAGATGACGGGAAGTCTCTCCAATGTATGTGGCATTACACCCATTACATGTAAATTGATAAACGAGATCAGAACACAATCCAACCGGAGTTTTTGATTTATTAATAAACATATTGCGTACCTTACACGAATTAGAGACGATCGTATACTCTAAATTTCCTATCAGTTTACCCAACTTCCTCTTATAATTTGTAAAGCCTTCAGAGTACGGCAATACTAACACATATTTAGGCTCAATTTTTTTATATCCATTTTTACAATCACCCAGATCAACACTCAATTCACACCCATCCGACAAATTACATTCAGACTTTCCACAACATGGATCCTTAGGATTTTTAATCAATTTATCAACAGTTTCTTTTATCATCAACAATAAAAATGATTTAGAATATCCATTCTTTATCAACAACTCAACCAATTTATCAACACTTTTTACCGAATTAGCAAAAGTAGAAGATAAAGCCCATGAACGATAAATCAATCCTTTCACCATATTTCTCTTATACTTAAATTCACAAAAGCTTTCTGGAGAAGTATAAAGACCAGTATCAGTTGGTTTTCTATAAATCTCTGTCTCATACTGTTTATCTTTGCGTTGAATTAACAAATCCAAAAACGCAATTGATGACTTTCTCTCCGTTTCACATGTGAATACAATGTTTTTATGTAAACTGTTCATAAACTGCAAAAACGGTTCTACATGTTTCTGGTTTTCAAATATAAGAAAAATATCATCCACATACTTTTTATAAACAAAAGGTTTTTCAAATTGGAAAGAAGCAATTTTCTTTTCCAAACTAGCCAAAAATATTGATGCCATCGTTGGTGCTAAAGAGGAACCCATAGCGACTCCATCTATTTGTTGATACCATTCATCATTGAAAAGAAAATTGACATTTGAAGTAGCAAATTCAAGAAGTTTTCGAAATGCCCTTCTATCCAAAATGTGATGTTCCGAATCATTTTCATTCCACAACGCACAGCATAAGTCAATTGTCTCAACCAGTGGCACATTCGTAAACAAACTACAAACATCAAACGAAACCATAACATCATTCATACTTCGTTTTTGTAGCTTTGCAATACAAGAAACAAACTCAAAGCTATCCTTACATTCAAACTCTGATCGCATTAATGGTTTTAATAATCCATCTAAAAACTTTGCTATTTTATACTGGGCAGTACCAACCATCGACAAAACTGGTCTCATAGGTACACCATCTTTATGGATTTTTGGTAGCCCATATAGTTTAGCTGGCTGCGATCCTATTGGACGAATAGACTTACCTACCTCTTCATCAATAAGCTTCTTCTCAATAAAACCATATAACATTTTTTGCACAAACTCTTCATCCTTAAGAGGAGGTAATTTTCCATTCTTCCGACCCTTTGGCAATTTCACAAACTGAGGAGAATTTAACAAATCATTCAACTTATTTACATACACATCATGGTCAAGAATGACTATCCCATTTCCTTTGTCAAACTTACAGATATTTATATTTTTTTTAGCTAAGTTCTTTAAAGTCATAAAATCCCTAATATTCTGCTTTTTGTTTTTATCGATATACTCCATCGTACTTGCACTTAACGAGCTCTTCACATAATTACCATTAATGCCTTTCATCGATCGGGCTATATGAAAATATAAACTTTCAATTTTTGCACACAATTTTGTTTCATCCAAGCGATTCTTAATACAGTGATTTGGACCAAATTTTAAAACACGCTCTTCATCATCATTCAACACTATTTTACTCAAATTTATCACAGTATTCTCCACACTAAATTTAGAAATCCCAAATATTTTTCTCAAATTAATCAATTTTTTAATATGAGCATTCTCTTTAAATTTTATTTGCACAATCGAATTTTTGATACACCATTCTACACATACCTGTAAACAAAACTCATTCGTAGCATTATTTAACATTAATCCAATATTTGTTAGTTTTTTTAGAATTGAGTGTTGGTCTGGGTGATTGTAAAAATGGATATAAAAAAATTGAGCCTAAATATGTGTTAGTATTGCCGTACTCTGAAGGCTTTACAAATTATAAGAGGAAGTTGGGTAAACTGATAGGAAATTTAGAGTATACGATCGTCTCTAATTCGTGTAAGGTACGCAATATGTTTATTAATAAATCAAAAACTCCGGTTGGATTGTGTTCTGATCTCGTTTATCAATTTACATGTAATGGGTGTAATGCCACATACATTGGAGAGACTTCCCGTCATCTCTGTACTCGAGTTCTAGAGCATTGTCGATTGAAGGGTTTGACCAATATTAGTGAACACAATAGAGGCTGTAAAAGTGATATCGGAATGTCTGATTTTAGAATTTTGTTGAGAAGTTTTAATAGTTATTGGGAACGAGTGATATGTGAAGCATTGCTGATAAGGTCATTGGATCCAAAGATTAATGTGCAGAGTGCTGTGACTACGAATGTTTTGAATGTTTTTAAATAGTTTACGTATGTTAAATCATGTTTGTTTTTTTAATATTATTAAAATAATTGAAAATTTTAAATTACATTAATTTTTAAAAATTAGAATATAAGTAAAAAATTTAAAATTTAAAATTTAAAATATATTTTTAAAAATATTTATTTATTAAAAAATTAAATTAATAAAAAATAATTTGTTTAAATTAAATGTTAATTCATAATATTTTTAGTTGGTTTTGAGTACCTGAAGATGATAGCTGTGCTATCGAAATATATCGTACGAAAGGTTTTTTATTGGCGTTATCGTTTAATAATAATAATGATAATATTAATAATAATAATGATAATTATAATTTTAACTAAAATATTTCTGATACTAACTATATTAACGACAATATTCTTTTCCCAAATATAGATCCTCAACAGTTTTAACACAATATCAAGGAAAAATATCCTTTTTATATGAAATTTCGTGTCTCATCAAATAAGAAACTAATAAAATTAATTTTTTGCAAATTTAAATAAATCATATGTTATTTTATTTGCAAAAAAATTATATTTTACTTAAAAATGTTTTTAAATTTTCTATGAAAATTTTATAGCCAATCGAAAATTGATATTATGTGATACTTGCTAATTTATATATCAAAATAATCCTCAAAAAATTCATTTTCTGAAAAAAAATTTTCATTCAAAAATGAAGTTTTTTGTGACATGCTTATTGTTTATGGCATTCAGAATTATGACCAATCTAAGAGTTACATTAGACAAATATTTGACAGAGACCTTCGTAGAATGCGACAAAATAATAGATTTTCGCAGTTGTTCATCGAAGGTCTATCTCAGTCAAGCAAAAGAAATGGAAATTCGAAAAGAACAGCCACTGAAATCATACAATACATCAAGCTGTAGCAATCATTGCACAAATTTCGACAGTTGTAGAATGTTTCAATACGATGAGACAACGAACGACTGCGATCTGTACGATTACACAGAATATTTATATTATTCCAACATGTCATATATATCGCTATTTATTATGTGTTGCCAGAGTTAGTTTTCAATTTTAAAATTAATTACTTTATATATTTCATTAAAATAAATTAATTAATAAAGCAATTAATTAATGTATTATCATTTACAATTGATTTTGTTGAGGCTGATGAACAGCAACATAATCATATTATTATGATATATATTTTGAGAATTTATATTTGAATAAAAATAAGAAAAATAATAATCAAAAAATATATTTATTATTTTTGTTAACATTAGCTTCATTTAAATAATTAAGGTAAAAAATATTTTAGTTATGAATATTATCATTATTATTATTATTATTATTATTATTATTATTATTATTATTATTATTATTATTATTATTATTATTATTATTATTATTATTATTATTATTATTATTATTATTATTTTAATTAAAATAAGGGCTTTTTTTGTGTTTCACCTCTGATTTCTTTATAAGTGACATAATATTTACTACAAAATTTGACTAGGAATCAGATTTATTTAGGTATTCACGGATTTTTGGCACAGACTTTTACAAGTGGAAATCAGTTGAATAGATTAAATAAATCTGATTCATAGTCAAATTTGGTAGAAAATATTATTTTAATTATTATTATTATTATTATTATTTTCAAAATTTTCAAAAGATATTTGTAAAACATTACGTCTTTTAGCTTTTCTTTTTAATCGGCTATCTTCAATTTAAGGGCTATATTTTATAACAACTTACAGAGTTTTTGAAGAATTTGGATTTTGTAATATAAGAAAAACAATGACTGTTTTTTAATCACCAAAAATAAATAATTTTAATAATCTTGTAAGATTATTACTGATAAATACAGACAGAAAAAGTCTTGCCGATTCATGCTGTATGTTGACCATTTCGGATTTTTGAAATGCATTTTTGAAGCGATGATTCAGATGGGAAAACCTTTAATTAACAAATTTGGACCCGAAAATAAAATTTATTTTACTTATCTTGCATAAAACTCAGAGGTTTTGGTGAATTAAATTAATAAATTTTTAAAGAAACAATATTAACTACGGTTTTCAAAAATTTCCACAAAATGCCAAACCGGATATTTTCAAAATAGAATTCGAGTTTTGATTTTTTTCAAAGTTGATATTTCCTATTTTAATTTTTTATGTTTATGTCAAATTTGAATTGTTAATGCAATTGTAATGTTAAAATTATTTAAATATTTATTTGACAATATTTTCAACTGAAATCATGACAAGGCAAATATTAATTACTGAAAAAATTGTTTTATTTTTTTTTCATATTTGACTTTTATTAAAAACAATATTTTTATTGTTTAAATTTTTGTTTTCTTTTTTAATATTATTTTTATTCATAATCCTTTTATTATTATTATTATTATTATTATTATTATTATAATTATTATAATTATTATAATTATAATAATAATAATAATAATTATTATTATTATTATTACTATTATTATTATTATTATTATTATTATTATTATTATTATTATTATTATTATTATATATGTTATTAGGAAGAATTTTTTTAGTCTTGTATATTTATTAAATAATTAATGAACATACGTTTTCTTGGTAATGCGGGTTAACGGATTGTTTTTTTTACAAATAATGTCTGTAAACACATCATTGTACTGCAGTTTGTAGATGTCAGCGCGTATTGTAATGAAACTTGATTGTATACGATCTATTTTGATGTCCTCTTGGAAACAAGATGTTGATAGTCATTTTTAGGACATAATTGTGAGAAAATGAAGTTTCCAAAGCTAATTGAGCCATCATTACTTTAAACCGGCTAATATTTCCAAAAAATCCTTTTTACTTAATAATTATATCAAGCTATCTTGTATCTCAAAGGTGCCTCAGATTATCCAAAATAATAGTATCGGCAACTTTAGATTTATTTTAAAAAGATTTTATTTAAAAGTTGAAACAGTATGAATGATAAATAATAATAAGGTTGATAAAAATTGAATAACCCAAGAGGAAATTCTAAAGGAAACTTTATACATTCAAGTATACTAAGCTAAGCATACGATTATATATTCGGAATTTTTTTTTATAATACTAGATTTTTCATGATTATCCTTACCCAGCGAAACCATCAATTGGCAAAACTTTGAGTTTTTAGACCTTTTTCGTAAATTTTTTATCCAATTTCTGAATGAATAATTTTATTTTTGTGAATTTTAATGAATAGTGAATACGATATATTTATTTAGAACTGTTTTGAAACATGTAAACTTTTACATTTGTTTTTAGTGTTAAAATAAATTTAGTTGCATTTCTTCATTTATTTATAATAATAATTGGATAATTTCTGTACCGGTGATTCTATCTTTATTAATTGTTACGATCAATCTCTTAGTGTCAAGATTCGTTTGGTGGGGTTCTTTTATCAAACTTTCTACCAATTAACCTTTTAGCATCAAATACAGTATTATTTGGATTCATTGCAACTTGATTCTTACCCACAAACCAAAATTTATAAAAAGTTTAAGACCAAATTCCTAAAAAAACTCTAGCAAATTTATTCCAATTGAAATACTTTCATAATAAACATTCAAAATTCACAAGTTTCCAAATCATTGAGGCGAATAAACAAAACATATTCCCAAAACATTCACAATTTTTACAATTAGATCTAAAAGCCGTTCATAAATTATAAATTTATATTTCAAATTATTTAATTATTTAAATTATTATTTTGAATGAGTTAAAATTTTAAAATAAAAATAAATACCGTTGTTAATTTTGTTTCAATACTCGGAAATATGAAAGATATAATTTTGATTTAAATCAATTTTGAACTTTGAATGAATAAAAATTTTGAATTAAACGAAGATTCAACCAGAAGAATTAACAAAGGATGGAAATGTGGAAAAAATTTTATCCAGCAATGTGAGAAATATATTACAGGTTTTCGTCAAGAGATGATGGTTGAACTTTGTATTAATAAGGAGGTTAAAGGGAAATATTTAGACATTGATCCTTTGATTAAAAACTATAGAGAAAAACTGCGGAAAGCGTTTACTAAGAATACCACAATTACTCAAGATATTAAAGCTGCATTCGAGTACAGGAAGACGAATGAAGAGCCAGATGTATATTTTAAAAAATTAAGAGTCTGGTGAAAAAGCTGATGAGTCACGAATGAACGCTAGATAAATTAGAAGAAGAGTTATTGGTACACTGTTCCGCGGAAAGGAAACTGAAAATTAAGTTATAAGCAGATGAAATCAAGGGAGCAGAAGAAATAAAGAAGAATAAGATCTAGAAGTTGCATGAGTTTAGGCAGATGAGCGAAGAGGTTAATACAGTAAGAGAAAGAGTACCCGAAGTAGAGATGAAAAAAAGCTATGGAGATATCACCATAAAAAATAATAGAAATTTTGAATCGGAAACAAAAGATACAAAGATAATGTTACTCCAGAAAATAAAATTGTACAATGTTTTTGCTGTGGAAGACATGGCCTTATACAGAGAGAATGTTCGAATAGACAGCGAGGAGTTATCACATGTTATTTATGCGGACAACAAGGTCAAATAAAGAGATAGTGTCCAAATAGACGTAAGAGAATCATTACATCCTATAAATGTGAAGTAGAGGGACACACAAGAAGAGATTGTAACCAAATAAGATGTCAAAGATGTGGATTAGCAGGCTATCGAGCAGAGAATTGCTATATGAATTGGAACAGGATTAAGCAAACACCGACAAATAAAGACAACGGAAGACAAAGTGGAAATTACGAAAGAAAGACTAATCATCAAGGAAGAAGAAACGATTCGGGAACAGGGATCCATTACTGGACTAACAAATGACAAGTTGCATACATAGGAAATGAAAGCAATGAAGACGAAGAAGAGATTTTCTCCGTGACCCAAGACGAGAAAGCCTCGACAAGAGAATACATTGTTGGGGCAGTGTTATAAAGAAGGTTAGAGGCTCCCCTGAAGATAGGACAATAGAGAAAAGAGACTTGGGGGATATATAGAGAGAAAGCCGTACGAAAATGATAAAAGAGTAGTTTTAAAGTTAATAGGTTTGTTAAAAAGAACTTTGAGGAAATTGAGAGATATGAAAATGTGGAACAGAGAAGTACAGAGATATTCGCATTAGATAAAATGAGGTCGAGTATTATAAGGTATGACACAATGAAAGGTCGACCTAGTGTGGTAATAAAAATTTAAAATCAGGAAATGGATTGTTTACTTGATTCGGGAGCAACAGTAAACGTAATGAGCTTGAACCAGTACAAAAAATTTAATTATATAGAACTTATGAAGATGACAAGTATCTTAAGATGCGCAAATGATAATGAATTGGAAGCCAAATGCAAAATAATTATGGATGTTGAAATAATGGGAGTATTTAAAGTGAAATGATTTACGATTGTAAATCACATAACACCAGAATTGATTTGAGGTATATAGTTGTGGAAGCAATTTGGAATACAAATACAATGGTTGCAAAGGGATGAAGTACCTAGTCATGAGCACATGTGTAATATTGATACAAAATTTGGGAAGCCTATAACAAGAACAGAAATATTCGACAGAGCAAGAAAAGAATTAAAAGTGAACGATATGGTGGAAACAATTGGCTAAGAAGAGAATCTTTTATGATCTTTTACGATCTTTTAAAGGGAAAAAATCGATTATGAACAGATTTGTTGATATTTTTAAGGGGTTGAGTCGGTTAAGTATCGTTATTTAATAGGCGATTTTTTTAAAAAATAATGAATATAGTTGGTAAAGTAGGGAAAAGTGTTATCTGATGGGAATTGATTGGTGAAGAGTGAAATTTATTTCAGTGAAAAATAGTCGATTAAGAACAAGTTTGTAGTCATTTTAAGGGTTGAGTTGTTTAAATATTGTTATTTAAAGAATAGATATTATCTAAATGGGTAATTTTATGATTTTTATGAAAATATTGAATATGGCTGGAAATATTGTTATTTGATGGGAAATGATTGGTCAAGAGAGGAATTTATAATATTTTTAAAGGAATTTACTGGGATGAATATCGGTGTTCAAAGAGTAAATATTATCTACTTGATAGGGTTTTATGAAAATTATGAATATAGTTGGTATAATGGAGTGAAAAATGACATTTGAAGAGAAATTATTGGTTAAGAGGCGAATTTATAGTATTTTTAAGGAGATAGAGTTGGTTGAATTTACATACATTTGTCTTATAAATTTGGGTTTTCAGTAAGTGATATCAGTACACAAGAACCTATGTATGTATTTAAGCATGTTATCAGAAATTTAACATATTTCGTAGTAGATGACAATTATTTGATTTTAGTAATGCGGTAGATATTAATTTTATTTTCTATCAGTTTTATTCAAACGTTTAGCATCTTTGAGTTAATAATTTTAAGAGTCGAATCATTTTCAATAAATATATGAAAATTTATTCCAAGTACAATGAAAGTAATATATGTTTTGAGAAATTAATTTAAGAATATTTTTCTAATCAAGTTTCTTTTCACTAGCAATTAGATTAACCACTACTTGTAATTACTAATTAATTTATCATTCAGTAAACAATAAGAGTTGAGGTGAAAAGATTAGAAAAGCTATAAAAATAAATTTAAGTAATTTTTTGATGAGTTAGCAATTAATTTATTTAGGGCGTGTGAAAATTAAATGAAAAGTTTGACATTTATGTTTGAAAATTACTTTTAGTAATTGTTCATTGTTCGACGCAATTAAAAATATTACAAAAATAGTAGAAAAATTTCAAAGTTTTTAAACAAAACTATTAAGTTTTACAAAATAATTTCAATAAATCACATACAAGACTGTAAGCAAAGCAATAAATTTTTATTCAGAGAAATTACAACAATTGATTGGGCTTCAATGATTAATATTTTCTTGATAGTAATCAGGTAACTAACCAAACAAACACATTACCAATTTGGAGATATCAATGGAAACATCAATGATAGATAAAAGAGTGGAGAAGTTAATAAAATTTGTAATTGAAATTGTATTTGTTTTGATTATTCAAAGTTTGATGTGCTTTTATTTAAAGATTTCTTGGTCAGTAAACAATTTTTGATATTGATTTTTTCAGTAACTAGTTATTGATAACATATTGTGAGTGTGTGAATAACCAAGTATTTTAAGGGGAAATGATTGAGAGAAAATTTTATTTTTAAGTGGATTAAGTTGGTTGAATATCGGTGTTCAAAGGGTAAATATTATTTAAATAGGAAATTTTAATGAACAAAATACTCAATTATTCAATACTTAGTATGTATATAGTAAGTTGTATAGAACTCAGTCATTTCTATACAGTACCTAGTGATAGTTTTTCAGTTATTAATCAATGGATTGTTCAGTGTGTATGGGTTATCAGTATTCAGAAGTTGATACAAAGTAAGTAAACTTTTTCTTTGATTGTCGATGAATTTATTATTATTATTATTATTTTAAATACTATCATTATTATTATTATTATTTTTATTATTATTATTATTATTATTATTATTATTTTTATTATTATTATTATCATTATTCTTTTAAATATTATTATTTTTATTATTATTATTATTATTTTGAAAATTTCATATTAATTTTTTTTCACATCTTATAAAAATTTTTATCGTTATAAAAATGTATAAAAAACTCATTGTAAGATTACATTAAAGAATTTTTCAATTAAAATCATGTATAAAAATTTAATTGTAAAATTAAACTAAAAATTTCATCTTTATAAATCATATATAAAAAATTTATCGATTAAATTATACTAAAAATTCTATTTAAAAATATGTATAAAAAATTTCATTGTAAAATTATCTTAAAAATTTCATCTTTAAAAATCATGTATAAAAAATTCCATTGTAAAATTATGTTAAAAATTTTATCATTAGAAAATATATATAAAAATTGATCGATAAAATTAACTTAACTTAAAAGTAACTTAACTGTTGACCCTCTATTTAATTTTAAAAAATTCTTATCTAACTTACCATACTTTACTCTAGGCACCTTAATTTACTTTAGGAACTTTAATTTACTTAAATTTATTCTAACGTACTTAAATTTACTTTATGTACCTTAATTTACTTTATGAAACTTAATTTACTTTAATGTAGTCTAATGTACTTAAATTTAGTTTAATATACTCTAATGTACCTTAATGTACTTTAATTTACTTAAAACCCTTTAATTTACCTTAATTTACTTTAAGTGTTTTAACTTATTTTTATCTAGAGCCTAAATTTGCCTATGAAAAATGTGTGACCAAATATTACAAGTGTCTTTTTAATAAGCCTATAAAATACCCCTGACTATTTTTTATCGGTAGGCGATTTGAGCCATTTTTATTTTATGCCTATATTTACCTTTAGAAAATATTGAGACCAAATATTGCATTGTTTTTTATTACGAGTTAAAATTATCCCTGACTATAGTGTGACCATCGTAGGCGATTTGAGACAATTTTTATTTTATGCTTTTTTATCAAAAAAAATTACTTATGCTTTTTAATCAAAGAAATATTTTTTAGGCTTTTTAATCGATAAAATTTTTCTATGCTTTTTATTGATAGGTGATTCAAGCCAACTTTTATCTTAAGCTTTTTATCGAGTCAAAAAATATCCCTCTAGGGGCCTTTATGATTTATTGTTCCAACTGGCACTCTATGGGCCTTTATTATTCCCGTTGGCTCTCTGGGGCCTTCGGCTTCTTATTTCAACTGGCACTCTATGGGCCTTTATCATTTCCGTTGGCTCTCTGGGGTATTCGATATCTCGTTTCAACTGGCACTCTGTGGGCCTTTTATATCTAATCGGAGTTGAGTTTTTCATCAGTGACCTGTTGGGTGACTGGTTTGGTGGACAAGTTTGAGGCCTCACACTGACTCTCAATCCATGGTCGTCTGTTGGCAGCGCATTTATCCGGTTACGCTTACCTCTCCGCCATTCGAATATTCGATACTCGGTGTGGGATCCGGGTTGTGTACCTCGGAGAATATAAAATAATGGGAAAAGCCTAGGCTTTCAACCAAGTTCCAAAAGCGGTTTACTTGATTTTCTCGACTAGTGAAAGAAAAGGAAACGATCTATGGGCGCGGTAATTCTTAATATCTCTGTCAACTGCCAGTCCACTCGAGTCAGATTTCTAGTTCTGCTTGGCTGCGTAAATTCTGACCTTAGTAGGGCCTTTCAAGTATGAACCATTTACCGGTTGATTTACATCTCACTTACCGCTTGGTGTCCTCAATACTCGGTGTGGGATCCGGGTTGTGTATCAAGTCCCTACCCAGCAAAAGAATACTCGGTCGATACTCGGTGTGGTATCCGGGTTGTGTATCAAGCAATCCAGCGTCACCAGTCCCTTGGCTGGTAACATCATGAACTTGACAGTCCGCCGCTGTCCTCTGGTGCCTCACCACCAGCTAGGGAAAAATGCTCCTAGGTACCTTTGCGAGACTTTTGGCTCTCTCACCTTCTGCTCTTAAATAATGCGCATTTTTCAATTGTTATTTTTATTTTCGGTTTCCCCCTCTTTTTCCCAATTCAAAAATTGTAGTAATCGCGTTGGTTTGTTCCCCAGAGAGGTGATCAACACCCCAACATTTGTGACGGTACCTACTACCTTCCTCTCCTCGGGTTGATCAGGGTTCTTCATCGGAATAAGCGTACTATCGTTATGAAAGCTCGGTTTTAAATCCTACTTTCCAGTATTATTTCCATATAATATAATATAAATAACATTACAAAGTACACTAAAATATGAGATGCATCGAAACTTTTACCGTACCTTATGTGTGATTTTTCAGCTTTTGCTGTTTAAGTTGTGTTTTACTTGTCCACTCAGAATTTATTTAACGGCTTTTTTCTTATGTTTTACACCTTTCGGTTGCTATTGTTGTCTCATTCATTATTATTATTAATCTCAACTAATCGTACTCCTTTTTTAATAATCATTTTACTCTGGTTGCTGACTTAGTTTCGTAATTCATTATTACTTCCAATCCTTTATTTTCATTTATAACAAGCATCATCATTTATTCATCTACGCTCATTTCTTCCTATTAATTTCATTTACACCTGAACATTTCCTTTTATCTACGCCTAAGTTTCTCCATCATCTGGATTATCTTTTCGTCAATTTCTCTAACTTAATCGATTATCTGTTTTTCGTTTATTATCTAATTTGGCTTTGCTTGGCCTCATGTCTTTTGAAATTCGCACAATCGATCGTTCGTTACTTCCGCTATAATTTCTCATTTCATAGGAGTAGGAGCTCGAAATCGTTGCAACCTTTTTTATGAGTTTCCGTTAATAATTTTGATCTTTAACTTAATTACTTTTAATAAATCGTTTATTACGTTTAAAATTATTTTAACTGACTTGGTGATCCTGTCTTATTTCAAACAATTTTAATCCTGTAATTTCTAGTTTTCCAATTTTTTACGAACTCTTAGATGACCCGCATTTTTGTGGTTTTCCCTTTTCCATATTTTTATTATTTTTATTTTATTTATTTATCTATTTTTTTTAATATTTTTATTCTTACTCCTACGGTTTGTGGATGATATTTACATGATGATTTCCATTGATTTATACAACCTACCCATAATTTTATTTATGTTTCTAGTTTCCTTGATTTTCTATTTTATGAATATTGATAATTTTTGTCCCCCTTTTCTTGTTGAATCGTTTCACTTTTGAAATTTTTATGTATCTAATATTTTAGTTTATTTACATATATTGATATTTTCCTCTCCTATTACAATACTCATCATTCATGGGGTTTCTAAACTGGTGTTTTTGTTCCTTCGTATTTTCATCATATTTTAGATTCTCTATTTTCCTCATCTCGCCATTTTTGATCTGAGGTTATCTGTTATTGGTTTATCTGTTATGATTTTGTTATTCTCTTTTGCAAGTTTATTTCATATTATTAGAACATCTAATATACTTAATCTCCTTCTTAATTTATTTATAACGATACTATCTAATTTTCGTGAATCTCCAGTAACCATTGTTTATTTCGAGAAATTTTCTGCTTTTCTCCTATTTCTTTTTCTCCATATTTTGCCAGTAATCTTGACGGTGTTCCTGTCCCTCATATCACTCACATTCTGATTGCTCTTAAGTGAATTCATGTTTCACCGTTTCTAAAATTTCATACTCTGTGTTTCTATTTTCCATGTAGACAAACCGGGCAATTTTCGAAGTTTCTGTCAATATTTTTCAGTTGTTATCTGTCTGCGTTTCGGTGAAATTCCGTCCCAACATTTATGCTCTTTTGATCATTATTTGTTTCCATCTAGAATAGTCATTCGTGCTCAGTTGAGTGGGCTCCTGAGAATATTTGTAGTTTCTTAATTTCTCTTTGACATTTATTTTTCGTTATAAAATAATCATTAAATCTCAGCTTCGAATGATCAAACAAAGTTTTCGATTTTTATTTCGCACTGGTCTCTTCTTTCTGTATTTCTTTCGCTCGTTAGTTTTCTTTCCATGTAGATAAATTGGTCGTTTTTCATAGTTTTTGTTTTATTTCCTTCTATTTATTTCTTCCTGCAATTGTCTGAAATGTCGTCCCGACATTTCCTTACTTGTTATTGTTTCTTACAGAAATTTGTATTTTGTTTTCTTTGTTCATTGCTGAGTCCCCAAATTTATACTTGTCGAGTCATTTGTTTCATTTCGTTTTGTAGACAAATCCATCGTTTTCCATAACTTTCCGCTAATCTCTCTATTCTTATTGCACCCAGATTTGTATGTGGTGTCTAATCATTTATTTCATTGCACTGTTTTTCTTATTTTGTAGCCAATTTAGTCGTTTTCCATCGTTTGCTCTATTCTTTGGCCAAATGTTGTCCCGACGTTTTCAGTTTTTTTTGCATCTTGTATCTTCTGGTCGCTTTCTGTTGTTCCTTAACTTTATTGTTTTGATTCTTCTCCTTAAAGAAGCTGAGCACCAAAATTGTATTTGGTGGCAAACCATTTGTTTCATCACCATATTCTCTCGCTTTGTAGAGATATCCAACGTTGTACACAATACTTTCCCTTTTCTCATTGTTGTCTCTCTGGAGTTCAGTAAAATGTTGTCCCGACATTTTCTTTGTTTGCTTATTAGATTCTTACTTCGGTTTTCTTTGTTTGCTTTGCCAACAAAATCATTTCTTCCCGGCTGAGAGTGTACTGTCAAACGCTGTGTTATTTCTTAATTTGGCTGTGTTGATCTTTCAAAACGAAGCTTTCAATCCTGTCTGAGCCCCAAAATTTGTACTAGGTGGGCTAGTCATTTGTTTGATTATCATTTTTCTTATTTTATAGTGAAATTGGTAGTTTTTCATCGTTTTTTATTTAGTTTCATTTATTAGGTTCCATTCTTGTTAATCTATCATCAGTTCCTCTGTCATCTCTCCTGGGTTTGGCAAAAATGTCGTCCCGACATTTTCTATTTACTTCCAAGATTTTTATTTCGGTTTCCTTTGGTCTTCCGCAAAAACAATCATTTTATCCCGGCTGAGCCCCCAAATTGGTATGGTGGGTTTCTGGGTGTTAATATTTCGAAACTATATGGATGTTACCCAGGCAACCCCATACAAATATCTTTTGCTTACCACTAGGCACCCGTTGCTAAGCAACGTTGGGACTGTGTTCGAGTGAGTGGATCGTCCGCCAAAAGTGAACGCTATTGCTAATGCCATAATTGACCGAACGAGCCCTGGGTCCAACGAGCTGCCGATAGAAGGCCTGTGCTCGATTTCGTTTTTAGGTCCCATTATTCTCCTATCTCCTTCAAATGCTAACCAATACTCTCATATCATTTATCTTTATGTCTATTCCCATAGTTCTTCTTATCATTATTCGTATTATCGATTTTTACCATGACCTGTAAACCCTTCGTTATGTTAAATATCCGCACCGTATCTCTCTTACCCTTATCCTTATTATAACTGCAATGTTCCCTATTATTATTGCTAGCATTATGATTGTTACTATTATATTTATTACCTTTATTAATTGTTACTACTATTACATTTATTATTATTCTTGTTACTATAATTACCATTACATTTTTTATTATTACTACTATTATTATTATCATTATCACTATAAGTTTTCGACAAAGTATTTTTCTTGGGTCGAAAAATTTTAGCAGCGTACCGCCCTTATTTTACAGTTTTATAAGGATATTATACTAACAATTGATCAACATTCCACTTTTACTTTACTATTTTCGATAAGTATTTTAATTAATTCGGAAAATTTGAGCAGCCCTTATTTTACGGTCTTATCCGGATATTCTATCAATTATTGAGCCGTATTCTACTTTTACTTTGCTATTTTTGATAAGTATTTTAATTGATTCGGAAATTTTGCGCAGCGTTCTGCCCATATTTTTCGTCTCAATTCAACATAATTTATGATCTATTTATGTTCACATTATATTTAATGAGTGCCCACTAGACTACTCGGTGTTAGTGATTTTGAGCCGATTGTTGTTAAAGATTTTTGTCGACTTTATCGAAATTAAGCGCTCAACCTCGATGAAATCCTTATTATCTTGCGTGAATTATTCTAGATCACGGTCAATTAATTTAACAAAATACGAAGGCAATCAACTAAAATATTTATTGGTTATAAAATTCTCGTTTTATCTGTTCCGAGAGCCTCATCGCCCGTCGTTTTGCTCTCTCTATCTTTTCCGGACGACGTTGAGGTGGGTTCACCACGGGTTTGGTTGCATCTGTTGTGGTTCGATACGCCAACTGTGCTGGTGCAAAGACCAGGGGGTAGGTGACAGCTTGGCCCTCCTTGCATGCTGCTAGTGCCACCTCCAGGCCGCAAATTTGAGTCTTCATGGCCTGCCCCAGTCATTTTTCTTCGGCCCACCCACGTTGGGCTGCCGTCACCCGCTGGTATAGAGTTTTCGCTTTGGCTGGTTCTATCCATGTTGATTTTATCTGGCGAATTTCCTTTGTTAACTGTAGTAACTGCCTATGGAGATCAGTATTCTCCTTGCGTGTGCTTTTGAGAGCCGTGTTTAGTATTGTACAGGGATCCATCTCTACAATAAAAATGGGTCATTAACAGTTTACTTCGTCTAGTGTACAATAAATATTGTTATTGGTACGATATTTTATAATGTATTACGTCTAATCTAAGATCATGTAATAGTTTTTTCTTTCGTTGGGCAAGGTATTTCTTACAATAAATGTAAATATAAGAATGAACAATAAAACAAGAAATATGTATTTCATGAAATTCAGTCGTGGCGCGAGTTTGGATAATAGTTCCTTGGGTTTTGCCTTGATATTCTGCGCGTGCAGGAGTGATCCCACTCCGACCTCCGATCTCCAGTCTCTGTTCTCATTCCTCTTGGGAGTATTTTCTTCTGCATGGACACTGTCATGGCGTGGGTTGGCTGATTCACTCTGGGTCATCGAGCTCGAATGAGATGCCATAGGAAGGGCATACCCATCCGTGCACGGAATCAGACCAGCCGCGATGTCTTCGTTGATCTGATCTTATTGACGGCGAGCTCGTTCTACCTGCTTGTCGGTCCTATCTTACGTTTTGCATGGGAGTCAGTTTACCTCAATGGAGATCGATGTATCGTGAATTTGACAAAGGAATCAAACTGTTCGTTCCTGACAGACAATCATAGCTGGCGTTCAACACATCGTTACACTGACGTAAAGTTATTTCCTAGATATCGTGAGTTTGGTGTTCGGCCAATTTCTAATTAACCACAACGAAATCACCCGTTTCTGTTCATGGTTTAGTATTATAATTCGAGCTTGGTAAATCGTTAAGACTTGAATTTGACAAAACACTAATCTATCATTTATTTATTTCGAATTCACTATCATGATCGGAGTTTTTCCTTGGTTTTTATGGCGTTTTCTCCATCGGCAAGGGCATCTTTTCCTTGACCCGACTTGGGTCTCTGGATGGCGTGTACAAGAGCTTTATAAAGTTCTTAGTAGAGGGAATTGAATGTTCGAGTTGCATGAAATTATTGTTTAAAATTAAAGGAGTAAAATAACCAATTTAATTTCTTACTTTCCTGGGTGTCGGTCCTTCGCTCCATCGTGATCTCCTCTGTGGCCACGGTGTGAGAGGGGCGGCCTCTGATTTGTGGATCATTTCGTCTATTTAAGTTCATTTAATTATTACTACAAACTTTCTTGTCAATAATCTGTCTATTTATACCACACATACTACTACCGTAGGTGTGCATGCATTATCCCGCTCGCTCTGTTAGTGACATTCTGGCAATTCAATAATGTTGTTAATTTTTGTCACCTCGCTTTCCGGCCAGTCTACAGGATATTTGCGATCGATCTACGCCAGATGTTTTTCTCCTAACGTGGCAATTTCCAGCCTTACCTACTGATTTGAATCGAGCGGATCGTGCATTGCCACGTCTACAATTTGTTTATAAAATTTTATTGATTTGTACTGTTGACTTTCATTCATTTAATCACTTCCAAGCTGTTCCGTGATTGTCTCCTCATTGGAACTTGGATCTTGTTTTATTACCGAAAGTTTTAGGTTAGATAAATTTGTATAATTATATTAAATGAATTATTCCTGATTATAGTTTCTCATCTCATGAAACAGAAAGTTATTTGTGATCCTGGTAGATTCGCAAATTCCAACGACTTCAAAGGATTCCTAACTTGCTTTTCTCCTATTCGTTTGGACGTCATTCCTTTGTTGAATTGGGATTATCGTTTGATATGCTCATTGTGATTAATATACTGCATGCATCGAATGTTCTATTGTTTTTCATTTATTATTATTTTGTGGTTGATTAGCATGAATCTCTAACTGGGCGATCGTCTACAAAGTTAATTGGGACATAGTACACCTTTCACCTGGTCGTGATTGCATTTTATTTCTTACTTTATCTATCCCTAAACTGATTCTATTCTCTGGTGGTAAATTTGATTTATGTATGTTATTTTCAGGTTCGTAATTTTGTTGTATGCCAAAATGGTGTACTAGAAATTGTTAATACATTTGGGGTTGATTTTAATGCGGATAATTCCAGCTTTTGACTTATGTGGATAATGTTATCCTATTACATTTTGTTACTTTGACTGGTGGTCGGGTTATATTTTTGAAGGAGGCATTTTGGATAATAATTTATTTTTACCTTTGGGCAGTTTTGTAAGTTACGAATAGACTATTTGAATCAAAAGGTAAAATAGTTATAACGAAAATATCATCAACTAAAATAATAACACAATTTTTATTAAAAGTCAATTGGGCAATTTATTTACTATGACTAAATTTTGCGCGATAACATTTTGGGTTGTATTATTATCTGTGGTCAAGTTAATCTATACCGTTTGTGTCGATGTTCGTAGCGTCGGCCCCTCGTCATCATCCTTATCTACGGTTTAAGTTATACTAATTAGTTATTTTGGTGTAGTTAATCTCTCGGGCTTTCGCACATGATATCGTGATTTAATTTAAGATTTAGTTAGAGTAGTTCAGACATAACAATTATTTCCGAATTCTTTCCCCACTTCCTTCCCTTTGATTTGACCTTAGGATAGTTATGTTAATATTATGATTTCAAGAGTGCTCACCGAGCTACTCAATGTTTATGATTTTTAGCCGTTATGTGCAATGATTTTAATTTGGTCGAAATTATAGGAAAATGAGTGGTGGAGGAGTAGCCAAAAAACTACTTCCCCTCCTCCCAATTTCCCCTATGACGGATATTATTAACGTTTAGGCCCTGCGTTATTCACGCCGGAACCTTCACGGGCACAGGCTATTGACAGATAAACTGCACTTACACAGCCTGAATTGTATGTTAATTTTACTTTCTTGTGGTGCGTGAGTGGCTGTGGGCCGGAAAAATTTCGACATAAGCATTGTATAGTGAAAGTTTTATTCGCATATAATAACGTTTGATAATTCATATTGCATATTCATCATTCATTAACACACTATCATCCTTTCCCCACGCCGACGCCCGATTTAAAAGAAATGTATTATGAGGAAAAGAGTAAAATTATTAAACCTAGAGATCCTAGATTTGATCCTAAAGTACCTGGAAAATGTCACCACAGTCAAGTTAACTTTTTTCATGAAAAAAGCGAATATCAACCAGAGAGTCAACACAAACTAACTGAAACGCATGAGACGTAGCCGTTAATGTATCGTGAAAATAATCAGAGCTCTTACAAGGTTGTATTGACGAGACGTGGAGAAAGTTTTCGAGCATTCCTCCACTCACATTGAAACTTTTTTGGTTTTCTACTGGTCAAGACTGAAAATGATTCAAGTTTGCAACAACTGCTTCAAGTTTATGAAAAACTGATTCGAGATATCAAAATTAATTCAGTGCTTTTAAAACTGAGTTAGGTTGTTCAAGACTGGTTAAAATTGTGTGAAAATGAATCGGTATTTATACCTATTGTACTACCCTAACCTTGCGTGTTAAATTTGATTTAGTAAAACAAAATTTGACCTTGTGATTTTCTAGTGTATTCTAATCTTAATTTTATTATTTTTATACTTTAATTTGACAATTTTATTTTTAATTTTATAATTGAATTGTTTCCAATTCAAATTATTTAATTTTTTGTTCCATTTTTTATGGATTTCCATTTTTTGGTAAATTGTCAAATTTCGGTCAAATTTTTCTGTTCTCATGTTATTTTTGTGTTTATTTCGTGCGGATCTTGTTGCACTTTGTTATTATTTTAATTTACTTTCGTGTTTCTTGATTTTATATTTAATTGTTTTCTTTCTCATATATTTTAGCATGGTTAGTTGGTGTTTTATGGGTCCGATTTTAAATCTGCATGTTGTATTTGCGTGTGTATTACCGATTCATTTAAACAAATTCGTGTCCTGGCCCAACAATAATAATAATAATAGTAATAGCAGTAACAATTAATAAGAACAATACATATAATAGTAACGATGATAATACTAGTAACAATAATAAGGAACATAATAGTTATAATAGGGACAAGGGTAAGAGAGATACTGTTAGGACATTTAACATAACGAAGGGTGTACAGGCTATAGTAAAATCAATAATACGAACTACAAGAAGGAGGACTATAGCAATGGACATAATAATAAATGATATAACAGTATAGATTAACATTTGAAGAAGATAGGAGAATAATGGGACCTTAACATCGAAATCGAGTACAAGCCTTCTATCGGCAGTTCGTTGGACTCATAGATCGTTCGGTCAATTATAGCATTGGCAATGGTACTCACTTTTTGTGAACGATCCACCCACTCGAACACAGTTCTATCGTTGCTTAGTAATGGGTGCCGAGTGGTAAGCAAAATATTTGTTTGGGGTTGTCTGGGTAACAACCATATAGCTTCAAAATCTCAACACCCAGATACCATCCACAGGTAAGGGCGAAGAAACTTGAGAATAAAATATTGCGGATTAAAGGAATTTAATGAAGTAGAGAAACACGGAAGTTAAAAGAAATTCGCAGGACAAGGCTATTAAAGATTATCACTGTGAAAAGTGCACAGAGCTAAACAATCGCATTTGGACTCATGTAGGATTTTAATGCATTTTTCTTGCTGTAATAATTTTGTTGTTTCATTAACAGTTGAAAATACAAAAATAAGTTAGTAATTTTGTGTTTTATTTTATAGATTATATGGAATTTGAACTAACGACCATTATTATTTTATTTATTGAAAACCAACATTATTTTTATAATTCTAACTTAATTAATTGATGTTTTTCTCAGGATGCTAATAAAATTTTTTGAACTTTCAATCTTTAGTATAATAAGGGTATTTATATGAAAAATCAAAATTCAGCTTTAGTCCAAAAGTTACTATTTGTATTATTTTATTATAATTTAAAATAAAATCATTTCATTTGTTTTAAATAACTGAATTAATCTTTGTAGTTCAAAAAGAATTTAAAATATAAATTACAGAAAATTATTTCAATTATAAAATTTTGAATAACAGAAATTTTGAAATTTGTAACATTTAATTATGATTATTTTATGTGTCCTTACACTTATCATAAATTATAAATTTTGTCACTGTTCTGCTGCAGATAAGCAACTAATTCATGTTCATATTTTATATCGTCACGGTGATAGAGCTCCTATTATTATATATCCAACTGATAAAAATAGAGAAGATAAATGGCCTAACGGACTAGGAGAACTAACAAACCAAGGAATTAAGCAACATTTTGATTTGGGTATGTGGCTTCGGCGTCGCTATAATGACTTCCTTGGACAATATTTGAATTATTCTTTAATATATGTACGTAGCACCGATAGAGACCGAGCATTAATGTCTGCTGAATCGAATTTAGCAGGTTTATTTTTTAACTTGTCTAAAGAAGTAATCAATGGGCTGAGGTGGCATCCTTTTCCTATTCAAACTCAATCAAAAGTTAGTTTATTCTGTTGTTATGCACGTTAATTAATAATTCAATAATATTTTTAAATCCGTAAATTTTGATAAATGTTTTAATTTTTTGTGATTTTAAAGGATTGCTTAAAACTTCTGATTCGTTCATTGGTAAATATCCTTAAAATTATGAATATGGAAACTGGGAAATTATGTGAATTCACAAATTGCACGAGACACCATAAAGGCTGTTAGTGGCCAAATATATATGTGTGACAATTACATGAAATCTGTAATGAAATCATTAGGCTATTCTAATAGATTTAAAAGTGTCAAAATAATTTCAAATCATTAAATATGTTTAGACATAAATTCCAAACCCTAATAGATTTAGTGTATGACCAAATTTAATGGGAGCAATGCCACATACAACGGGGAAATCCTGTCATCTCCGCACACGAGTTCATAGTCAAAAACGTGAGATAATCAATGACATTTTCTATGATTATTAATAATATTAGAAAAAGATTATGATGGCAAACTGATGAAAATCATAAAAACGCCAACTGTATATTCTATATAACATTTCACTATATATTTCGACCGTTTATCGTTCTTCTTCAAACTTGAAATTACATTAACAAATTCTAAATGAAAAAAAGAAAATATTTAAAGAAATTAAATAATAATTTTCGCAATCAAAACGTATCACAAAATATAAAATTTTAATTTAAAATAAATAAACATGTAATTTAATTTTTAAAAAATATAAAAATTATCAATCGTTTTTAATAAAATTTTAAATTATTTTTACATAACATTTCAAAAAAAATTACATTAAATGCATAATATACACAATTCACACTCAATTACTTAAATACATTCAAAATATATGTAGACTTGGCATTTTAAACATTAATTATGGATTTAAAGATTTTATCAACAACGCCTCACAAGTTATTCGTTACCAATAATTACTTAAATTTTTTGCAATTATCTTGAAATCCGATATACCTACTTTCTTACTGGTACATTTCCTAAAATGATCATTAATGTGAGTCAATCGATTCAGTCGGCAATGCTCAAGCACTCTAGTGCAGAGATCTTTTAAATGTTATCGGAAAATGAAAAAAAACCAAAGGTGTAAACCAAAAGAAAATGTCAAGTGGTGAAAATCAATTGAAAATCCGATTGTAAATATTTTATTTTAAACTTTTTCCCAACGGAATATGACGCTGGTGTGACTGTTGAGGATTGAGCGATAATGTTGACTGGTGAGATAAATGTCTTGCCTGATTTGTGATCTCTGTAATGAAATTTGTATTGACCGAATATTGATTCGTCATTTATTGTAACTTGAATTGTGTAAGTTTTCGAGATTGTTCTACTTTTGGATTCTACAGAACAATAGGAAAATCTTTCAGTTGATTGAGACAATTTAAATCTGACACATTTCCTGTGAATACATCCATTTATTATAAGCTTCTTGGGCGCTAGAATCTGAATTTAAATGGCAGGCGTATAAATCTTTAGAATTATATCTTTTATGAAAACCTGAGTTGGTTTCATTCTACACAGAAACGAATGTGTTGAAACTAGCATGAAACAAAGCAGCAATTTTCACGATTGAATTTTGACTTGAAATATTAACGATGAATGGTTGATGATATTCAAGAATTGTAGGTATATTTTGAAAATGTTGGTGTTATACTAAAACATGAATAAAAGTACATGAAATCGCAAATTATCAAAATCAATTAAAGTTAATTAAAATTGTGGAAAAATTAAAAATCAATGATTTTTTGGTCTAAGAGAGAAAATTAAATATATTGGTGGAGAAAGTAAACAGGAGAAATAAATAAAGAATCCATCCAGATTGCAAGTTGACGTATCCGGTGATACCCTTAGGGTGTTTACCAGTATTTGAAAAATTGCATTTTGCTGTGAATAATTGCGAATAAAGATTTCTTTGTTGGGGTTTTGTCTTATTGATTATTGAACACGAGGTGTCGGATCTAGAGTTTTATCAATCAAAAAATATTTAATATCTTAACAAAAAGAAAAAAGGTGAAGTTCATGTTAAAAGTGAAAAATATTTAAACAAAATTAAATATTTGTTATTTTTAATACTCATTTGTAATTTAATTTTAAATACAGTAGAACCTCGTTATAACGGACAAAAAAAATCGCAGAAATATATTAATTAAAATTTTCTTATTTTGACTTAATCTCTTAACAAATCCGTTCAATGCATTACAAATGATATTTATTTCTATCAATTAAACAATATTGATTGCATTTTTAAGTGAATAGCCTTCATATAAAATAGTGGCCTGTTTTAAGTATAAGAAATAAAACCCTATTTTTTTACATTAGATTATTTTATACATTGCGGTATATTTTTTTTAGTGCAATTAAAGAATCTTTTATTTCTACTAATAGTTTGCTGTTCCTTAACCGTCAAAATGGATAAACGAAAAAGAACAATGCTCAGTATCAACCAAAAATTAGAAATAATTAACAAATTAGCATCAGGTGTTCCTGTTTCTCGCATATGTGAACAGTATGATATAAAGAAGCAAACTGTATCAGATATAAAGAAAAATGCCGAGAGAATAAATAAATTTGCACTACTCTGTGATGTAGGGAATATGAACAATGAACGTAAAAAAATGAGATTTGCAAAAAATGCATTGCTCGAAGAGGCGTTAATGAAGTGGTACATTCAACAACGCTCCTGTGGAAGTCCAGTAAGAGCTCTTGAGCTAAAAACTGCAGTAATCAAGTTAGGAAAGTATATGAATATAAATATTAAAGCAAGTGATGGATGGTTGTGGCGCTTCCGAAAAAGACACGGAATATCAAACAAACGGATTTATGGCGATGCAATGAGTTGTGCAGTGGAAGAAATTGAACCATTCAGACAAATGTTTAAAGATTTTATGACTGCTAAAAACTTCTCAAAGTTTCAGATTTATAATGCTGTCGAGACTGGTCTACTCTGGTGCACTTTACCTGAGAATACTCAAGCTTATAATTTCGATAAAAATACACCAGGAAGAAAAAGTTGTAAGTATAGAATTTCAGCGTTGCTTTGTGCAAACGCAGATGGCAGCCATAGATTAACCCCTGTGATTGTTGGCAAATCTTGCAAACCTCGGGTTTTAAAAGATGTTAGGCATTCTTTGCCGGTAGTATATTACAATTCTAAAAAAGCATGGTTTACTTCAGAAATTTTCAAAAATTGGTTTTTTAATCATTTTGTTCCAGATGTTATAAAATTTTTACATGAAAAGCTTGGAATTCTTCCTGCAGAAGCTACTGGTATTTTGTTGTTAGATAATTGTCCTGCGCATCCGTCAGAAAGTATCTTAAGAACACCAGATGGCAAATTTACTTGCATGTTCTTGCCAAAAAATACAACAGCTCTCATTCAACCAATGGATCAAGGAATTATATTAGCAACAAAACGAATCTATCGCAAGAAGTTTTTAGATGAAGTGATGATTGTGTGCTTGAATCAAAAAGAGGAAGAAGATACAAGAGGTCAACGCACTGTACAAAATTTGAAAAATTACAATATTAAATCTGCAATTTTTAATTTTGCCAGTGCGTGGAAAGAAGTGAAAGAGCTGACACTAACAAACGGTTGGAAAAATCTTTTTAATGGAATTGATGAAGATATTGATATTGTTCTTGATGGTATTGAAGTTCGTGACTTTTATGAGGTGATCCAAAATAACGGGGAAACTAAAGTAGCAGAGGATGATGTTTACGAATGGTTGGAAATAGACGAAGATGATCCTGGCTATAATATTATGACTGAGGGTGAAATAGCAGATCTGCTTATAAATGAGCAAAACAGCGAAAAAAGTGAATCAACAACTGAAGAAAACACACCTCAAAGGGTAAAAATATCAACAATTGCTTCTCACCTTGCTGATCTGATCGCGTTTATTGACACTTCGCCGGACAGTGATTTCCAACAATATTCTATGCACTTTCGCCTTTTTCGCGAGTTAATTATCAAGAAACAACGAGCGCTATTAAAACAGACAACCCTCGATTCATTTTTGATTACATCTTCATGCCCGAAACAATTAGATAGTGAAAAAACGAACTTCCAAGATGAAAAACGGGATAATAATTAAACAACTTTAAGTTAATTTTTTTATCTTGTAAAAAACTTTTATATGCCCATTTTAAATGCATAAGTAACAATTGTGACATTGTTTTTAACCCAGAGTCTTTTTAAGAAGATTTATGGAGTCGATACGAAAATTTACTTATAACGGACTTTCGATTATTACGGACAACCCCTTCCCCGATATAGTCCGTTATAACGAGGTTCTACTGTAATTAGAATTTAGTAAAATTAGGTAAACATTAAATGTTGTGGGCACTACAGTGATTGTTTCTTAATCACTATTAAAATATTTTTATTTAAAATTTTTATCTTTCAAAAGAATATAGTATAATCGTACATAATTGTTGCACTATTGCCATTGGTTGATTAATTATTGATTAATAAATATGTTGAAATCATTTATTTATGATTGACCAATTTATAATTATATTTAAAAAAAGATTTTATTAAGTTTTAATCTGCTCTATAGTCCAGAAGAACTTATATAATTTAGTCTATTGTTATATGTTTAAATAATTCAAGTAAATATTGAAAATTGCAGTCTGTTGTATAAATATATAAACACACCTGACATTCTTGACTGTTTATATTTATTTAATTTTAAAATAATAAATCATAAAATTATGATTACCTTAAATATAAAGTAATATTTTTGAAGAAAAACAATTTTAAAATTTTTCAAAGCAATGAAAATGCGTGTTGCATAAATATGTGCACAATTTAAATAAATCGATTTAATTATATTTTTGAAATGAGATTTCAAATTTTTGTAATGTATTTAAAGCAAGACTTTTAATTTAGAATAATTTTCCATTTATTTTATGAAATCAAGGCCGTTTATAAGTAACGTGTTATAAAAGAATTGAAATCTCGACTACTAAAATAATATTTAGTATAATATACGATTAAATTCTGACGTTTTCTAATAGTATTTAAATACAATATTCTCTTTCTACAAGAATCATTCTCGTTATCTGATAGGTTTTCTTCTGAATCGATTTGGGATTTTACACTCTTCTACGTTTTTATTATTCTCTAAACTTAACGTTTTGGTTATAATTAAAATTAAAACGAATATATATATATATATATATATATATATATATATATTTATATTAACTCAACTTTTATCGTTTCGTTTAAAATTCATTTTTAAAAACTTCCTTAGCTCTCAAATAAATTAAAATATCTGTTGTTAAATCAATATCAAGATTAATGATAAATGAATTACAGATCCACGCAGCAGGTTTTAGCTCTTCTGCTAAGAATAATATTGAAAGAATTGTCAAGAGTACTCAAATGTGTCAAAATGAAGCTCGTAAAATAATTATACAATTTTTCTTATAATTCTCCACAATAACAATTTCTGTAATTCTAAGACCACTTTCAATAAGTCCATTATGGACTCAAAGTCTCCATTTCATACATTAAAAATAGTGCTGTGTGTAAATATCAGTTTCAAATATCTATGAATAGTATAAAAAATTGATTATTTTTAACGAAAATCTATCAGCACAATATATATGACTTTAAAATAAGTAAATTTTTCACTTTGGACTCCATTACATAAATTGGTCAATTAAATTCAATCGTTTTAGTCCCGCTTTAAGGCAGTAATAATTTATGACTGGCAACACAAAGTAATTTTGAGAATGTTTATTCGTTTACATAGGTCATATTTTTCTAGAATAAATCCTCATTTTTAAGTATATTTATATAAAATATAGGAATAATTGAAAAGAATGAAGAAATATTTGATTATTGCCAAATGAAGCTTACATTTGCTGATATTCACTGACGTCTGAATGCCATTAATAAAATTTATCTTTTCAGGGATAGTTTTAAGACTTTTCTGACATTAGACTATTCAAGACCCTCAAAACTTGGGTTGTAAAATGGAATTTCTTTCTAAAATTATGTAATAATTAATTTATTTGTATATTTACAATGACCAAATATTTATTTTTCTTTGATGACGATTTGGAATTCTGATCATAATAAATAATGTATTTGTTTTGTATGATAATTGCAAATCATGCTCAGTTCTGGTCACTGTGTCGTGGATGTTTGCACTCTTACGATAGTTGATTTGTCCTTCCAAAGATATTACTTTTTGATTTTGCCATAAAAATGTATCATATTTTTAGACAATTTAATTCATAAAACTGAAATATGCATATTGCACTCGATTGGCCTTCAGTCACACAATAATAAAAAATAAATAAAAATAATAAAAAGTTGCAAATTAATAAAAGAACCAAATTCAAAATAATAATTAAAGTGTAGAAATTAATTTAAAAAATATAAAAATAAATATTTGCGGGGAAAATTGGTTTGAGCGTATTCTAAATGTTGAAACGAGTTCAAATACGATAGAATTAAATCTATACGGTTACCAATAGGAAATACTTAAAGAAAATTAAAATTAAAGCAAAACTAATTAACTAATGGAGAACTGATATAATGGGAAAACTGAGATGTCAACAATGTTATTAAATTAAACCCTGGAAATTTGTGAAATGGGGAAAAACCCGAATTAATAGGGAACCCAACAATAATAAAATTACCCCGAGGAAAATAAAATTTTAGGTAAAATAATCAACTTTCTCGATCATCAATCAATCCTGTCAACAAATTGATTTTTTAAAAGAAAATTCAATTACAAGAAAGGTATATAAACAATTAACAAATTAAGAAGATTGCCATTGTGGTCAAAGACAAGATTAAGAAGATTTTCAGTTTGGTCGACGACAAAGTTGAAAAAACTTGATATATTGTCAATTTGGTCGAAGAGGAAAGTTAGGAATATTTGAAGGTTAGAAAAAATCCAAAAAAATAATTCAGAGTAATTTTATTCTTTGCGTACGAGAAGGGCATCTCAGTAGTGCAGATATATGGCAAACGAGCCAGACCACACTGATTCAGGGTACCCTGGATTCAAGTACCAAAATTGGAAACTAAAAAAATAAAAATTTTGCCAAGTCAACCCAAGACTCTTTTCCATTTCAAATATCCAAAATAAATTCATGATAAGACAAAATATTTTCCATTTACACCAAACAAGAGAATTGTAAAATATCAAGAATTGTCGCCATGGCAAAAAACAAGAAATCCAGAACAAGATGATTCAAGTGAAAAATTAATATGTGACCAACATGATAAAAAATATTACATGGTTCATTATAGAATGTTACAATTTTATATTCGACATGAAATGAAAATAAAAAGAATTCACAACATAATTTCTTTCAAACAAAACCCATGAATGGAACCTTATATTAATGGAAATATTACAAATATAAATATTGCAAAAAATAACAAACAAATTTTTCTTGATACAATTTATAAACTTTTGAATAATGCAGTTTTTGGTAAAACAATGGAAAACCAAGACAAGTATAGAACAATAAAATTATTTACAAAACACGATGTTAATTCTTATTTGAAAACAGTTTCAAAACCAACATTTAAAGGTGAACAAGTATTTTCAGAAAACCTTACAGCTGTTGAAATTGGAAATTATGAAAAAGTATACAACAAACCAATATATTTGGGATTTAGCATTTTGGAATTGTCCAAATTCCAAATGTACGAAGCTTATTATGATGTATTACAACCATATTTTATGGATAGAATTTCTTTACATTAAATGAATACAGATTCTTTTTTTTAGGTTTCAATCTCATGATGTAGACCAAGATATAAAAGATGATCTTATACTAAGTCAATATTTTAATGATTCAGGAAAATTATTTTCCTACAAAGATGAAAGACCAAATAATATAATAAATGAAGCAATATTTATTGGAGCAAAACAATATTATTTATTCACTCAAAAACCATGTGATCATAATATAAAAAATAAAGGAATTCAAGTGTATGACTAAATTAATGACACATGACATGTATGAAGATTGTGTAGAAAAAAAAAGTCAAGATTTGAAATTGTACATGCTATTAGAAGTATAAAACATGATATTTATTTAGTTGAACAAAATAAAATATCCTTGAATAATTATGATGACAAAAGATGGATTCAAGATGATGGAATTACAACACTCCCATATGGAAATAATTTAATAAAAATAATATCTCGAATTGATGAAAAGAGTAAAGAATATACAGATTTAGATTTAGAACATTTAATAATTTAAATTTAGAAAATATAAAAATTCAATTTTAGAAAATATAAAAATCCAATGTGCAAAATGTCGGGAGTTTTTTTCATTTAGATATTTAAAAAAACATGAATAAAATAAATTTTTAAAAATTTATTTTTTTATCTTATATTATTAAAAAATAAGAAACCTGAAAGAATAAAAATAAAATGAAGATCAAGAATATCAAGATTACAAATTATTGAATTACAAATTCCAATATTATAAATTCTTGATCTTCATTTTATATTATTGTTTTAATTTTTTAGTCATTTCCTTTTTAATTTCGATTTCTATTTCTTTATTAATATTTTCATTTATTTTTTGGTGTTGATATTTGTTGTACAATTCTATATCCACGAGGAACAGTTCCATATGGAAAACTATATATACAATTTTTTCTTCTTCCATTGTGATATGTTCCTTCAACCAAATCACATATTAAACTTATAGAGGTTATATTTGAAATATCTACAATCTTTTCACTAATGAATAATTCATCAGTTGTATTATTTTCATAAATTTTACCAGTGAATTTTAAAAACTTACCGAAGGTTTTATCTAGAAATGAAACACTGTATCCTTTTTAATCAACATGCTTATTTTTATTGTTGAAAGATTTACTGAAAAATTAACAATATTTTCTTCACCATATCTCTTTGGAAAATTAGCAAAAAGTTCTAATTCTTTAGAATCAAAACTTAAATCTGTTGAATATTTTGTAAATATAAGATTAATCATTTTTTCTAAACTTTTCTCCATTTTAGAATAAAAAACTTTAGGTTGAAGAACCGAAAAACAATTAATTTGATGTAACAATTACAAAACCTGAACCTTCTTTTTCATCAACACTTGATTTTTGAAAAGCTTTTTATATAAATTTATTATTTCTTCATACTCAGGAGTTCCAGGAATCAAAAATATTGTTTTTGGTTTTGATAATTCCAACAATTCTTCAGGAGTATATACTAAATCAGCATCATTTGATATTCCTTGAACTTTTTCATTTGATCTCTTGAACTTTTTCGTTTGATACCGGTTTGTTTTCATCCAGAAATGGCTGAGTAGAGATCTCCAGAAATTTAAAATTTGATTTCAATTTATCCATAACTATTTTAAACATGATAATTTATATTATTTTATATTTATGCTATATTTATATTATATTTATCATTTTTCCACTACCTATTTCAATATTTAATTTTTTTTCAACCAAAACACAACAAAAACATTTTCCTTTAAAACCATCATCTTTTTCAATTTCTATTGTTACAGTTACTCCATTAATTGCTAGTTTATCATCCTGTTCACTAACATCAACACAAAATATAAAATATAAATTTTTAAAATCTGAAAGCTTTAATTGTGGCTCAGCTAAAAATAGTCATAACAAATTTTAATAATGAACTCATTTCACCTGGATATCTTATATTTTCAATTTCTGTTGATCCTAAAGTTATTGATATCTGGTTAAATAAATTTAAAAACCAATTATGTTCAAGAGTTATATCATCAGTTGGATCAACACCTGTAATTTCAAATTTATAATATATAAATGAGTTGCAAATATCAAGTGGATTTGATGATTGTTGAATTTGAAATAGCAAATTTCCAGGTGAATTTAATGCTTCTGCTGATGAAGTTGATGGTAAAACTTCTAAATAATCTTTCTATTTTACAAGATGAGAAAATTTTTAAAATGAGAATATTTTTATATAAATTGGAAATCGACATTCTATTTATTATTCAAAAATTTAAGAATTCAAATAATTTAAGAATTTAAAATTTAGAATTTGTAAACTTAAGATATTGTTTTCTATCAATTAATTTTTTGGTTAATAATCTTGATAAAATAGCATTTATATAATTTTCACAATTGTTATTTCATGCTTTTCTAGAAGCTAAATATTTTCTTAATTCATAAAATAATTCACAAGGATTATTTGATAAAAAATAATATTTGGTGTTATCTCCTTTAATTCCCTCTCCTGTTGTTTCTGTTGATTCCTGGGGTAGTTGCTCGCGCTCCTTGATTAGTTTTTCTTTTGTTAATTTTTCTGCAGACGAAGTCGGCTGGAGGCCTTTATCACCAAATTCTTTATCTTTTTCAACTTTAACTTTTTTAACTTGTTCATCATATCCCGGTGGTTTTTGAACAAATGATTTTATTTTTTTATAATAATCATTTTTTTGTAATAAAGTTAATATCTTTTGTTATATTCTCATATGTTTTAATTTTATTTTTAATTTTATTTTTGGTCTCTTCTTGCGGTGAGTGCTTATGTTACAGCAGCCATATTGACAATTTCCAAACGACATTAATTATTTTGTTTTAACTTATACAATTTTCACCTTTTTGTTTAAATTGGTTTTGTAATTTTGTTTTAATTTTTGCTCTGAGCCCAACAATAACATCAATTATTGGTTTTTCAATTTTTGTAGCCATAAAATTAAAATTTTGATCATAAAGTCTTTTAGATATTAAATTATCATTCTAAATATTTTGCTGAATATTTAATAATTTACAATCTTGAATATATTTATCAAGATTAAAATCATTTACATTTCTAACCATTTTTATTCAAGAAAATTCAGTAATCTCGAAATTCAATAATTTGCTAAATAATTATTTTTCATATACTTGATTTTTTTCTTTATCCAATGCAATATAATTATATTTTATAGATAGATGATTTTCAAAACTATTAAATTCTTCCTTGTCTAAAGTATCACTAAACAAATCATTAAAAATACTATCTTTATTTCTTTTTCCTAATTTAAAGAATATGAAAAAATTAGAATTACCGGGAATACTTCTAGATGGTAAATCATAATAATTTTGAGCTAAATAAATTACATTGCAAATATTATGTCTTAATTTTTCTTTTTTCGATCTAATTTTTCACATGGAATTATTTCAAGATATTTATTACTCATTGTAACATTTATTTTATTAATAGTTTTTAATTCCCCAGTTGTTAATTTCTTCGCATAATTCTTCACATAAATCTTTAATGGATGTATCATGAGGAATTTTATCTTGATTTTGAAATAATCCCACAATATTTTGTTTTGTTAAACCAGAATTTAACCCATGAAAAATTATTTGCATTTCAGGCTGATCAATTGTTTTAAAAAAAATTATTAAATTATCATAGTCTATAAAATTAAGAGTTAGAATCATTTACAACAAAACTGTTTTCTCAGAACCAGAACTTCGAATTATCAACATTCTAAAAGAATTTGGTAAAATAGGATTGTGATTGAATTTCATAATATTTTTATTCCAAGTTGGTGTAAACGAAGTTCCACTTGAAGAAGACATTTTTAATAGTAAAATTTTTAATAATGAAAAATTATTTATTTTTTATAAGAAAGAAAAATTCCATCACCATCAACCTCTATTTGAATATTTCCTTTATTTAGGTTTTTCAAAACTTGTTTTAATTTTTTATTTTTAGAAGGACTCTTTTTGTTAATAGATTTTATAAAATCACAAATTCCATGACCTTGATATGGATCTAAATAAATTTCACTTGCTGTTTTTGTATCTGTTGTTGGTTTTGTTATTTCAGATTTAATCTTCTCAATCTCTGCATCTAATTTCTTTGATTCTTTATAATTTTTAACAGCAGCTGTTATTTCACCTGCTGCTCCTGCTGCAGCTGTAATTCATCCAAAGATTAATGGTAATAATGCAGCTAAAGAAAGAATTCCGACAGAGGCAGTCGCTTGCGCTCCTCCAGAATATTCAGCTTCTTTCTGTTTAATTTCTGCTATTTTCTTTTTACCAATGTATATTTTTTCACCATTATATTCAACATATGCATGTTTATTTGTTTCTATTATTTTTTTAATTTTTTTTTCGAAATTATCAACAGTCTGTGTATTAAAAATTTCAATAACCATTTTTAATAGAAATTATTAAAAAATAGTTTTTTGGAGTTCATTTTGATAGAATTTATCTAGAATTTCTTCACCAGTCAAGTCTTTAATTCCATAAGTTATTGGTTTTGTATTTTTAGTTTCTGAAATGATAAAAATTTCTTTAGACCATGTGTTGAACCTTTTTCAATTTTATTTTTCCATTTAAATATTCGGGCTCGATCTCCAATATTAAATTTTTGTTTTTCTTGCAAATCTTCATTAGCATAATTATTATCATGGGTAATTTCTTTGATTAGATCAGGCTATGTCATGTTTTAAAGCCGCTGTATCAACTCTATTTATTGGTTCTTCTACAGGTTTAGAATTATCATTTAAACAAGTTCCTGGCGGAACATCTCTCAAGTTTCCAAGAGAGTCGGACTATATCTTAAGGAATCATTAAAGCTGATTAGACTTTTCATCCCCACCAACGTTTAGTCTCTGAGCAATCTCCATATTCTAATCATAACGAACTTGGAGACGTGCTGCGGATTGTCTATCTATTCTTTTTCATTTTTACCGTTGGGATCGGTCTTTACTCGAGTTCCTTCATTAAATTTCTCTAATGAAGTTGTAGAAAAATACTTTAGGAGTTTTCCGCAATTTGAAGGTGTTGCATTTAATAAATTCATAAAATAATGAGATTTAATTTCTTGTAATAAATATTCTTTTAAAATTATTTTATTCGATTTTGATAAATTCTTCTTTGCTTTTAAAGGTCTTAAATTTATCCAATTAAAACATCTTTTTATTTGTTTTTCATCTTCAAAATTAAAACTAGAAACTGGTAATGTGTGATCTATATGCCAATAAGAACCTTGATTTTCCCATATCATTCCATCATAAAATTGAAATTTAATACATTGATAAAAACCATTTATTGAGTATCCTAAATACTTCAGTAATGTTCGACTTTCTTTGTTTTGTTTGAATGCTCTTCTGATATCTCCATATAAATGATGAGTTAATTAAAGTTTAGGATTTTCATTATATCGTTTTTTATGCTGTTCATTAATTTTTCCCTTATTATTTTGTGCATATTTTCTTTCACACTCTTTACACTCTGAATTATAAACATAATAATCCCTCTTTAATCTACTTCTAAATTCATTTATAGGTTTTTCAATATTACACTTTGCACATACTTTTATTGTTAAAGTAGTTTTCAAATTTCTTATTCCTAATAAACGTTTCTCTATATATTTTTGTTCTTTTAACAATTTTTGTTCTTTACACATACCAAGAAACTAGGAATTTCCTTTTCCCTTAATAATTTTAAAAGATTCATTTGATTTTTCAATATTACATTTATTACAAATTTTTAAATCCATTTAGTTTAATTATTTTATAATCAATTTAGCAAACACTAGCATGTTCTTTTTTTAAAACACACTTGAGCCCTGTCAACCCAAATAATTATATTTTGGAAGATGATGTTTTCCTGGATATTTTTCCCATAGAAATTCTTCAAGTTTAGAACTTAATTGTTGTAAATTTCCCCCAGAAGTGTGAAGGTGTGAAGTGTGAGACATTTTTTGGTGTATTTTAGTTTTTTCATGTTTTGCTTTGTGAGCTTTTGAAAAATATTTATTACAAGAATTACAAAAATATTTTTCGAATTACCATATTTTTAAAATTAAAAAATTAGAAATTTGTGAATTTTTCAATTTGTAAATTTTTTATTTGTGAATTTGTGAATAAATATTTTTTAACTGTGAAATCACCAATGTCGAATGTTTGAAAGTGAAAAATTTAAAAGTGAATATTTTAAAATTTCAATATTATCAATTAAAACAAGTAGTGTGGAAATAGGGCAAACGAGGTTCGTATTTTTAATTCAGTTTTTCTCATGTTGTCATTTCCCAAATTGGAAATTCACAACTGATAAATTTACAAGAGTCTCCGGTTAAAGTTGAACATTAGAAATTGTTCAATTTCCAATTTGGCAGTTAGATTCAGGGTACCCTGGATTTAGAGTGGTCGGCCTCGTTTGCCCTATTTCCACACTACTCATCTCCCATTGGAAGATTTATCCCTGCGCAAGGGTAGTGAATCAAGTATATCAACGTTGTATAGACCAAAGTGTTGTTCAAATTGTAAAAATTTGAAGTGTTATTGTGTTGGTTGTTTAGTTATTTAAATAAGGACACGAAGGAGTCAGAAACTGAAATTAACTTTCAATAAAACCCAACATATTATTAAAGTAAATCATAAACATATTTTGATAGTTAGGTAGGAATTTAATGTATTCAAAATTAAAATATCAAAATAAAGAAAAAAAATAATTATTTTAAAGTTCTTTGTTTACATTTCACATTAAATGTTAGATAGTAACTATTTTATCATTCAAATAAACACTATCTTAAACGTTAATCATCATTTAAATTATAAATAACATGTATTTTTTTGGCACCCGGGCAATCTTCCACTTTGTTTAACTCTTACCATTATTTAATACAAAATCCGACCTTCCCAAAAACTTTTTAATGAATACTTAAGTTTCTAAACATCAGAAAATAATTTATTTCAATACTAATTAATTCTACAAAGCAGGACTGATTTAATTTTCCAATTTTTTGATATCTTGCCTAGTGTGAAACATCTCATAAACAGTATTTCCTAAATGCAATGAATTATTATTTAAATATATTTTATCCCTATATATTGGTGTAGCTTCGACTGTTCCTGATTCCACAAAACTTGCCAAACTTTCAGACGGGCCAAAAATATTTCCATTTATAGGGCGGTATTTTCTGACCAGCTGTCTCAAAAAATCAGAGTTTTTTAAACTTTTATTTATTGTATCCATTTATTCAAATTAGCTCTTAGCTATTCGTTGATATGTATTTAAAGCATTCAGTATAAGAACCACACATCGCGAAAATGACACCCCCAAGCAAGTGCCACCCAGAACGGTTTGTCCCTCTTGCTCCCCATAGCTACGCCACTGATAACTTTACCGTTGTTATAGATCTCAGTTTTGATTTATAATTATATTGAAACATCCTAAATGTATCGTACAAAAATAAATATTTTATACATATTTTATTATAGAAATATGATATTTTGTTGTCTGGTGATTCATGTCCGTTGTTTCGTACAATGCAGAAGAATTTCTACAGCAAAGATTATTTTCGACCGAAATTCCAGCCTTATCAAGAGACATTGGAGTTTCTGAAAAGGAAAACTGGACTCATTAATCTCAATTTCATGGATTCTTGGAGTATTATAGATACGATATTTTGTGAAAAATCCAATAACTTATCTATCGATGATTGGGTAACTAAAGAAGTGTGGAAGAATTTAACATTAATTAATCAACTGAATTGGGAGGTGAATTTGATTTTTGTTTAAATTTTTTGTTATCACTATCTATCATTGATACGATGAAAAATATATGCAAACAGGAGCTGGACACATGTTCTCATAAATTTATTTAAATCATAAAATTTAATACCAAAAAATATTTTTAATATTTGCCTACATATCCTAACTAAGGCTGTCAAAAGTTAGAAAACGTGCGCCCGGTTACCCGTCCCTCGAGCGAATGGGTAACCGGGTACTTTTTCACGGTATAATTTTTCTAAGAAATTGCACTGACCTGTAACAACGTGTACTTTGTTATTGTCGGAAGACGTAGATTACAGTAAGCAATCAGCGTACATGGTGCAGGACAACAGTAGTCAATAACTGATGAACGATTCTTATAAATTTTCTTTCTTTGGATTATTGAAAATTTTTGGCTATTTTCGCAGTCATCAAAGGCTGTTGGCCGGTCGAAAATCATGCAGATTAGTAGTGGGATGTGTCATCTCCAGCACAGTACCCCCACCCGCTGAGAGAAAATTGTTCTAAGTCCAAAAGTACAAAAAAATTTTAATACAAAGACAATGACTCATTCAAGGTCATTGAAACAAAGACCATGACTCATTCAAGGTCATTGGATGACTCATCATATTTTTTCAAGGTCACTTAAACAAAGACCATGACTCATTCAATGTCATTGGATGACTCATCATATTTTTTCAAGGTCATTTAAACAAAGACCACGACTCATTCAAGGTCATTGAATGACTCATCATATTTTTTCAAGGTCATTTAAACAAAGACCATGACTCATTCAAGGTCAATGGATGACTCATCATATTTTTTCAAGGTCATTTAAACGAAGACCATGACTCATTCAAGGTCAATGGATGACTCATCATATTTTTTCAAGGTCATTTAAACAAAGACCATGACTCATTCAAGGTCATTGGATGACTCATCATATTTTTTCAAGGTCATTTAAACAAAGACCATGACTCATTCAAGGTCAATGGATGACTCATCATATTTTTTCAAAGTCATTCAAAATTTCTCAAGGTCATATTATTTTTAAACATTTTTAAATTTAAATTTACTACTTATAAAAATAAGTAGTATATATTTTGTAAATTTATTTTATTATTATTAAATTAAATTGTTTGTTCTAATCAAGTCAATTATTTTATTATTATTATTATTATTATTTTTATTATTATTATTAATATTATTAATATTATTATTTTTATTTTTAATTTTATTATTATTTTTATTATTATTTTTATTATTATTATTTATTATTATTATTAACATTATTACTATATAATGAAAACCACGACATATACAACAAATTTATTATAAAGAAATAATTCTACTATAGTAGTATTGTCGAAGAGCTTTATTCAAAGCCCATTCCACATACTTCCGATATCTGGCAGCGCAGCAATGACATCCATCACCACAAGGGTATTCGGGTTCCATATCTTTGGACAAATTGTTTTGTTCGATATCCCATAGGAACTCATCGATTACAGTAAATATCCATATTGATGTATGATTGAATATCAAGTCTGGAATTATTGATGCTGGCTTATCCATGATTCCATGTATTTCTGGATAATAGAATTCCAGACGTTCTTTAATAACTTTAAAATAATCATCTAAAAAACAAGTAATAATAATAATAGTAATAATAAATTACCATAGTGTTTAATTTCATTCATAGCTTGAACTGCGCTCGGTACAATCATTTTAATGATAAAAATTGAAATAACAATTACTTTTATACTAATTTAGACACACACACACACATCTTTAGCTATAAACAATAAATATTAATTTATAATGTTTTGAAAATGATTAAAGAAATTTTAATAATATTATTAGTTTTTAATATGGCCAACTCAATTGTTGTAACCGTTCAAGGTAAAAATTCAACAAGATGTGTATGTCCTGATACCGCTGTATTGATGGATATTTTGTATATGATAGATAGGCCTAGATATTTGAAAACTCCAGTCAAAAGATTATCTGAAAGAATGAGTAATTTAGAATTCCGATTTGAACATACATATGAGACTTTAAAAAGAGCTAAAAACGAATTATATGATGATATTATATATTTAAATAAGACCATTGGTACTATCAAAAATGAATTAAGAAAATCAATATTAGAATTGAAAGAAAATCATAAACTTAATGAAAAAATGATGAATCAAGTTCAATATAGTATAAAATTTTATTCTAATAAAACAACTGATCAGTTCAATCGTATAATGAAATTACAACAACACCCAGTTAACAGTGGCGCCAACAGCTTGAAAGAAGTTAACAGTGCCAACAAATCATCATTGCCATTTCCATTATATATTTTTACATATTTTCTTAGTATTACATGATTCTGATTGGTCGAATATAGTATAAATAAGCTTACTCTTTCAAATATTTTTATAAAATGCCAGAAACTAAATTTTTTATAACTTTGTTGAATGAGCTGGTCTCTAATAATAGAGAAGAAGATGAAATCATTAAAAACATGAAATTTATGGTAAACCGTACCGAGAAAATCGTTGAAGACATCCCATTCGATTATGAAAAAATTCTCAATTTGCCACCATTGGAGAGAAAGAAGGCATTCTAATCAATATTTAGTTACATGTTTGATGAAAATAATAAATGGATGCGAATAATAGTAGGATTAATGTACATGAAACACATGATATTAAAATCTGGATCCGACTATGAAAATTATTTCCAATGGTCTATAGAGGTATATTACTTTATATTGTTAATAATTTATTATTATTTAGGTGATAGAAACAAAAAATGATCCGTGGGTAAAATCAAACGGTGGATGGACAGCTATTATTCAAGTTGCCGCAGAAGCCAAACGCTCTGATATTTATATCGAGAATTGCAAATTTTTATTAAAACTATTCACTGGAGTATCTGTTTTATATTTATGTAACAAGGTTTATCATAGATTTTAATAAATATTTCTTTGTTATTTTTATTAATAAAAAACTATATTTTAAAGATTTATTGATTATTACATGTACATTCTTCATCACCACAAGATTCTATCATAATATTTTCTATAACATGATCAATACAATTCTTAAATTCGGTAGGCTCATCTTTAATAATTTCGGTAGCTTCTTCAACATTAATAATTTCTTCAGAATCATTAATAATTTCAGTATCTCCATCATTAACAATTTCATCACTCTGACATCCAGAATCACTCTGACATTCAGAATCGCAATCCGATTCTTTACTCAATGCTTCAACTAGAGTCAACATATCTCTAATTTTTACACCGGTTATTTCTTCAAGTTTATCAAACAAAAAGTTTATTAAATATTCTAAACAAAATTAATTAATTATTTTATATTTTTATATTTTACCTTTTTCAGACATCATTTTAACACTATTTTAAAACTACTTATAATTTTGTTTATAGAATAACAAAGAAACATTAATACATTTATTAAACACTATACATTAAAATAACTGTGAAAGTCTAGCAGTAACAATTTTCCAGATTGGAGAAAGCACATCGTTTTGATCTGCTTTATATCCTTGGATTGTTATTGTTATATACCAGTTTTCCTGTTCTTTGAATCCAATTTCTGTAAATGCATCATAATATCTGGTATATTGACTCGTGAAGAAAGCATTTTCATTGCATTTTAAATTGGAATTGATCTTTTTGAATGTATTATCAATATCCTTGATATCTAACATTGAGAGAGTACCAGCAAGAGATTGAAATTGCGTTTTATTGAGTTTGACTGGATTTGCCAATTGCATATTGATAGGCTCCTTTAAAAAATACATTTTATAATTGTGGAACATCTGAACTGGTTGGACACTTATTTTCTTGGTCATGTTTGATTTATGATCTTTATAATGTGGTGACGCACTTTTATACCCTTGACAGATACTGATTAACCAATCAGAATCATGCATGATCACAAAGACAATGCATGATAAGTGCAAGACAAGTGCGTGACTGGAAAACTGTATGTGAATTAACTCGTGGATTTTGTATATGATTTTACGCATTCATCTATATAAAATGTATTATTAATATCACGTGTTTTATTATCATTATTATTATTATTGTTATTATTTTAATTATCATGATTTTTATTATTATTATTACTATTATTACTATACTAATAAAATTACTATTTTTATTATTGTTACCAACATCAAAATAAAACTATTACTATCAAAAACATTTATTATTATTATTATTACCAAAAATAAAACTAACAAAACAACAAAAATAAAATACAAAAACATTTATTACCAACACTAAAACTGTCAAAACAAACAAAAATAAAATACAATTATTTTCTTAACAGTTTCATTTTTTGAAAATTTCGTATTGAATTTGTAAGATTCCATTCCACATAGCGTTGATATCTGAAATCACAACAGCTACACCCCAGAATGCAGGGGTATTCAGTTTCCAACTTCTTGACCATTCGGTTTATTTCATTGTCCCAAAGAGCTTGCTTAATGAGATTGGAAATATCTATTCTTGTTTCATTGTATATTAACTGTTGATCCATTGACGGTTCTTGATTCTTCAAAATCTCCTTTATTTGAGGATAGTAATAAATAATGCGATCTATTATCATTGGGACATATTGGTCTAAATAAAATATAAAAAATGAAATAAAAAAAAAAGATAAATTTACCGTATTCAGCGATATTTTTCTTTGGCATAGCATACATAATATTTTCCATTTTAAAAATGAAATCAAATGAATAAGCAAGTTGTTTTAAACAATCATTGGCCAATCAGATATCGACCAATCCGGTGATTTCATTTTGTATGTCACAAACAATATTTTTGTATTCTAGATTTCGCACCCCTAATATAACTATTTTGCCACTAGCAAACACGTTAACACGCATTGGGTTGTATTTTAAAAGCCTCAGTGCAGGAAATAATTCTGGTTCGAACATACAAAGACATTTTGTTGACTTGTTGTATAGATTGATAGATTGTCCTATATCCATGGTAACTGTAATTGACTGTATTTTAATATCCTTTATTCTATATTGTAATTTATTGACATCTAAAGGTTTCTTACATCCCATGATTCTGCATTTGCCGGATTTGAAAAATATTATAGGATATTTTCCACTCTTATCTACAATTTGCTGTGGTTTACCATTTGGAAACGTCATTTTTGATACATCGAAAGTTCCTTTATAATTTATATTTGATAGCATAATTAAACAATAAAGAAATATTAAGCTATATATATAATTTTTAGGAAGAGTTCATTAAATCATATAATATAAACAAAAACCTATAATTATACAAATTAATAATGGAATTAAGAAATGATGCTGTATATCAAATCGTCGGCCCAAGTGGTAGTGGTAAAACTATGTTTGTGTGTAAATTACTGAAATCTAATTTATTTCAAACAAAATTCAACAAGATTTATTGGCATAGGGGTGCAGATGAAGAACATGGATTAACTCAAGATAATTTCTGTAAATTGAAAAACATGAAAATAGTAAAGGGTTTCGATAAAAACTGGTCAAGTCGATTAAGGAAAGGTGATGTCATCATTATTGATGATTTGTATCAGGAAGCTAATAAAGAAAAGGATTTTAATAATTTATTCACAAAAATCAGTAGACATGTTGGTGTTACTGTGATCTTTATTACTCAAAATCTATTTCATCAGGGTGGCGCCCATCGAACAAGGAATTTAAATGTTCAATATTTAGTTATTTTCAAGAATCCTAGAGATGCAACAGTTATTGATTTTCTTGCTCGACAGGCATACCCTAATAATCGTAATTTTCTCATCAGTGCATTTCAAGATGCTACAAAATCACCACATGGATATATATTTCTTGATTTCACACAACAATGCAATGATGATTTACGGGTAAAAACCGATATTTTCAATAAAGAAGGTGCCATGGTATATAAACAAAGTTGAAAACTTTAACATGTAAAAATGTTTATGAAATCCAGGCTTAAAAATATCCGAAAACTTAGACAAAGTATTAAAAAGACAATAAATAAAGTTCCACCAAAAACCAGTTATACACCATCTAAAAAGCTAATAACCGAGAATTACCCTGCAATGAATCTTATTTCGAAAAACATTATTAAAAAGAGTAAGAAAACAGAAAAAAATTGTAAAAAATCATAGGAGTTTCCCATATTTTAATGCATTGTTAAAGGCTTCGAGTATGAAAAGAATGTCTATTTTACAATCATTTCCAACTTTTGTTGTCGATGATTTACTCAAAATTCTATTAAAAGTAGTCAGAGGTAAAATTAAAATCAGTAATTCTAAAAAACTAGTACTGAATAAACATCGTAAGCCTTTGTTATCACTAGTAAATAATAAAAATCGTAAGCAAATGAGAAAAATCATATATAAACAACAAGGTGGTTTTATTGGAGCAATGTTACCATTAGCATTATCATTATTATCACAATAAACGATGGGGCAATCATTACCTAATGTTAAATTAAAATTTAAATCATCTTGTTGTAATGGAGAAGATTTGGACGAACCCAGAAGACGAAGCAGGTTTCGGTGGAGTGGTAAAGTTAAAGAAAAGAGTCCCAAAGTCGAAAAAGGAAACGCAAAAGTGGTTGTCAGATCAGCTTGCGTACAGTTTAAACAAACCAATGCGGAAAAGATTTCCAACAAGAGCTTATAAAACATTCGGTATTAATGATTTATGGCAAATGGATTTGATGGAGATGATACCGTATTCGAAGATTAACAAGGGTTATAAATATATTTTAACGTGTATTGATGTTTTCAGTCGTTTTGCTCGCGGTGTACCAACAAAGACAAAATCTGCAGAGGAAATATCTAAAGCAATTAACTCAATGTTTAAAAATGAGCATCCAGACAATTTGCAAACCGATTTAGGTATTATTATTATTATTATTATTATTATTATTATTATTATTATTATTATTATTATTATTATTATAATTATTATTATTATTATTATTATCATTATTAATATTATTATTATTATTATTATAGGCAAGGAGTTTTACAATAGTAAAGTTAAGCAAATCCTGGATCGTCTCAAAATAAATCATTATTCTGTACATTCTCAATACAAAGCCGCACATGTTGAAAGATTTAACCGGACATTGAGGGATAGATTGAAGAAATATTTCGTGCATCAAGGTAATAAAATATGGATAAATGTATTACCGAAAATACTTGTTAGTTATAATAATTCATCACATCGAGGTCTGAATGGTTTGAGACCCGTAGATATCAGCTCGAAAACATTAGCTAAATCAGTACGATCTAAAACAGTTGCTATTACAAAACCAAAATATAAAGTTGTTGATTACGTTAGAATTAGTAAAATATCTGCTTCACCTTTCATCAAAAATTTCGATAGTAATTGGAGTGATGAGGTATTTCAAATTACTAAAATTAATACTAAACAGAGTCCTGTAATGTATGTTATTAAAGATAGTGATGACAATTTAATACAAGGGAAATTCTATGAACAAAGAATTACAAGTTATTTCCAAACCTACAGTGTTCAGAATTCAGAAAATATTGAAAACTAAAATGGTGGGTAAGGATAAACAATACTATGTCAAATGGCATGGATATCAAAAACCCTCATGGATATCATCAAAAGACCTAGTAAAATGAGTTTCTATACAATTTTACCGAGTAATAGTTGCCCACTAATCCATCCGGAAAATCAAGCAAGTAAATTTATGGTTGATCTTCAAAATCCCATTTATTTACATGGAAATTGGGAAGTTGCTTTGCAAGACTTTACATTTGTGTACAATACATTCCCATTTTATAGTCATTGTAAAATCGGATTCAAGAAACGTGTACCCAAAACCTGTAGTGGTATTTTCTCAATCAATAATTTTGAACGATATTGTCATATTCCGAATCAGATTTTAGATGAAAATTGTGGCATGTTTTTCAAAGATGGATTGAATGTTAGTTGTGATTATAGTCCATTTACAATAAAGTTTGAAAGTATTAAGGATGCCAAGCGAATGGGTTGTGATAAGCTTAACATTGTTGTTCCTGGTACTGAATACCTAATACGTTTCAAAACATTTGATGAAAAAAGTGTAACAATCGAAAACATCAAAATATCACTATCATATATTAATGAAGTTGAAGAGACATTTACATTTACTAATGATTTATATATTGAAACACTTGAAGAATTACATAAATATATTTCATTCAATTGTTTACATATATTTAAAACTATTGAATTTGTTAAAGATGGATTATGTAAATTCAGTCTGAATTATAACATTTGTGAAATTACATTTGATAAAAATTTGGCTAATACATTGGGATTAGATAAGCAAACATATAGGACAAGTGCTTTTGGTGTACGCAAACCAAAAATAATAAAACTTCATAGGCAAATGTTCATATATACTAACATCATCGATCCTATAATTGTTGGTGATTCTTTGGTTCCTCTATTGAAATCTGTTTGGGTTGATAAACATGACCAGGATGAAGTTGTCAATATAAATATCGATAATCCTATGTACTTACCGGTATCAACATCATGTATAAACAATATAGAAATAAATATTCGTGATGATAGCGGTAAATTTATTGAATTTAGTAAAGATACAAAAACTCATTTGACATTACATTTTCGTAAATTAGATGGCCAATAACGATATTATTAGTATGTATAGTGGTAGCCAAAGTGGTGGTGAATTACCGTATTTTATTGGTAAACAGTATGGATCAGGATGGTTGAGAACAATTGGTAGATTTGCACTTCCTATTCTTAAACGCCTTGGTAGTTTTGGTATGAAAACTGCTAAAGATGTGATAATAAATGAGCAGAAAATATTACCATCGCTGAAATCAAATGCATTATCCGAGTTAGGGAAAGTTCTACCTAGTGTTGCAGGTATGTTTCAAAAACCCGAAGCGCCAGCTCAAAAACGTAAAAGACCTCATAAACATATAAACAAACGAATGAAAGGACATGGAACTATATTTCAAAAATGATTTGTGGTAAATCTGAATTGTGTTTATTTGATAGACCATCTCCTCAAGCAGTAATTGAAATGGGGGCCTTTGAAGAGGTATTCCCGATGAATTCTATTATGGACAGTAGAAGCGATATTGAATTTTATATTAATGGTTCCCAAACTGAATATTTAGATTTGAATGATACATTGTTAACTGTTCAGATCAAAGTTGTAGATAAAGATAGAAAACCGTTGGGTGAACCTAGTGATGTAATACCAAACAATTTCTTGTTTCATACACTTTTTAAAGATGCAGTTCTCGGATTTAATAATATCAAGATTGAGGGTGGAAACAGTACATATATTCACAAAGCTCTAATAGAAACTATTATAAATTACAATAGTGATACTAAAAATACATGTTTAACTCCTATGGGTTATGGTAGTGATGATAATAGGAAAAAGTGGATTAAAGGTTCGACATTATTTACCATGTGCTCATCATTACAACTCGATTTTATGGATCAACCGAAATATTTACTCCCAGGTGTTAATGTACACATTAGATTGAAAAGATCTGATTCGGCATTATCACTAACAAGTGCCACCACCGCACCAATTCTTCAATTAGTTGATGCAAAATTATTGGTGAGAAGAGTTCGTGTTGAGCCCTCTGTATTAGCTGGTTATCAACTGGGGCTTAATTCTAAGCATGCAATATATCCATTGAAAACAAAGGAAATTGTTCAATTTGCTATTACTAAAGGTTCAGCTTCTTTCTATAAGGAACAAATATTTGGAGATAGAAGAATGCCCAACTTTATATTGGTAACATTTCAAAGTGAATCTCAATATAATGGATCATACTTAACATCGAGCTCAATTTTCAAAAATTTTGGAGTAACATCGCTAACTTTATCGAAAAATTGTGATTATAGAGAAACATATACTCAAGATTTCGATAATGATAATTATTGTGCTACATATATGCAGAGTATAATTAGAAATATGGGTTATTTGGATAAAAACCTTAATTGCGGTATAACTCTTGAAGATTTTAAAAGCAAATATCCATTCTTCACATTTGTTTTGGCACCCGATTTTGGTTTAAATCAGAGTCAATTACCTCAAAATGGAAATTTACGATTAGATATAAAGTTTGCTAAAGCTACATCTGAACCGGTACATGTTGTAATATATGGAGTATTTGAAAATGAAGTTCAAATAACTGCAAACAGAACAGTGTTGGTTTGAACAAAGTTCAAACGTTGTTGGTATAAATGTATAGATAATTTATGATAATTTGTCATGGAGTAAGTTTTTAAATGTATTATTAATATTATTGATGAAGTTCTGTTCAGGTCTATCGAATTGGAAAACAAATACTAGGACATGAATTTTTAGGGGTTTTTCCTCTTGATAAAATTCCATATTTACGTAATAATCAAGCCATAATCGTCAATACTCAATCATCTCATCTCGGTGGAGAACATTGGTTAGCAATATTTATGAAACCTAGCAAGATATTTGTATTTAATCCTATTGGTTTCTATTATCCGGCTTTAATGGTTTCGAAACTGCAAACAATGGGTAAACCTATTGTCTATAATAAAACTATGTATCAAAAACCATGGACCTTAACATGTGGTCAACATTGTTTAGCTTGGTTATTATCCAAGAGATTTGATGATTAATAAATGTATTAATGTTTATTGTTATGTTTTAACTATTAATATTTTTTTTTATTATTATTACTTTTTATAAATATTATTATTTTTATTTTTATTATTATTGCTATTATTATTATTAATATTATTATTATTATTATAAATATTATTATTATGTGTTTAATTAAAGATAAGCTAATGCATCATCACAAAGACAGTGCATGATAAGTGCGTGATCACAAAGACAGTGCATTATAAGTGCGTGATCATCACATGATAAGTGCATGCATACACAAAATTGAATAAAGAAAACACATGCAAACTCAATGTATGTGATTTACAAAGAAAACACATACAAACAAAAGTATGTATGTGATTTTACAAAGAACGCATGCAGTCACAGTGTAGACTGCATGTGTTTTACAAAGAAAACATGTCTAAAAATCTCTCACCTATATGTGTGTATTGCTTAAATGTGATTGGCTAAATCCTGAAAATATTATTCTCTTTATAAACATTGACAAATGTAGAATTTGTCACAATTATTTCAAAAATTTCTGAAGCGCTATTTTCAAAAATGAACAGTAATATTTTAAGAAGTATTCTCGAGAATGAAACTGGTAAGGATTTTTTATTAATTTTTAATTTTATTATTATATTTTTCTAGATTGGTATACTTTAACAGAAATACAAGATCAGTTAGATCGTGAAAATGATGTTATAATTATCGAAGATGATGGTAAATTTTAATTTTATATATGTTTTATTTATAAATTATTTTAGAAGTTATTTTAATCGAAGATACAATTGTTATCAGCGATAGCGAAGACGATATTATCGAAGATGGTAAATTTTAATTTAATTTTATTATATATTTAAAAAAAACATTTTAGTTGATTTGGATGCAGATGATCATCATAATGCCACCGTTTTTGGAGATGCCCTCGTTACTGGGGAAGATATGGAGGACCTCTCTTCTATAGAGGATGATGATTCGTCGGAATCAGGAGATAAATGTTAGTTTTTTATTTATTTTTATTTATCGAAATTAAGTTAATGATATTTGAAGTATTATTAAAATATTACATCAAATATCAATAATTTATAATAATTTATAATAAATTTATAATAAGGATCTATTTATTTCAAAAGTTTTATGATAAATATATTTTTAAATTGATGAAATTTAAAGTATTATTTTAATAATACTTCAAATATCATTAATTTATAATATATTTTAAAAAAGTATTATTACTGAAACATATATTAACATAATAAATTATAAACAAATATAGTTGAACAAATAGTTTTTGAATTATATAGGTATTTTTATTATAGATCTTACGTAATTAAATTATATATGAATTATATAGGAATTATTTTAATAGATATTTTATAGCATATTTAATAGTTTGCAGTGAGCATGCAAATATTATTGTATTTAAGGTTTTATTTATTAGAATTATTAGAATTATTTAATAGTTTGCAGTGAGCATGCAAATATTATTGTATTTAAGGTTTTATTTTTTAGAATTGTTAGAATTATTAAATAGTTTGCAGTGAGCATGCAAATATTATTAGTTACTTTATATAGGTTTACTTGTTAGAATTATTAGATATTTTATATCATAGTTACTTTATATAGGTTTTTAATTTAATATTTTTATTAGGCACTTTTTATCCGAGATATTGCATCTCATCATTGCAACATAATGAAAGTTGCCATGAAGAAATGAAAAAATATTACCGCCATAGATTTAATGGCATCAAATTTTTTATCTGCGCCATATGCAAAACATCCCAGAACATTAAATATAAAGAATTTTATAGGGAACATGGGGTTCATTTAAATTCTTTCAAGTCTAGTAAAATAAATATGTTTAAGAAAATTAATAAAAATAACGTCGATATTTTGAATATACTACAAAATAAAAAAACATCAAATAAAAAGAATAAAAGACCTGCTGCATCTATTAAAATTAATATCCCAAATAAAATAATTAAAAAAGAAGTCATCGAAATCAGTGATGATGATGACTCTAATAATGTAAATAATATAAATAATGAAAATACTATAAATAATGAAAATATTATAAATAATATACCTATTATAAATAATGAAAATACTATAAATAATGAAAATATTATAAATAATATACCTATTATAATTAATGAAAATACTATACCTACTATAAATAATGAAAATATTATACAATTCGGAGGTTCTGTATTAGAGAATGAGCCGAACATTTCAGTAAATTTAAATGGCGCTATCAAAACTTTACGTTTTGATATATCTAACGCGCAACTAATTACAGTAACTTTAACTGAGCGAATCAGTAATAAATTAATTTTTGAGATAAATAAAATGGGGAGTGTTAAAATTCAATTCGCGATATTAATTAAATTTGAAAAAGATGGCGAGATCCGTGACAATTATTTTTCGAATAATGCGGAGACATTTTCAGATAACTTTTTAAGCGAAGGGGTTAATAAGCTTAATGAAAAAATAGAACAATTCACCCATTTAGGCAGTGGATGGCGTGTTATTAATATTATGGAAATTCACTTTATTTTAACAAAATATGCTCCTATTAATCGTTTGTCTGGACATAAATATATTAAAACCCCTTCTGCATTGAAAAATAAAGGAGCCATAGTAAATATAAAAAACAATGACGACAAGTGCTTCCTTTACTCTATTCTTTATTTATTAAAGAAAGATATAATTGGTGAAAATCGCCAAAGAGTCTCTAAATATACAGAGTTTTTAGACGAATTAGAGTACGATGAGATCACGGATTGTCCCATGAAATTAATAAACATACCAAAGTTCGAAAAGAAAAATTCGACTTTAAAATTAGCAATAAACGTGTTTTCGTACACACCAACTGTTATAATTGATGAGGTTCCAGATAATTATGTCTTTCACCATCCTCATTTAAGTTTGATCCATAGAAGCAAAGTCACTGACGGAAACCTTATTTATTTATTATTACTTGAAAATAATGATAGATATCATTATACCGCTGTGGCCAATATTGATAGGTTAATGAATTGCCATCAAAACCCTGACTGTAACATTCAAATTAGATGTCGTTGGTGTCCACATTGCCTTAATGGGCTTAGATTAGATAATGCATTCAATACACATGTTGCATTATGCGCCAAAAATCAGACTGGCACAACCCTATACACGCTCCCCGAAAATAAAAATTTAGAATTCCTAAATTATTCTAAACATATCACCCCACCTTTTGTGATTTATGCCGATTTTGAATCGGTTTTACCTCCTGATGATAGACATCATCAAATTCATATGCCTATTGCAGCAGGTCTTTTATTAATTAATAATTATACTAACACAAAATCATATTATTACTTTTACGGACTTGATTGCATTCCTGATTTTCTTAAGAAAATTGAGGAAATTGCAACTGAAATTGTTATTCCGTACTATGATTCGGAAGGTGATAAATTGATAGGGCCTATGTCTTTCAGTGAGGTTCGACAGTTTAAATCTTGTCGAACCTGTTATTTATGTAAAAAACCGATTGTAAATCCGGTTAGAGATCATTGCCATTTTACTGGTAATTATCTAGGGGCAGCTTGCCGAAAATGTAATATAGCTCGTAGGATTTATCGGTTACTACCTATAGTCTTTCATAATTTAAGAGGGTATGACCTTCACCATATTTTAAAATATGGTCTCGATCGCTTTCCTTCATGGAATTTAGATATCATACCGACCTCTACAGAAAAATTTATTTCGTTAATTGTTCACATTAACAAATTGGCTGTTCGCTTTATCGACAGTATGCAATTTGTTAATTGTTCGTTAGCTAAGGCAGTGAAAACGCTAACTTCTCTTCCATTGACTTCGTCTGTCTTTCATGGTTCTATAGTAGACTGTAAAGGTATTTTTCCGTATAATTTTGCTGTTTCGGAGGAAGTTCTTGAGACTACTTATGAGTTTCCTCCAATTTGGGAGGGCGTAAGTGAAGATGAGTACGATAGGGCACAACTAATCTGGACGCAGCAAAACTGTAGGACTTTGCGTGATTATATGTTAATTTACCTTAAACTTGATGTATTCCTCCTTGCGGACTATTTTCAACAATTCCGTGCCAAGGCTATTGTTTACAATGGTCTTGAACCTCTAAACTTTTATGGCATTCCGGGTATGTCATGGGCTTCAGCGCTTATGACATTAACGGAACCCATTGAACTTTTACAGGACATGGAAATGTTCAATTTTTACGAAGGTGGAATACGGGGTGGGTTAACATTTGTTAACAAACATTACATTGCTGCTTCGGAGGATACAGAATTATTGTACATAGATATAAATAATCTGTACGGTTGGGCTCTCAGCCAAAGTCTTCCTTACGCTGATTTTACTTGGGTGTATGATGGTTTGGATGAGGTTTTGAATGAATGTGCGAATGTTGTGGATATTGAAATCCTTCCATATGGATATACTATGAAAGTTGATATCGAGATTCCAGATAATTTACATGATTTTCTAAATGACTTTCCGATTGGACCGGAAAAGATGTGCCCACCAAATTCAAAAGTTGAGAAGTTAATGCTAACGCATTATCCTAAGAATAACTATGTTCTTCATTGGAGGCTTCTCAGGCTTTATCTTTCTCTCGGGGCTAAGGTTACACATATACATAGAGCTATTAAATACAAGCAAGCTCCTATTTTTAAACATTATATCGATAAAAACACTAACTTGCGTGCAAATGCAGTTAGTGAATTATATAGAGATTTATTTAAATTGTATAACAACAGTCTGTATGGTAAATCTGTTGAGAACCTTAAAAAGAGGATGAATTTGCGATTATGTAATTCAGCTGAAAAGTTAATTACATATTCGTCAAAACCGGCATTTAGAAAAACAATAGAGATTACTGATGATCTTTTTGCCGCTCATCTTAATAAGGACTCAATATGTTTGGATAGACCTAGTTATATCGGTCAATCAGTTCTAGATTTATCCAAACTACGGATGTACCAGTTACAGTATGTTGAGTTACAAAAATATCGTGATATTTATAATTGTGATATCAATCTAGTAGCGGGTGATACAGATAGCTTCTTTTTGGAGATAAAAAATTTAAAATTAGAAATTTTATTAAAAGCTATGATTTCGGATGATCTGTTAGATACATCAAATTATGATCCTTCTCATCCTTTATATCCTAGACGACTTGACTCGGTTATTGGCAAGTTCAAGGATGAGAGTAAAGGGTTAGGATATAGCGAGTGGGTTTTCTTGCGCCCTAAATGTTATAGCTTGCTAGGAAATAAATCAACAATGCGAGCAAAGGGTGTAAAATTACCGGGTACCGACATTAAACACCAATCATATTTGAATTGTTATAATAACAATACCATTATGTCGATACCTCAAACTAGGATAGGGACCCGAAATCATCAGCTGTTCACTTTTAAAAATTCTAAAATAGCATTAAATAATCATGACGATAAGAGAGCTTGGGTAGGGAAAAACTCGAGTTTTGCATATGGTCATTATAGAGGGGTTGATGTCCTTGATGTTGGTGGTAATATAATCATGCCTGAAACCGATCCAGCAGTTCGCAATCAGCAATTTGATGAGATATTTGAGAATGTTATTGATATTTATTAACAAATTTGTATATAAAAATAAAAATTGTGAAAATTTCTCTTTGATATTTTCATTTGTTATAATTATTTTATTATTATTATTATTTTTATTATCAATATTTTCATAATCAAATGCCAAGCGTGAAGAAACGTGAAATAAAACTTGATATTTGTTTAATTGTATTATTAATAATTGATTTACTTTTTATGAAGTTGTTGTTTTTTATATGTAGTTGTTTTTATATAGATGTTTTTTATATAGTTGTTTTTATTATATATATATATATGTATTATTAATAAAAAGTAATAAAAATAATGATAATAATATTTATAATAATAAATAAAAAGAATAATAAAAAGAATAATAAATAAAACTTGTAATAAAAATTAAAACATGTAATAATAATAATAAAAAATTATAATCTTAGTAAATAAAACTTGTAATAAAAATTAAAATATGTAATAATAATAATAAATATAATAATAATAAAAATAATAATATTAATAATAATAAAAATAATAATATTAATAATAATAATAATAAAAAATATTAATAAAAATTATAATCTTAATAAATAAAACTTGTAATAAAAATTAAAATATGTAATAATAAATATAATGATATTAATAATAAAAATAAAAAATATTAATAATAATAAAATAAATTTACAAAATATATACTACTTATTTTTATAAGTAGTAAATTTAAATTTAAAAATGTTTAAAAATAATATGACCTTGAATGAGTCATGGTCTTTGTTTAAATGACCTTGAATGAGTCATTGTCTTTGTCTTAAAATTTTTTTGTACTTTTGGACTTAGAAAAATTTTCTCTCAGCGGGGGGGTACTGTGCTGGAGATGACACATCCCACTACTCAGATTGTTGTCTCATAAGTCACAATAAATAGACGAACTGAATTGGAAACTGAACGATGGAGTAGTCGATTGATGATTTAGATACCCGGATAAGATTCGACGATCGGTTACCCGGGTAACGGTTGACAGCCTTAGTCCTAACTCAGAGATACTCTATGATATCAACATGATTAACTTCAGTTTTAGAAATTATTTTCAAAATAATTGTTTTAATGCATTCATTTTCATCGATTATAATCGTTAATTTTTTAAGATACCGTAGAAAATTCAATAACTATAGTTAATGATTTATTATAATTCACAAAAAAAGAAAAATTTCCTAAAGCTCTTTTTAAATTGTCTCATTTTTACAAAAATTGAATTTTCAAAAAATAAATTTTAAGAAATTTACAATTTATTAGTCTAGTATGTTCTTATTATGTTTTTGCAATGGCTGTTGAAAATATGCGCAATATATTATTCTTTATTTTATTTGAAATTCAGATTATTAATGCAGTTCTTATTTTAAAGCATCACGCGTTTATAAATTTATTTTATAAATACAATTAACAATTTTTGAAATGAGTGCATATTATTAAAATGATCATTAGATAGATTAAATGATCACTATATGTTGGCCAGTATCCATTTGATTAGTTTATAAATAAATTGATTTGTAAATTAATTAAATGGTTAGTATTTTTAAATAATTAATTAAATAAGATTGGTAGCGATTTTATTAAAAGAAAACGGTAATCAAACACTGGTCATACGATATATTTCTACAGTTTAACTGTCATCTTCAGGCACGAAAAACCAACTATATAATTATTCTTAAAATTTTTATATTAATATTAAATATAAAATTTTTCATTTACTATAATAACATTTTTTTAAATATTAATAAAATAATAATAAGAACCATAACGTGATGTCCAGTGATAATCCCAATAGAAGACTAGTTTCGAGCTAATGGCTCTCATCAGTACTATTCGGGAGGCGTTCAGATTTCTCTTCGCGCCAGGTAAGTGTAAAACAATGCAAAGTTATCATTGTTATACACTCATCCTTATGCACTGAACACCAAATCAGTTTACAATGCTTACCTTTGAGGCAAGAAAAAATACGAATCTTTATCTTGAAACCTCCTTTCACTTGAAACCATGGTAGATACAATCTTACCTCTACAAATGAAACACAGAAACTGGTGATAAGCTATCAGACTACCAAGAAAAAACAACTTAAATTTGATTTATTCACGAATGTCTGATTCTAATGAAAAAATAATATTATTCTTTCATTAAATTCAGACATTCGTGAATAAGTCAAATTTAAATTAATGAAATACTTTATAAATTTAAATTATTTTATAATAGAAATAATATTAAAAGTTATTAATTTTTTAAAAAAAATTTTCAATTTAAAACGATTTTATAAAATCAAACTATTTTAAAATATTCAAAACATTAGAAGTCATAACACTTTGCACATTAGTATTTTGTTAAGATGAAAAGTATTTTTTTTAAAATGAACAGTACTTTAAATTTTATCAGTATATAATCCATAACTAGCTATTAAGTGACATTTTATTGCTATTAAGAGTATAAAAGTAAACCTAATCGATTCGGCATGATTATTGATTGTATTTATAATTAAAATAAGGCTATCAGTTATATTTTGGTTTCACATTAATGTTCTTAGACGATTAAAGCATTGAATAATTAATACTTTAATAAATTGTTATTTACGTATATAAGCTCGTTTCTCTTTTGGATTGTGTTCTGATCTCGTTTATCAATTTACATGTAATGGGTGTAATGCCACATACATTGGAGAGGCTTCCCGTCATCTCTGTACTCGAGTTCTAGAGAATTGTCGGTTGAAGGGTTTGACCAATATTAGTGAGCTGTAAAAGTAAAATAGTAATGTCTGATTTTAAAATTTTGTTAAAAGCTTTAATAATTATAAGGTGTGTTAAGTGCTATGACTAAGAATGATTTTAATACTACAATGTGGACCTTGGGCAAATTTACCATCTGCAGTTTACTTCTTATTAACTAAACACAAGGTGTTTTTTTCGAAAATAATAATGAATTTATTTTTACAGAACCGAAAAGAATATTAGTAGTAAGACAAGGGTTTAAAGAAAAATTTATAAAAATAAAATGTGGCATGTTAAAATTCTCTTCGAGTGTGCGTATTGGGTTCTTTGAACTGCCAGTTCAATATGTCCATTTATTCATTTTTATTTTAATAGGTCATGAATTATGGAGAATTACCAAAATTAATCGCTGGTTATTTGATGAAAAGAATAACTGAATATTTGTCTTCTTTTCCAAGCAATAACTGGTATAAAAATAAGGGTTTGAAAATGGTCATCTATTCTGGTCACGATACAGATGTTGCGCCCATTAGTTCATTGCTTGGGGTTAATGATAATAATCAACCTGCGTATACCTCATGTATAATGATTGAACTTTATAAGTTAACTAATCATTCCGACAAATGGGGCGTTCAAGTAATTTACAAGAATTTCACAGACAGTTCTGGCCCCACAGAAATTCCAATTGCTATAATTCCCGGTTGCGATTCTACTCTCTGCCCGTTGTCTAAATTTTTGCAACTGATGGAAAAGAAAACTATGTCAAAAAAAGAATACAATGATCTTTGTTATCCAAAGCCCAATATTCTGTTTACTATACAAATTGTTTTTATTGCATTGACAGTCGGTTTGATTTTGTTTATAATTGTTTTCTCTGTTTTCCGATTTCGGCGGAAACCAGAACATCGCTACTCCAGAGTTGAAAGCGATGCCAACATTAATTGATAATTATTTCAAATGACTGCTTAAAATAACATTTTAATTAATTATTTATTTAAAATTTTATCTTTTATTCTAAATAATTTTTACATATTTTTTGTAAAATTACTTTTCTTTTGATGAAACATAAACAGTTTTGGATTTTATTTAAATGAAAACATTTTATTTTTAAGGCTTATAATGTAATAATTTTGACAATAAAATATTTCTGAACTTTATCAATAAATTTTAAAAAATAATAATGGACCGAAATACTTTTGTAACGCATCCCGATGACAATTTTTTTATGGGCACTTAAAGTTTCTGTGGACTGTTATTTTTATTAGTATTATTAATATTTTAAAAATATTTTGCTGCCGTAAATTTATATTAACATTATAAAACCGTCAAAAGTGTAATGAGAGAAAGTCTAAAAAATTGCAGTTTTAAATTTTATTATCTAAAAAATAATATTCTAATGTTAAATAATTTAGTTATAGTTTTAAAATTTAAACACAGGATCAAAATTAGGGTCCCTGAAAATTAGTTTGAAAAAGTGTTGTGGAAAATATTTTTTATACTTGGGCTTGTTCATCAATCAAATTTCAAATGAATGAAGAAACTGAATGCAATTTTATTCCAAATAACATGACTTAAGCCTAAGGTTATACTGGATAAGAAGATTAGTACATGAAAGGTTTAGTAGAAGTAATGGTATTAAGAAAGAATACTAAAGATTTTTTGAAACGGCAAAAGTTCTAGTTAAAATGTATTGATAATCATAATAACAAAGATCAAGAAAAGTTGAAAGAACAATATGAAGTAGCTGAAGGAAAATTTTTTGACCAGAATTTGAGAGCAGTTTTAATAGAGAAAATTAATACAATGACAGGAAAATTATGAAATAAAAATTATGGATTGCGTTAGAAAAATAGTCAAAATAAAGATTGTTATGGAGAATAAAAAAGAAAGTGGATTTGTTTGTGAAATTAAAGTAAACTTTGGTATGTATATTACGGCAAACTAAAAAATTAAAAATGTGATAAATCAAGTTAGAATGACAGGAAATACATAGACTTAGAAAGTGTAAAAAATAACAAGGACGTTATAATGGCATATAAATGAGTAGTAGAACATGAGCAGTCTTAAAATCTCAGCTACTCATAATTCTGGACGATCCACACAATATCTTAAAACATTTATAAAATATTTTTGAGAAGGAATATAAAAATATTATTTAATTTTTGTTTAGATGAAGTGTTTTTTAAATTGGTTTTGTTATATATTCTTATTCAATAAAAACCTTAAGAACCTTTTACCGATATAAAAGCCCAACTTTTATTTCGTTTACAGAGCTCTAAAGTAATGTTGTCACTAAAAAGCCTATCTCTAGTTGGATCAAAATTTTTATTGAAAAATCTTACAAAAGTTGGTTCGTCGGGATAATACGAATTGAACGAAAAAATATACATAAATCATGTATAAAACATACAATAAAAAATTCAAGGCAAGAGAGGACAAGTTAAAATTACTGCATTTATCATTTCGAGATCTATTGGGCAGTGACCAAATACCTGTGCCTGAAAGACATGGTGGTTATTATTCATGTTCATAAACCCCTTCTGTTCTTTTTAAATGTCGTCAGTAGCACCTGGACATCGTAACACAAATTATTAGGCCTAGATTGCTGAGGTAGTTAACTACCAGCGCATTATACATTATAATCTTTCGATATATTATGAAATCACTGTCACGACAATGCGTCATTGGCACTATGACCAAATTCATTATTGGTTTTCTAACAAAAATAAATATTTGCATATGCATCCAACTAGCTAGATTAAAGTCACCCACCACGAAGACCAGCTTGCAAATAAATATTTAAATAGAAGGATAAAACAGAACTCGCTCAATCTTAATATATTTAAAAAATAATCTTTTCAAGTGTAAATAATCCTAAATTTTGCTTTACCTAGTAACTGATAGAAAATGTCGATGAATCTATTTTATTTATATCATCCGGCTATGTGAAAAAAATATTACCAATCTCAATGATCTTTAACTGTTTAAAAGATTTGAATTTAGAAAAACAATCATAAACTCGATCATTAAACTCTTGACTTTCTAATAAATAAATATTAAATTCAGTGAAAATATTATTCTAAAAAAAGGTCAATAACTTTTATTAATTTTAATATTCTTATTTGTTATTATTTCACCTTAATTTTTAACAACTATTAGTAACAATATTCTAAAATTCACCAATATAAAAAGAAATAATATGATTAAAATAAAGCACCAATTGAATATATTTGATAAATTTGACATTTATAATTGATTATGTTTTATAATATTAATTGATTATTATTAACCATCACTATTCATCATTTAAAAGTTTGGATCCTTCTTCATAATATACTACAATATATTTTGACAGACGCACTGTCATTGTTAGATAGATATGAACTTGAAACTATTTGGAATATATTACTTTTATTTAAACAAATTTCTTTTATGTTCTAAAAGCATTCTATTACCCCATTTTATTATTCTAATTTGCGATTAAATAAATAATTTTTACAAAAACTATCGATTTCATTTTTACTACATTATGAAACTTCGCTTAGCTTGGATAAATTATCCGAAACCTATGACAAACGATGTCTATTATAAACAGGGATGCTAAAATTAGAAGAATTTTTCGTGATTATTACAGAATTTCGCTTTATTAGGAAAATTTATATGAAGTTTAATTTTTCGACAAAATAAATATCTTTCATCGATTAAGTCCCGTGAAAGTCTCGCTTCCGTGGTACTTAATCTATGGGAGAATTTCAATGATCATATTCCAATTATTCCTATTCAAAATATGAAAATTTTGTTATTCATAATTTTAATTATTATTATCATTATTAACTATTGTTGGGCTCAGAGCCAAAATTAAAACAAAATTACAAAACCAATTTAAACAAAAAGGTGAAAATTGTAAAAGTTAAAACAAAAAAAATTAATGTCGTTTGGAAATTGTCAATATGGCTGCTGTAACATAAGCACGCACCGCAAGAAGAGACCAAAAATAAAATAAAACATATTAATTAAAACAAATTAAAAATATAACAAAAAACAAATAATTAATTAAAATCCGGAAAAAACCTACAGATGCAAAAACAAACATACGAAAAATAAAATAAACTGCCAAAACCTTGCAAAATATGGTTTAGAAAAAACACAGGCAGAAGAGGCGACCAGAAAACAAAATATTGGGGTTAAAAATTAATATTATGGAAAAATAATAATAAAAATAAAATTCAACATTGTAATATTAATATATCAAAAAATAAAGAAAAATATAAAAAATTACAAAAATATTTTGAAATTAATAAAATAATTAAAAAACCCTAAAAATCGCGAAAAATCGCCCATTGGTCGCACACAGGCACAAAAACACTATATATACGGCAGTCATTTTCATAATTTCAGACAGAATTTTAACAGACTTACAGACTTACAGAATTTTTAGACATTCTTAGATAAACCGTGAATCACTTGTAGTCAAAATTTTTATGCCAATTTTTCAAATCTGGTTGCATGATTGTGGATTGTAAGTACTGTTATTTTTTGTATAAATATATATTTCGAAGTCTTGTTACTTTGATTTTATTCTGGATGGTCGTGGAATCTTTTGGTGCCACTGACAAGTCCCCATAAAATCTTATTTATAATAAGTATTTTAATAGAAGTTCATGGGACGGATCTCGTGCTGGCTGGTGGGTGAAAACCTCTAGTTGAGCTCGCGGGTCATGCCTCGTGGACGCCTCGGCAGTCCGCAGTCGGGTCTGGCAATACGCACAGGACCGCTACGCAGGGCGCCGTTGTATAACTCGAAGCGACTGCTGAAAAGTGGCCGGAGCGAGTAGAAAATAAAATTCGGGAAGTGCGACTTTAATTAAGCGGGAATAAAGTTTTGTAGGAAAAATTTAAAACATCGTCAGGAAATTAATTGGGAAATCAAGTAGGAAAGGATAGAATAGTTTAGGAATGTAAAGTTGAGAGAAATTTTCCAAAAGTGGAACGATATAATCTGGCAGAAGAGAGTAGCGTTTATTGAAGTGATCGCAGAGCGTTGTAATTACTTAAAATCATGGGAAATGTAACGGGAGTTAAGGAAGTGTTAATCAAATCATAATATAGGTAAAGATAAAGGGTAAATGTAGTCGATACCGGGATTAAACAAATGAAATAGGCAATTTACCAAAAAATAAGGGAGGAACGCTGCCCAAATTTTTGAAGGATATTTTTATAAATAAAAGGTAAAGATGATGAATAAGTATGGAAATTGTAGGAATAGACGCGTAAGGACCAGGATATAGAAAGAGAAAGACGTAAGACCTTCCATCGGCAGTCCAGAACCCGAATGTGAAAATATCATGAGGAGTAGTTCTAGAAATGGAGCTCGAAAGAAAAGTTAAATATATCAACCAATGTATTGTCAAACTATTATCACGAACAACTAATCAGGTATTAATAAACAAAACCTTAAAATGTATAAATTAAATTAAATTTTAAGAATAAGAATTTCACTGTTATTTTAATTTTTTTAATTTATTTTTTACTTTAAAAGATTCTGTAGAAACTGGGTCAGGTTCACGATGGCCATGATTAACTATTACGAAGATCAGGAGGAATGATTGCGGAAATTTTATGGTTGAATGGTACTGAAATGTCCCTCTAATTGAAAATTTCCAACCACGCAGCGAAAATAAAATTTGAATTTCGATTAATTTTATGATTTCGTGTATGATTTTATTTTAAAATTTTTTTTGTAGGAATCCTAACTTGGTTATATTATTAGCTCTACCAATAATAATAATTTTACAATTTCACCCATTATTATCATTGTTATCTTCGCCATTGCAAATTCTTAGGTCATTAAGTTCATTATGAGTATTGCCAACACACATATAAATGCATTCATTTATGATTTGTAATGTTTATTATTGCTGGGGTTATAATAAAACATGAATAAAAATAAAAAAATATATAAAATTATCAAAATCAATTAAAATTTTGAAAAATGTAAAAGTCAATATTTTTCGGGGTAGAAAAGTGGTAACCGATGGCAAATTTGATTTTGAAGACAAATATAATACTATTAGGTTGAGATGAAGTATATTGAAGGATCAGGAACACAAAAACAAATTAATTAAATAAATTATTTACCGACGAGCCCATTAACAAAGGCCGCCGAGCTGAACGTCAGCCTAATTAGTTTCCCGCAATTAGTAAAATTGGCAATAAATTGTCCGACCGGGAAAACTTGTTTCTTTAGCTCTAATCCAAATTAATGGCATCCTAAAATTATAAAAGGAACTGACAACAAAATAAGTTCCCAGTTGATTGAAGAGAAAAAATCTAACGAGTGTTGGGCTATAAGCCATTGTTAAAACAAAACAAAACGAGTATGAAAAATCATGTTTAAGAATTATGAGAATGGCTATTATAACACAAGCACGCACCGCAAACAGAAATTTAAAAATATAATAAAAACATTAAATAAAACAAAATAAAAGATAACATAATTAATTAAAACAAATAATTAATAAATTTTGCACCCAAAATACATAGAAAAATAAAGTAAAAATATAAAACCGCCAAAACCTTGCAAAATAAGGTTTAGAAAATACACAGGCGAAGGATGCGACCAGAATAAGAATCAGCAAAAAATAAAAATGCAAATTTAATAAAATTAATATTAAAAAATTAAGAAAAATAAATAACGAAAGAAAAAAATATAAAATTAAATAAAAGCCATCAAAAAACCCGAAAAAATGGCCAAAAAAGATTCGAAATTAGCTGATTGGTCGCACACACGCACGAAAACAGTATAAATACAATAGCCATTGTCATAATATTTAACCTTAAAAACTAAATTTGAAATTTTTAAACAATCTGAACTTTGAAATTTTGGTAAGCTTGTTAGTTTGTTTAATATATTTTTATGTTTATGGTTTTCACTTTTGAATCTTTATCATGGATGGCCGCGATACTTTTTAGTATCTGCGACAGGTCCCCCTAAATTTAATTTTATATATTGATACATTAATTGTGGGGAATGGCAAAGCAATATTCGATTCCGGCCGTTAAGTTGGCAGGACGTCGACGTGTTGCTTTGTCACAAACCACCCTTCGGTGTCTGCCTAGTCTGGTCAGGTCTCGTTACACTGATCACGGGGTAGGACACCGTCGTAATTCACCGAGGCGGCCATTTTCAATGTTGGCCAGAGCGGTATGAGTAAAATGCGGGAAGCTCGCTATACCTAGGTGTTGACATTAGTAAATGTCTAAGTAGGGAAATAATACTTTTAAATGCCTGTCTAAAATTCATTACAGCACGGGAACGACTATGGTTAAGCATAGGAACGAACGAATACTTCGATGAAACTGAAAATCGTTATGATTTAACTAATAAAGACATAGTTGATATGTGATAAATGGAATAAACGAGTTGGGACTTCATAACCAAATTAAAAAGGACCGGAGCATCAATATTTTTTCATTATTATTTAAATCGATTATTGACCATCAGTTAACAACAGATTTCACCAACGAGCAACTCGCTGCCATAAGAAACACTAAGTTCGAATGTGATGAAAATTTGAATGATTGAAAATTATTATTAACTTTTATTATATTTATTAATGTAATTATATAAATTTTTAATATGGAATTCCCCATTCAGTTCCTTCCTGTTGATATTTGCACAGCTATATTCTCGTCACACAGCCAGAAAACTTTTCTATGAATTCGAATTACCGTATCCCCAAACTTCCCCAAGTCAAAATACCGGCAATTATGCTTTCCGACTTAAGCGCCGAAGAATCAAATCATCTAGCTTGCCAAAAGCGATATAATAAATTATTTTCAGAACACGAACGCACGCTCGGTACGTGGTTCGCCCCCGAGGCTGTGAAAGCTCTCCACAAACAAATTCACCGGCTAACTAGGTGCCGCGAAGACCTTTTTGCTGAGAATCGAGCACAGCGGATTGTTATCAATAACCAGAGTGCCGACCTAGTAGCTTCTTTTAATGAAGCCGAATTGACGAAGCGATTAGCCGGCCGTGATTTAGCGATAAAGTTAAATATAATCCCCGCCAATAACCTACCCGAAAAAGTCACAACTGATCCTCCGCAAACTCCGAAGACCAGTAAGTAGCATAATCACAGCAAAAACCGGCGTCGCCGTGAACGGCGTCGGGCTGAGGAAGCCACTCTCTTGAAAAATGCAGCCCAGATCCTGGAAGAAGCAGCCATGCTGGTTGCGGAACAGCATTCCCAATGCGTCAAGTCTGACGAAACTTCGCCAAAGTTGCTGGCTCCAACGGAAATTTCTCCCCTGAATTATGTCAACAAACTAGACGACCTTCAACTTTGTTTGGATATAGCTCCCGCACAAATCACGCCAATAACCACTGAAGAGAGCAGAAGATCGCCAATTTCTTTCGGGTACTGGACCGACGAGTTCGGGGATGAATTGTGTCATTCCGTGACACAAGTTGGTACCGCTCGAATCAATCCAACTTGTAAAAGAACATTCCCCGTGGATATCGATGAGTGAAGCCGAAGTATCCGCCGGAGAACTCTGATTAAATCCGACTTATAATAACTATATCGCTTATTTATATATTTTCTTTGCTTTTTCTTTTGTTTGTTTTGTAAATTTTAGAAAAAATAAATTCAATATTCATTGTAATTTTATTGAAATTTTTGAATCCTTCTGTAAATAAATAATGAATGAGTGTTTGTGGGTTTGTTGGGTATAGAATCGTATTCATGAAGTCTGATGCATGCAGAAAACATGTTTGGAAGGCTGTTTTTAACTTAAAATATTAAAAATTGAAATAATTATAAGTATAGTAAAAGTAACTTTTAAGCCTTTATGAAGAATATGTTGAGGAATGAAAGGATAAGTATAACTAAGAAAGAGAATACAAATCTTGAGAGGACTTTATTTTCCCTTAAAAACGACCAGGAGACCTTCTTGAAGTTAAAAATAGCTGATTTAACAGCAATTAAATTAATATATATATAAAGTTCAAATTTTCGCCGGTTACTTAAGGAAAAGATTTTCCAAATTAAAACAAAATTCGAGGTTATTAATATTTTTCGTATTTAAATAATTAATTCGGAAATAAATTGGAAATTTTAATTAATTTAAGAATCTGAATTTTCAAAGGTTATTATGCCAAGTTTTCCATTGGATAAGTTACTATATTTTAGTAATTAAAATTATTTTATTAAATATTTAAAATTAATATTAGCCAAATTTAGCGGGCAAAAGATAAAGAAGTAGCCAAGTCATAAAAGAACATATTTTCGGTGGTAAAGGTGTACGAATATTCACTAAGGGAATAAATGAGACTGGAAAGAAATTCTGATTCGGACGTATTCATAAAATCAATAGTAATAGGTAGGAAAGCGTGTGCCAATATCGAGAGAAACAGATACATGACATAGACGTAAGTCCTTCTATCGGCCGTCAGGAACCCGAAAGCGAGATTATCACAAAGAGTAGTCTTGGAAACGGGGCTCACCTGCTTGTGGACTCTCGACTGCTGTATACAGTACCAACATGGGCTTGCTCATGGGTATACAGTGGTGAGGTCAAAATTGTGGGGCGCCTGGGAGAGAAACCCTAGAAAGGCAAGAGTGATTGGGGAAGTAGGGTTAACAAATGCGCATCGATTAAAACAAAATTAATTCTACCCAGTTCGCCAACATGAGTTTGAGAAACGAGTTGAAAGTAATAAACAGATAAATAAGTTAATCAGATTGCATTGATTTATTACGTTATACCCTTACGGTGTTTACGAAAAGCAAATAATCGTATCTTGTGGTGAATATCTGTGAATATAGATTTCTTTGATGGTATTTTGTCTTATTGATTATTGAACACGAGGAGTCGGATCGAGAGATCTATTCATCGACGAATATTTAATATCCCAACATTATTTTGAAATAATTAATGATTTTCTTTTTATTATATAAACTAAACATCCGATGAAACAGAACACTCAAAGGCCAGAAATGGATCTCTCAAAAGTTCACTATCGGGAGAAAATTTTATTTAAAATAAATGCATTAAATTAAAATTGTGTTAATTAAACGGATTATTATTTTTCTCAATTGTTGTTAAAAATGGTGAAAGATATCAAAAATATGACTACAAATAAATTCTGTAAATATTAGTTATTATAAATATTTTTAACAACAAATAAAACAAACACTTATAAGAGTTTAAATTATAATTTTATTTGAATAAAATCCAAAAAAGGGTTGTGACTTACGGACGATAGGGTGGCTAAATCCAGAGAAATTAGATACATAAAATTTCAATTTTGGGAAATTTTTTGAGAAAACCAAATTGCTGGGCAGTGATGGGTAATAAAGAACATTATTGAAGCCTAAGGGTTAACTAATCCCCACCCAGTGCCTGCATAAGAATTAACCCGCTAACCACCCGTCAAAAATTGACGTTGGTACTGTGTGCTAGTGGGTGAGTATTAGTAAATAGTGAGCCTCTTTTCAAAAACTGCCAATTCCTTAATATTCAGTTGGGTTCATGAGCTGTCATAGAAGACGTCATGCTCTGATTTTAATGGTCCCCATCTCAATTATTTAACGGTTTTAGATTTTCAACCATAAAATTAAAATTAACCACAAGGAACTATGTTATTAATAATTTGAATTTAACAACAATAAAACAAATATCACAAATGTTATGTTTCTATAGTGGTCACTCAAATCCCATTTGATTTGAGAATGTGAGCAACCATACGAGCATTATTGAGCTTGTAATGTGTTTCGATGCTCCTTTTTTCCAGGCCGATTTCGTTGTCTGTTGCTCTTCGGCATTTCTTCTGGCTGGCGGGAGGTTTCTGGAGTGAGTATTTTCACTCCAATGTCTTTCCCTACGACATTTCGGATAACTATCGCCTCTTGCTCGGCAGATAGTTGACTTCCGCGTTGTACGAATCCGGCTCGGATCTAGTCTTTCAGTTTAAGTTCTATGATTTCTCTGTCCTGTGTTTGTATTTTCCGCTCGGCTTGTGTTAAAGCCTCCTCTTTTTGCGATAATTTAACTTTTAGAGCTTCAACCTTGGCTCTCAATTTAATCACTGCTTCTGGCCTGAGCCATGTTTGTTCAATGCACCTGCATCGGTGTACTAGAGCTTCGGCTCTTTGATTTTGGACCGTCCCCTCTTGATGGTATTGGACGATATATTTTCGGAATCGCTCAATCATTTGCCTGTTCTGTTCCACTGAAATAAATAATGAACAAGTAATACATATGTTTTTAACACCTGGTTACAATTTAATTTAATCAAGATATATTTCCTAAGTTTATATTTGAAATTCTATTAAGACATTCTTTTTAGGGATCTTTTTATACCGTCTGGATGAGGTGAGAGATAAGGAAGTCTATATTTTTTCCGCTTTATAATTTTTGGGAATGTCTCTACAACAGTAGTAGGAACACATTTCGGGACACCCTGGGTTACCTCTTATTTTCCATAAAGCCAATCATTCTGATGATAAAATAATAGCAACAACAACGATAATAATAATAACAATAATAACCCCCATAATAATTAATAAAACTAGTTTAATAATATTATTAATGAATAATAATATCAATGAAAACACCTGTGATATTTATGACAATAGTGGCAATAATAATTATAATATTAATAACAATACTAATAATAATTATACAATAATAATAATAATAATAATAATAATAATAATAATAATTATATTAATAGTAATGATTCAAAAGATTATAACTATGTCCATATTGCTCTCCCCATTTTATCTTAAAAGATCCCATTATGATACCTAAAATAATGCTTACTTCAATGTCTAAGTAATATTAAACGAAGTTTATTAACTATATAGTAAGGAATAAGAAAACTGACTTATATAATATAATTAATACCAGTATATACAAGAATTTCCTATTTTTTATTTCCGGTTCTCATCATAACCCTTTAAAGTCAAAAATCTAAAAGATATTTTAATAAAAACACTATATATTGTTGGGGTATTACGAAAAAAGCACAGTAAAGTCAATAAAACACCAAAATGATAAAAGTGCAACATTAATTAAAAAATTTACAAAAATTCGAAAGTAGTATTGATCGGGGAAATTGGTATGGTTGAACGCCAAATTGAGAGACGAGGAGTCCAGAAATAATAATAAAAATTTAGTGAGGGGTCCCTAGAAAATAATATAAGGCAAAAAAAGAAATTAATTAAAAAAATTAATTACTAATGGGAAGCCCGAGTCAATGGGAAGTCCGAGGCAATGGGAAACCCGAGAGATGAGGAAAGCCCGAAAGATGAGGAAAACCCGGTGTGTAGACGGAATAATAAAAAAGGATAAATTGGCCTAAACAATATTAAATGGGCGCTACTGATCTATGGAGAGGTAATTATTTCTTAATTTGTAATTTAGTAATGGAGCAAACATTGTTGACAAATGTCGGCTAAGGTGGTCTGTGGTAAGTAATTATTTTTAATAGTTTAATAATGTACCAAATGTTGTTGACAATCATCTGAAAACAGTCTGAGCAGGAGTATAAAAGGAAAAGGGAAAAACACGAAATGGCCAGTGGTCGAAGCAAACGAGTAGTGTAGTGAGGTCAGTAAAATAATAATAATATAGTATTCCGAATGCAATAATTGGCCAACTTATACGCCTAAAGCTTACTTTGAGACAATTTCTGTACTAAGTGTTGTCGTTTACAATCGATTTTGATGTAACAATTCGTGATATTTTCGAAAATCAAAATGACTTTGGTATCTCATTAATCGTAATTTATGGTAAATAGTAGTTTCGTTCGTTCTCAAATCTATCCTAAATTCAATTTTCGGTTTACTTTTATTTGCGTCATTTTATTCATCAACTCATCTATATATTTTTCAAATTGTCATTTTTGTCCTTTATATTTAGATCTTTCCCAGGACATCAACACTGCTCTTACGAGGGTTGGGCGATAGGATTTAGTAAGAGAGAATACTGAGCGGTTCCAGCGACGCCTTCACCACGGGTTCCCTGCTAACCACAGGTTCGATTTGGGGTAACAAGAATTCATTTTATTGACTTGTGTGCATGTAATTTATGGTATGTAGCATAAGATAATAAAATATTATTTTTAAAATTAATTTCTCGTGAAAGAGGTTTGGTCGTAACTATTATATAATGACATTAAAATTATTAACTGTCCTTAAAAAAGTGATAATTAACAAAAAAAATAAAAAATAAAAAAACTTTTGTGATTTTCAAATTTTTAATATAAATCGGCATTACAAAATTATCTACAACAGTGCTCGTATACATGGCCAATGCAGTAGTAACGCTATTTGGTACACCCTTGGTTACCTCGTATTCCTAATAAAGACAATCAGTCTGATGTTAGGATATCAACAGCGACACTGATAATAATAATGATAATAATAATAACTATCATAATAATAAATAAAATGATCGTCATGATATCATTTATGACCAACACATTTAATAAAAACAAATAACTATAATACTAATGACTATAAAACTAAAAATCCCAAAATAATAATAATAACAATAATTATAGCATCAACAACAATAATAATAATAATAATAATAATAATAATAATAATAATAATAATAACAACAACAGTAACACAATTTATGTTAATAATAATTATAAAAATGACTGTTAAGATTACCGAAAATAATTATAAGGTTATAACAGCGATAACAACAATTGTAATAACAATAACAACAATGATAATACTAATAATAATAGTAATAATGATTATAATAATTATAGGTACCATAATAATAATAACCATATTAATAATCCTGGTTTCAAAAAATTTATAAATATTTCCCTATTATTCCTAAATGAAACATACCATAATCTCTAAAATATTGATTTGGTTTGTATCCAAAATAGGATTAATTAATTTTAATTACTATATAGTAAAAGAAAAAATTTTGATTTATATAATATAATTAACATTAGTATATATAAGAATTTCCCATTTTATATTACATGTTCTCATCATAACCCTTAAAAATCAAATATCTAAGTCTTATATCTTAAGTCTCTTAGATTCTAAGAGATATTTCAAATATATACTATATATTTTATTATCCTTTTAATAGTAACCTAATTTTTAATCTCTTTCGCTTGCCACTTATTGCCATGGCAACTTTTTATAGTATTTCCAATTTCTATAATAAAAGTAGGTAGTTATTTTTAGATACTTTTATTTTACTTTTTCGGGTATTTTAGAATTTCCCAAGGAATCGGATCCTCCTGTGTAGTGTTCACTACTACGGCCACTTACTACGAGGTATGTTTATTAATTTATTTCAAATTTTATTAATTTCGGAATTTCCAGATCCAACCTCCAGACAAAATTCACGCAAATTGGAAACTTTACCGTTATGGAATATTCTTATTTTAATGAATAAATTTTTATAATGGGTATTTTATTTGTTACTTATAACTTGAAGATTAATAAAATTTTGTAATCATCATTTTATTTACTTCTTATGATTTATTCTCAGATGGATAAAATTTTATAAAGGGATTTTATTAGTTTTTTAAATTTGATTTTTCTACGTTTAGATTCTTTACAATTATTTTATGTTAGAAGTAAATATCTCTGGATTAGTATGAAATTAAGAATCGAATCCAGATAGCAATAGTAAGATTTTTTGAGTTTCAAACCAATAAGTTCAAGTTTTTACATATCCTTATTGTCTCAAATCTCTGATGGTGATAATAATAATAATAATAATGATAATAATAATAATAATAATAATAGCAATAACGATAGTAATAATATTATAGTAATAATAATAATAATAATAATAGTAGATTTTACTAAAAATCACGGTAAAACTCAAAAATTATGTAAACTAATGTAAAACTAAAATAAAGTAGGTTTTTTTATACGATTCGTTTGACAATCCCAGTTCATGATAATATATGAAACCAAATAAATATAAAATGTTCAATGTTAACATTAAGTTCAATAACATTATGATGACAGTATTAAAATGATAACAATAATAGTAATCTAAAGGGTTGAATATAGTCATTGACAAATTTATACTTCTAGGGTTTTTATAGAATATATTTTCGTATAAAAATTTTATTTAATTTTTAATTATTTTATTTTTCTTTTGATTTTTGATTTTTTTTTAAATTTAGGTTTCCCGCTCAAAACCACACAGGCATTATCGTTCTAGTTAAACAAATATTGGCTTAATTAGTTTCTGCCCAACACCTAACCGAGTATCGATTCGAATTAAAAAAATCCCTAATTGTTTTAGTGCAATAAAATCAAGCTAAAAATCTGGATGTTCAGAAGTTTCGAGTGAAGGTGGCCTATTACCACGACACGGCTTTGGAGCAAAGCCAGCTAACAGAGTCAATGATTTGTCGAAGCCACAGGATGGAAGGAACGTGTATGCGATCAGAACAAGCCGAGAGGCCCTCAAAGCATAATGAATTGCTCAGATCGCAACACGCGGAGTTAACGATGGAAATCGAAATGTTGAAAGGGGAAAATCAGCAGTTAATACTGAAAGAAACCATCCGAAATGAGATCGGATATCATCCAAGTACAGCGAGAGGTATCAATTGTTGGGCCAGAACGTAAACGGCCTTCAAAATGTTTAAATGGATCAGAAACACACACGCAGATACAACACGCAATTTAAAATAAACCTGAAAAACACCAAGTAAACCCGATAAAATCTGAGAAATAAAAGAATTAAATATAAAATTAAAAAACATAAAAATAAAATAAAATAATAACAAAATGCATCAAGATCCGCACGATACCTACACAAATACAACAAGAAAACACGACAAATTCGACGAAATTAGAAAAATCAATTAAAGTTCATTAAAGTGGAATTTAAATGGAAAAATTGAATTAGCAATAATTCAATAAAAATTTTAAATAAAAAATTATAAAAATAAATCAAGAAATATAAAAATTAAAAAATAGAATTTGCTAGAAAAGAACAAGGTCGAATTTTGTTTTACTACACCAAATTTTACACGTCACACAATTAGGTATAAATACTGATCCATTTTCACATTTAAACACACCATTTTTCTTGAGAACAAAGAATCGTTTTGAAAAGCGTTAAATCTTTAAAACTAATTTAGAAAATCTTCAACTACTTTTCAATTATTGTGAACTACATCAAATCTATTTTCAAATTTTTAGGTGAGAATCATTTACATTGGAACCCTCTTTCCACATCACGACCTTGCATCTCAATGGAGCTCTGCTCGGCGTCGATGTGGGAGGAGAGGTGTTTATGCTGTTATGCTATTTTATGCCTATTTTATGTCTGATGATTTTGGAATGGTTAATGGGTAACTTATTTGTTTCATGATTAATAAAATTTATTAATATGTATTTATATGTTTTTATAAATTATAAAATTTAATTATCGAAATTTTTCCGGCCCACAGCCGACACATCACGCAAGTTAGTAAAATCAACATAGTGCAGATGCATGTAAGTGCGTGGAAGATCGCCAATGATATGCACCCGTGAAGACTCAGCGTGCGCAACGCAGCGGTCGGATCGTAAATATCTATCCCTATAGCTGAAGCGAGAAATAAGGAAGAAGCCTCTGGCTGCTTCCTCGTTTCTCAATTCTATAAAATCGACCTAAATTTATTTAACAAACGGCTTAAAATCACCACACCGAGTAGTCCAGTGGGCACTCAATAACTATAATATAAACATACTATGCCTTAAGATCAATTTAAGGAAAAGGGTACGGGGACAACGTAAATTGAAATTGCTGATATAACCACTTCCGTGTCAATGCCATGAAATTTAATAAAATTATGATTAATATGAAGCAAAATAAAGTTATGATTAATAGGAAATGAAAGAAATTAAATAAAGTTATGATTGGTATGAAATAAAATGAAATCATGAAAAATGAATTTAATAAAATTACGATTGATAGGAAGAGAAATGAATTTAGTAAAGTTATGATTAATTAGAGATTAAATGAATTCGATAAAATTACCCTTAGTAGGAAATAAAATGAATTTGAATAGAATGAATTTACTAAAATTAGGATTAGTAACAAACAAGATCTCAATGGTACAGTGATTTGATAGAATATACGAGATATAAAAGAAAATCTTAATTGAAACAAAAAATATTGGTAAAGTTAATAAAGAATAAAATCTTGTTTGTAAGGAAAAATTTAATAAAACTCTCGATTAATGAAAATAAAATCTTGTTGATAGAGTAGGTGAAGTTTATGTTTGAGACGAAAATAAAATTTTATTTGTTAACTCTGCTACAATTGACAATCATAGGGAATAAAATCGTACCTACTAGGATATAGGATTAACCACAATCCGAGATCATATCAGTGAGGTAAGCAAAGATCGTAATCCATAATAAATTCAAATCCATTAGTACAGTGTAATAAATGAAAACAATCAATTCGAGAATTGTAGGATTAACAATAAAATTTGGAACATTTTAGATATCATTCGGCAAGTAGGGTTATGTATAGTTGTGCAAAGATTAGAAATTAACCAACAGATCAGAATCATGTTTTAGCCAAATTAATTGCGAAATTAGACTGGGATTTTCCATAAAATCCAAATTAATCCGACCTAGCACGACTTGTGAATTGAACCGTCGGGAGATCAAAATCTGAAAATAGCAAAAATCCATGTTCACCACGAAAAGTCGCCTCGATGAGATGTATTATTAACAACACCAACGCTCCCCAAAGTTCAATGATATTGGAAAAGGTCCATTCGAGGAATGTTAATAAAATCCAAGATAGAGGTAGCCCAATATTGCGACGAGAACGAATAACAACTATGTCCATAATCAAACTAATTTTGAAATATGTTAATTAAAAATTCCGAGACGATCGGATCAATCGAATTTGTCGAACTAATTAACAAGCACAACAATAAATAATTTGATCTTCATCGACGAGACTAATTTAAATACCAATCTACTTTGATTTTTTTCTTTTTTTAAAAATTAAGTCGATTTTGTCAATTTGGTTAATTACGGATTAAATCGAATTAAATCTAAAAATTGTAAATTCTTAAAACTTTAAATTAGAAATAAATTGTAATAGTGTATAAATTTCAAGCTTTAAAATTTATGTTTTTTAAATACCTTACTTGACGGCCATCACAAAAATGAGGTACCTCATGAATTTCACAGAACGTTTGACCCACCTTCACCCTAAACTATCTTATAGGTGCACGTACATATTGCAGACGGATCGAGCCTAGAAAAACCCCAATGATAGTCACTAGATAGACCAAATTTCGGGCCTAAACTCTCTTAACTAATATAGCCAAGACCCTATTCCCCACACTGTTAACTTTCATGATTTAAATTTCAATCATTACAGAGCATGTCCAACAATCAGATTACCACTCAGAAGAAACGCTCGGAAGTGAGATTACGAACCACCGACGCAATAGAAAGACCCCGGTCACAGTGGCCATATTCTATCCCTCGGAAAGCACGGGATCCGAGTAGTGACCCTCTCGAACCAATGAGGCAAGAATACCCAGCCGCTGAAATCTTCGCAAATGCGCAGGACCTCCTCACCCATTGGGAGCGGGTACAGGAGCAGGTGGACTTACAAGTAGTCAAGGCAAGGATGTACCTTGCAAATGTGCTGGATGACATCCTTGCTGGGCGGATCGCCGTCGCCCATCCACCTCGTCCGGTTCGAGATACTAGGCGTCCTTATACGGTAGAAGCTCTCAAAAGGAGTCTCAAACGATTCTGCCCGGATGAATGAACTGACAAAACGTTATAGTGATTAAAAACAATAATTATAATTAGCATCGCGTGTATTTCTTTTCTTCTTATATAACTGAGAATGAGCGTTGAGTTGTTTAAAAGAGTTAAAATATTTAGGCTGACCATAAATTGACGAGTAAAAATCCATTTAATTTCAGCAATGGCTTCTCTACGGATCCTGCAGACGGAGTTAGATCGCGCGAGGCAGGCGAATGCCGAATTACTTAGTCAAGTCCTGCAACTAACCCGTGAGATGCAGCAGCTCAAAGCGACGTGCTTAGATCCTAAACGAACCAAAGTCCTATACCAACGACTTACCGCAGCTCAAAAAGGCTGGGCCGAAGAACGCCAGCTCAATCGGAGTTTGCGAACGCAGGTACGGGGACTAGAAGTCGCTCTGGCGGTATGCAGGGAAGGTGAAGCGGTCACCTACCCGCTCATCTTCGCCCCGACTCAAATGCCACAGACAGTAATCAAGACAGCAGAGCAACCCATCGTCACCAACAATCGCCGACCGGGACGTAAGGAGCGTGCCCGACGTCGAGCAACCCAACTCCAAGATACCAAACCATAGATATGCATCATGTGATTTGATTTAATAGAGTAGTTTAGCTTTAGTTGAGTCATTTTCTTCTGAAATCGCACACCCGAACGGTCATAAGCAACCCTATTACGTCTCAGTTTTCCGCAGGCAATTAAGCACTAATCGTGAACAATTATTATGAGGGACAGAGCAAAGCGAGCATAGGTCTTCTATCGACAGCTCGTGAACCCGAGGTTTGTCCGAGCAATTACAGTACTAGCCAATGGTATTCAATTTTTGCGGACAATCCACCACTTGAACACATTTCCAACGTTGCTTAGCAACGGGTGCCAAGTGGAGTAGTAGCATTTTGTATGGCGTTACTAGGGTCGCCAGAAAGATAAGCAAGACTTGAAACCCTGTAACCCACCACAATATATTCGATGCATCTGACTCAAATCAAATCATGTTGATACATTTCGGTGCAGTACCCGTCCAAAAACCCAAACACAATAAACCTCGTCCCAGCAAAGCCGAGATGGAAAGGCGGCTAAATTTCAAAGCAGTTTTATTGATGGGACCAATGAAAAAGCTCATACCAAACATCTTGGACTAGAATTTAATTGAAGTGGTTTTGATATTAAATTTTAATAAATAATTTGTTTTTGTTCGAATCGGTGATCGTTTTTGGAACGAACCTAAATTATTTCATAAATAGTAATGTTGAAATAAATTAAAATGGTCTAAATACCTCAGTTATTGATATTACTTCAATTAAAATGACAATAGAAAGACTCTTAATTTAAATGAGCATGAATACCTTCTGTGGTAGCTGTTGAACCTAAATGTTTACTAGGGTATTTGCAGTCATGGCAATATGGCTCACCTTTTACTAGAAACCACTTATTGGAATACACTTCCAACGTCATCTACGATGGGTATCCAATGTTTATATCTTTTGTGTGCGCATCTGGTGGGAATCCCTTGAAAATTGCTTCGAAAATTTTATATATTTTTACCTATCAGGTGCCTATCACTACTAATACTCACATGCGAGCGAGCAACCGACTTTTAAGGTCAACTTCGAAATGTCCAGTTGTGGCACTATAAACATATATCACACTCAAAGCAATAGAGCGGATAATTACTTCAAATCTCGGAGAAGGAATAAATCAGACAATTGTCAGTAAAAGCCGTTGTCAGACGAATTGCATTCACTCAGAAACGATAAGTCGATTTGAGATTTAAAACAAATAAATGAACCATTATCTAGCAAATTATCGGGTATCGGGAAAATTAAAGCCAAAACTGCCTCACTAAATAAATATCAACCGGCGTTCAGCAAATAAGGAACCTAAAGACTAATCGACTAGAATAGATTTTTTGGGTGAAACAAATGGTGATCAATAAAAAATAAAATCCAATTATAAACCTGATCTAATATCGATCAGATTGTATGATCAATGAATAGGTAAGTATTTTTAGGAATAAGAAGATTAATTGTAGTTAAATCAAATAGATTTTTTAGGTGAGTCCATAAACCTTTTAAACGTCACAGGGTATAAATACGCCATGCCCTATAGTTTAATCTACATACAGTTTAAAATTTTCGACATAGTAACACACTACAAGTCTAAATATTGCAGTATTTCGCAATATTAAACTTGTCTCTATAAAGCTTGAGTTTTCTGTGCTAATTTATTGTTTTAACCAAATGTTTTTTGTTAAAAATTATTTAAAGTAGATGGTTTCATGTCACCAAGTGAAATGTCACTATTTTATATTGTATAAATACTAAAATCAGAAAAATTAAATAGATGAATGAAAGATTCAAGAAATTTTCATCAAAAAAGTTATTTATATTTATTTCATTAGTATAGTGTTTATCAACTAAAAACAATTTAGTGATGTAAATAAAAAAATGAAATCTGTATTTTAAATTTTTAAATTGTTTATATAATACGACTTTTCTCATATTTTAAGCATTTTTAACTTTTTATGCAATCAAAAAATAATCGTTTTCAAGTGTATGCTGATATTAAAGAATATTTGCATGTGGCAAAATTAATAATTTCTAACGACTCACAATCGCATGTCAAGGCATTATCTTATCTTCATACGTGGTGTGAAAGGAAACCGGAAAATAAAATACCAAGGTCAGCATATATTACTTTTTGCTTATTAAAGGCATTTTATGAAGAAAAATTTACCATGGCATTATCATTTGCCTTATCAAAATTTATTTCTAGTGAATGTAAGGAAGAAGAAGACAAAAATAATTTCAATCATAAAATTCCTATTTATTCAACTGCTAAAAATATTAAATTGCCAGCATATATGATTAAATTAAGACATGATATCATCCATAATGATGATAATGTATCATATGAGCAATTAGCAGATGCTTATAATGATGCTATAAAATGGTTAATTATTAGTTTTTGGATTCCACAGTTAGATTATGTCGAAGGAATATATTGTAATTTGGATTCAATATCAGAAATATTAGATGAATATGTTTTGATCAATAAAGAAAAATCAATTAAAAAAGATGACAATTATTTTAAAAAAGTTAATGAATTTATTGATGGAATCTCGATAAATAATTTTTTTAAAGTTTTATTGACAGATAAATATTTATTTAACAAAGAATTCGATGATTTAGATAATTCAAAAAACATCCTATTCGAATTGTGGTATCCAATGATAGAATACTTGGATGCATTGAATCAAATAGATACGCTTATTGAATCAGTTTTAAATTCTTTGGGATCAACAAATTATGAAATTTCAACTATGGATATTATTCGAAAATGGTCTATGTGTTTATTGGAAGCATGTACAGTTAAAAGAAAAGCTAAAAAAAATCAGTTAAAAATATCTTTTAATCCCATAAACACAAGAAATTTTAATTGGCCTAATATTCTCTGTAAATTTATTAAGCAATCTCTATGCAAAGAAAATATGGATATTTTGAAAAAATTAATCTCTGTTCATCAGCCAGCTATTCCAAAAGAAAAACAAGAAAAAATCAGATCTACATTAGATGAAATTTGTTCTAATGGATGTATAGATGTCGACTTCTCAAGTAAATCTACAGAGCACTCGTTTTGTTTCTAACCTTTGCAGTGTTATTAATAAATTTGTTTTGAGATTTAGTTTTATTTCACTCATTCTTGCATTTTAGATTTTGATTCTATTGCATTGTTTTTATGACATAAACATACTTTTTCCATGTTTTTATTTTTTTCTTGGTGCATTTGTATATCATTTTATTTACTTTTATGTTTTTTCGATTTTATATATAATTATATTCTTTCTCATATTTTAGGGTGTTTTACTTGGTGTTAATAAGTCTGATTTTAAATCTGCATTGCTGTGTATACATGCTATTTCCGATTCATTTAAACAAACTCAGTCTTGGCCCAACACATTCAACGATATTGCTTGTGAATAAGGCCTTAAGTGATGATGATGTTATTGGATCCTGTCTAAGATCCAGAAAATTATAGTGAAGAAGAAATAAACGACCCTGTCCAACTGACTGCAAAAATAATTCAAGAAGGTCTTCAACTTTGCATTATATTAGAAAATCATTATCTTAACAATGACTCGAATTATGAACGGGCAGTAAAATTCCAACATAAGGTAAGGAATTGCATTTCCGGGTATCAGGAATTCCATGTCAAATTACAGAAATCGTCGCAATGTTTATTAACTGATTTTTTTTATCACAAAAGCAAAACAGTCAGCAGATGAAATTTGCGCTGTGCCTATTGATGACTAAGAAATCTCGTCTTTCGGATGTTGTTAGAAAGTGATGATAATGTACAAAATATTATAACTTTCATCGAATAAATAATAAGCAATTTTTTGGTTTTATGTGCTTTTCGAAAATTATGGAACGTATCTCCATTTATACAACGTAGGTCGTGTCTTTTTTATGAGTTTTTTTTATCATTTATAATGTTGGATTTTTATATTGACATAGTTTATCTTCCGAAACTGTCTTTAGCTAGAGATACATTTAAGCGATATCGTATATTAGGGTCCAAGAATACATTCGAAACCAAACAAAAATATCGAATTCTACTTGAGTTCATTTTCTACTATATCATTCTACCCTATTTCCCGGTGTTCCCAGACTTCTGGTTTTTGGGTCTAATACAATTTCACTTTTATCGTTTTTTATCCATTCTGATTACCAGAAAATAATCCATTTTCCTATTATTATTATTTGGTCTTTTAACCTGTTCTGATAAAATTGCTCTGGTAGTTCCGTATTCCTTGTATGAATGTATTACCAACGCCAGTTCATACCAGTGGAGTTAATCTTGCAATCAGTTCATTCATTCGGCAATTTACTTCTTTCAAATACCTTTGTCAACTTAAATAATTACACAGTCATTAAAACTCTTTCTATCTTTTCTTCAATCTTTTCTCTACTTAGAAACATGTATACTTTCTAGGTAACTTTACCTCCATTCCCAAACTTTTCAGCCCCTGATTTTTGGGTACGTTTTAGAAATCATCTTCATCCGTCTTCACATACAATCAATTTCCTTCGTTTTACTTGTGTTGGGCTTAGAGCCAGAATTGGGACAGGAATTGCAAAGCCAATTTGAACAAAAAGGTGAAGGTTGTATAAGTTGGAACAAAATGATTGGTGTGGTTTTGGGATTGTCAATGTGGCTGCCGTGGCATGGACACGCACCGCGGGGAGAGACCAAGGATGGGATGAGGCATTAATTGGGGCAAATTGGAAATATAACAAAAATTGAATGAAACGGATGGTTAATTGAGGTTTCGAAAAATGCCTACAGATGCGGGGGGAAACATGCGAAAGATGGAATAAGCTGCCAGAACCTTGCAAAGTGGGGTTTGGAGGGGGCACAGGCAGAGGAGGCGACCAGAGGGCGGAATATTGGGGTTTAAAAATGGTATTTTAAGAGAATAATGATAAAAGTGGAATCCAACAATAAAATATTAATATATCAAAAAAAATAGGGAGGGGTATATGGGGAATTACAAAGGTATTTTGAAATTAATAAAATAATTGAAGAGCCCTAAAAGTGGCGAGGGGTCGCCCATTGGTCGCACACAGGCACAAAAATACTATATATACGGCAGTCATTTTCATAATTTCTAACAAAATTTAGACAGACTTACAGAATTCTGACAGAATTTTGACAGAATAACAGACTTACAGACATAATTTTCAGACAATTTTTCAGTCAGACAAAGTGTTTATGCCAATTTATGCCAATTTTTCAAATCTGGTTGCATGACTGTGGATTGTAAGTACTGTTATTTTGTGTAAATATATATTTCGAAGTCTTGTTACTTTGATTTTATTCTGGATGGTCGTGGAATCTTTTGGTGCCACTGACAAATCCCCTAAAATCTTATTTATAATAAGTATTTCAATAGATGGTCCATGGGACGGATCTCGGGCCGGCTAGTGGGTGAAAACCCTTAGTTGAGCTCGTGGGTCATGCCTCGTGGATCCCTCGGCAGTCCGCAGTCGGGTCTGGCTTTGTGCACAGGACCGCTACGCAGGGCGCCGTTGTATACTCGAGGCGGCTGTTGAAAAATGGCCGAAGCGAGTCGGAATAAAATTCGGGAAGTGTGACTATAGTTAAGTGGGAATAAAGTTTTGTAGGGAAAATTTTAAATATTTACGGAAAATTAATGAAAATCAAGTAGGAAAGGATAGGATAGTATAGGAATGTAAATTTGAAAGTATCTTTTCCAAAGGTTGAATGATATAATCTGACAGAAGAGAGAAGTGTTTCTTAAAGTGACCGCAGAGGGTTATAATTACTTAAAATCATGGGAAACGTACCGGGAATTAAGGAATTGTTGATCAAATTTTAAAATAAGGAAAGATAAAAGTAAATTAGGAAAAATGTAGTCGATACCGGGATTAAACAAATTAAACAGGAAATTTACCAAAAAATAAGGGAGGAACGCTGCCCAAATTTTTGAAGGATACATTTATAAATAACGCGTAAAGATGACAAATAAGTATGGAAATTGTGGGAATAGACGAGTAAGGACCAGGATATAGAAAGAGAAAGACGCAAGACCTTCCATCGGCAGTCCAGAACCCGAAAGTGAAAATATCGTGAGGAGTAGTTCTAGAAATGGAGCTCACCTGCTCATGAATTTTCAACCTCTATGTACAGTACCAACATGGCACTCACCATGGGTACATAGGAGGGATAGAATAATAATCGTGATGGCGTTTAGGGGGTAGATGCACAAAAACCCTAGAAAAAATAAATAAAAACCAACCCCATTCGCCAACACTTGATTCCATTTATACTTTTCTCTTTTAGTTTCTTCATATGGATAAGTGTTCTTCTGTTATCTCTTCTGTGCTTTTTACTTTCCGTAGCAATACCCCTTTCTCAATTTCATTCTATGCACATAATATTAATATCTTTGCTGTTACTTTATCTTTGATAAATTTATTATTCTTCAACAACCTATTCACAAAGTCTTCTACTTTCTAAAATATGCTCCAATATCTTCATCTGTTCGTTTAAATCTCAACAAATCTGGCAAATCCTTGATTAATGCTCTTTCATAATTAAACGCCATCGTAACCTGGCCTCAAATCCTTCTACCTTTTAATGTTTTCTCATATACGTTTTTAATAGATCTTTATCGATCATGCATGATGTTAACTTTTCTTATTCTCCTGTATGATACTATAAGCATAAAATATCTCGCCTCATCTAATAAACTTTCCAAGGCATGGCGGAATATTTTTAGCAACAACCTTTCCATGATTACAACGATGTAAAGATTATCACTAATTGGGTTTTGAAAAATTCAATCGAATATTAGTAAAAGAATGCATAAAATTTATCTCACAACAATATAATAATCAAATCTGTTTTTCTTTAATTTCCATTTTCTATTTTTTTTATTTGAAATTTTATATTTTTTAGATATCAACTTTAAAAATCTCAGTAACCTTTATTTTCCTTCAAAACAACTTTGCTTTAAAATTTATGATAACTTAAGAAATATTCAAAACTCACAACATAGAAAATGTGTTTACGTCATTTATCTTAATAATCTTCTTTGGTCCAGTTGAGACATTGCTGTGTTTGCAATTCTTTGGGCAGTTTTTCAGAGTTCTAATTCTTGATAAATTATTAATACTTTAGAATACCCTAAATCGGTAAAATTCCTTTTACCTTGACCATAGGTTTCTGACATGTTGCATAGCTCCCCAATCGGAACTTGAGTTCAATTCCAAATTAGTGTCAAGTAAAATTTCCAAGTCCTTGAAATGTGACACAAACATTGGATAAATGAACACGTGTTCAGTTCTCTCGCAAGGTAAACTCAACAAATTTCACAGAAATCACTTTACAAATCCCAATAATCACTGTTAAATATTCATTTGATACATATTATTGTACACAATTGATTTGGTTGAAACAATTCAATTGTAAGATTTAGTTATTACACTTTTTTTCATATAAAAAATCGCGAACGACTTTCATTCACTATTTACAATTGATATTAATGAAATATAGAAAGAAAACCAGAAAATGACTGCGACAAACATCCGAAAAACCATCCATCAACACATTAGATTTTATATTTGTTACTGGAACATGTAACTCGAAAAATATCATAACAATTGATTTATTGAAATATACTTTTATCGGCAATATAATCGACACGATCAAAACGCATTATATAATCATTGAAAATCAAAATAATAATGTAATCATCAATAATTCCTTCTTCGTGTTTGTGTACAATGCAAAATATTGCTAAAAAATTAAGTCAACCACAAAACACTGAAAATTCTACAAACAGTAACAAACGAAATCTATCATAGATTTATAATGCTAAATTTAATCAAGTTCCATTCTGTCATCTGAACTTGATGGCACAATTAGTGAGCTGGAATATCCAGAGGTGGAACATGTTGTCATTGAATTTATTGATTCGGATGCACCAGAACTTGTTGCTGTATAGTCGACCTGATTGGCACAAGATTGATTATGACTAGGCTTTTGATTTCGATTTTCGAGAATGAATAAATTATTAGTGGCCGCTATGGCCAGAACATTTTGTTGAGGATGCCAAGCCAAATGCAGTAAACGTCGTTGGAAATCCATACAATCGACGCTTATCTCATCGCGACGTCTTTGGTGTCCACCTTCTGATGATATAATTCGTGGCACTAATGGCCGATCTGACATAATTAAATCACGATTTACTTCTAATGTCACATCTCTGTTGGAATCTCTATCGAAAATCCGGAAGAAATTGTTATATGAGCCCGTCATCATGTATCTTTAAAATACAATTACAAATTATAAAATATCACAATTTGTAAAGGTTATTTAATTTTGAAAAAATATGAATAATTAATTTCAGTACAAATATAATAACTTTGATTAATTTCAAATATAAATAAAATAACACATTTTATCACTATTTTTAGATTGCTTTCCCAATTCATGCTCAATATTGCGTTTATTAAATTTACTTGTAACAAGAAAATAACATTTCTCACAATTATGCAATCTATTTTTAAACTATAATAATTTTCTAAAAGATAAATAATAATTATCAGGTTTAATTTAATTTCATAAATAATCAAGTTTTTATCACGGAAATTATTTGCATTTTTCAAAAATGCTTCAAAATAAATAATATAATTTACAAAAATACATTTATTGGATAAATTAGAAATATTTATACTAAATTGATTAAATTACAATGCAAAATACTATTTGCACTGCTTTTGATGAAGCAATATTAAAAGGTGTCCATTTGTGGAGATTTCAAGGGAAGAATGCTGGATAATGGCTTTATAATTCGTTAAAGAAAATCCATCTTTATTTTACTCGAAAATGAAGAAGCCATATTTATTATATACTTATAATACTTATAAATTTCTTAAAATAATACCAAAAATTTTTCTTTTATATTCATATTGAATGACTACTCTAATGTTTTCATTGACTGACGTGACAGTCAAGGCCAGCGCCAGACTATTTGGCACCCACTGCACGGATATCTATTTAGATCGCAAAAAATACCAAATTTGATTTTAAAAATCAGGTTATTGGAAAAAATAAAAGTAAAAATTAAAACTACTAAATTAATTTTAAATCGAAATTATAAAACACATTTCTAACTTAATGAGGTTTGTTGTTGTGCCAAGTGAATGTAAAAAACAAATTGTTGGCTTATAACAGATTCAATTTGGAAATCGTACATACAATTAAAGTGTCAGATTCACGCCATGTCCTATATACTTAGTTTACAGTATACTGTCAATTTTATAGTTTGTTAAACAATATTTGTATTAAACTGCTTTAAATGATTTAGAAATCTGTATTTTTTCGGAAAGTACTCTAGGCTGCTGTCTAGTTAAAACTGGATATAGATAGTAGCTATTTTGCCAAAAATATTTTATGGAGTTTACACATCACATTCCATTGAATAAACTATTAGATTCAAACCATCATCATATTTGTAAGTCTTAAATAAAATGATTAAAATATGATTAAAATCAATCTATTTCAGCACTTTTGACCTATTATTATTATTTACGATTTCATTTATCTTCATTCTTTTGGATCAATGAGTTGTTTTTTCAGCACTACACTTTTCAGATAAAATAATGTCGAAAACATTAGTTTTAATTACAGATGGTTTTCTTCAAATGTTGCATTATATATTTTCTCTGCATATTTCAGAATATTTTAAACAAAATTACAATTGAACAAGCAATATCCAAAACTAGAAGATACATTTATCTATGGCGGTGTTTCTCAACCTGTGAATCGCAAGAAATGTTTTAATCCTTTAATTAGGTAAAACTTTTTTACCATTTTCATTGTTCTGTGTATTTGACTTTTTGACAATAACTGAAATCAAATCCAAGAAAGAAGAGAGGCTTTTCCGAATTGAAGATAAGCTGCAAGTTTGCTTGTCAACTTTGAAGCCCTAATGGCATAAGTGGTTCCTTGAACAGGAATGGAATCTTTTTTAATAAAATAAATTAAAAATATTTTGGTGTTGCGAAAATTTACGGATATTTTTAGAGTCGCTACCCAAAAGAGGTTGAGAAACACTGATTCATAGTCTGAATGAATGAAAATAAATGGAAGATATACACTCAAATAGAATTTAAAATTGACAAAATAAAAAATATTTAGCATTATTTCATCTGAAATGTGCGTTTTAGAGTCCAATAAATATTTCTATTACATTTAATGTTATATATAAGTTTTCAAATTCCTAACGATACTTTAAAACTAACCAGAATTATGTAAGATTTTCCTTAATAATAACATTTATTAATACTGCCATAAAATTTAAATAATTTTCCATGGTGAAATCAGGTTAGTAAGGTTAGTTGATAAATTAACCTCTATCATATAGCTACTATAAACACATTTCGTTAGAAAAATAAACAGTAAATATGATTAATTAAAAATAATATTCAATCTATTTAAAAACATAAAATATTTTTCGTACTTATCATCAGGTGACCAACAACATTCGAATTTATCAAAAATACAGTCATTTTCATAAAGTGCACATAATTTCATTCTCAAATAATCATGAACTGGATAAGTTGCAACTGGAATTTTTGACATATTCATGTCCCATACTGCAATATGTTAAAATAAATAGTCAATCTTAGATAAAAAATTTTAATATTATTGCTAATTATAGATATTTTTAATTATAATAATAAAATTGTCCATTTATGTATAACTGTATATTTATAAAATATAATTTAAATAAAAAATATGTACACTACTTCCGCGGTGTTTATTAAAAGGTCCTGTTCTTTCAAAAACAAAAAATTTAGCATAAAAATTTATATTTTATTTTCTTTTCAAATTTTCTAAATGGTGGTTCTTCGACATTAGATAATAACGAAAAGAACAATATATTCGGCTAAGTGGAACTAGACACGAAAATAACTTTCATGTAAAATATTGCGCCATTAATTTATTTCCCGCTTTAATCGGTAGAAATAGTCTGTAGTCTGCCACACTTGAAAGATTGATACACTGTTCGTGGTTTTCTTTGTAACATTTCTCACATTCCAATCATATTTTAAGCCAAAAAAGAAATTTTTACAATATAAAATTTAGTTATTTTAAGTTATATTTTTGGAAAACATAGAAAATTATCATTTTATTTGGAATTATCATATTCTATAAAAAATTGATCAAGAATTAGCCTTTAAAATGTTATATGATCGATTACACCCAATGCGACGTTACAATTTTTAACGCGAATACTTAGAGTTATTAACTATTTTAAAATTAATATTAATAATATAATTTAATTATACTTTATAACAGTCAGATAGAATATTCAATTGTTAAACCCATAGAGTACAACAATTATAGGTACCTCATATATTACATCACACCACATAACGATCAAATAATAGAAAATTTTCGCACACTCAACCTGCATAAAAAATGAGTTAAATCACGAAGGATACAAAATATAATGGTACTGGTAAGTATCGTCGGTAGCTAAATGCATTTTATTTTTAATTATCAACTAATCATTCAATTACAGATAAGGATTTAAATATTGTGAACTTAACAATACAATTGATAAACATCTTCATGTTTGTTTATTTCACAACTTCGATTAATTTAATATATTATTAGAACAATAAAAATATCTCTATTAAATCTTTTTCACACAATAATGATTTGCTATATTCACCAAAATATTATCAAGATAAGCAGCCTTGTTCGGCATGTAAAATATCAATTCTTTTTAAAATCACTGTGAAGGCAAATCATCAAAAAACTATTCTTGTCACACAAAACCAGATATTTCAAGTTAATCATAAATTACTTCAAATTATTCATTATTGTTATTATACAAAGAATAAAGTAAACTTTCAAAATAATATTTATTAAGATGGTTCTTATACAATTAAATACTGTTGTTTTCTAATATTATTTAAATACAACATCAATCTTTAGAAAAGAATCATTCTCGGTATTTGATTGGTTAACTTCTGACTCGATTTGGGATTTCACACTTCTATTTTTTATTATGTTCGAACTTTAGCTTGGTTTTTGTATTAATAATTAAAATATTAATAGAAATTTATTGTCTTAAATATTTTTATCTGACTTACATTTTTTCGGATCATTTTCCTTTTATAATTCAACTATAGATTATCAAATGACACCGTATCAGTACACGGAATTTTATACCTTGGTTAAATTAATCAATTTCCTTTGGTTCTGAACATAATTATATCTCTTTTCTTATATACATTATTGTTGAGACTAATTTTTCTTGGTTTCAAGGTTTCCATAAATTTTTTTTACTGAAAACCATTTTATGGAGTGAATATTATATAGCTTTATTTACCAGTGCTCATATTCCTATTTCAAACAACTACAATGACGCAACTTAACTTACAGAAGCAGCTTGCTTGTTGCATATATTCTTTCGATAAATTAATTTTCCTAGTGGTAGTAAGAGCAAGTAAAGTTATTACTAATTCTCAAAACTCGAAAAAATTTCTTTTTAATTGCGTCATTATCAGAATGTATGTTTTATCGATATTTTCCAGTGAAATAATCTTTAAAAAATTCTGTAGTTTATTTCACTCCAATAATTATTATGAAAAAGTTCAAATATTTTTAACTTTCTTTTTGTCGGTAAACGTTCTAGTATTCTGAATGATCTTCATAATTATTTACATATTCTGATTTATCGGTTTTAGATTTTTTCTATAGAAATTGGAAAGCATCATTTAACGTTTTTGAATTCTAAAACTATGACAAAAGGTATATTTTTACAGGATAAAGCAATAAGTTTTGTCCGGTGAAACACGTGTAAATTTAAAAACAGCTAAAATGTCAATCATCTGTGTCAGAGAGATGTTCAAAATATGCACCATTATGAAGAACACATCAGCGCCATCGATCAGGCAGTTTCCTGATTCTATCGGCGAAGAAGCTGCGTGGTATACTGTCCAACCAAGCGTCCAGAACCACTTGAATTTCATCAGCTCCATTGAAATCTCTTCCACGAATCGCAAATTCCAAAGGGGAAAACAAATAAAAATCGGATGGTGCGAGGTCTGGGGAGTAAGGGGGATGTGGCAGAACAGTAAGACCAATGTCAGTAAGTTTTTGCACAGATTTGGCTGCCATATGGGATCGTGCTTTGTCGTGTAGATAGTGAATTTGATGAAACCCACCACCAAGAAGACGGCTCCACGCTCATTTCCACAGAGCTGTTGTGCTCCTCCAAAAGAGCTAGAATTTTGTCTTTGATATCAAGAGAGGGCCTCCCACATCACTCTTTGTCTTCAACATCAAAGTTTCCTTCCTTGAAGTTTGCAACCCAGTGTCGACAAGAGCGCTCATTTGTTGTGTCCTTCCCCAGTGTCAAATTTATTTCATTTCCAATCTGGAAAGGCTAATCTAATCCACGTTGCCAATTGTAGTAGATTAACTTGCGGATATCCTCTAATGCGAAATTCATTTCAAATCGACGTATTCTAATGAAAACAAAAAGTATTTCAGTCAAACAAGAAATTTATTAAAAATGCTTAATCCATGTAAAGCATATCAAAGTTAATAGCAATGTTAAAAATTATTAATAAGTGATTTTTTTAATTTTACAAATCTACAACATATATAGCATAGACACACAAAGTTGCAGACGTATACACTCATTACAGCATTGGAAAGCTGAGTATGAGCACCGGACAAAACTTATTGATTTATCCTGTATAAATTTAATCCTTAGAAAAATACAAATAAAATTCTATTCCTTTACTTTATTTAAAAAATAATTAAATTCTCAGTCTAGTTATAAACTAACTAAAAGATAGACTATCTTGATTAATTCCGAAATGTTTAATTTACTCTCCAAAAATTTACTTTTATTTTTTATTATCCTTCTCAATGCCTGGTAATGACAGGAGCTCAGCCCTAACGTATTCTTCTAATGACTCCAACAAAAAGTGAACTTCTCATCATCTGCTGATATGGTTCGTTTTCATTATCTGTAATATGCTTCGATACATTGTTGCCAATATAAAATAGCATTTTTTAAAACCTTTAATTATTCCTTGGAAAAAAATGATCAAATCCTGCCTGTAACGCCATGTTATACAAATACTAAAATTAAATTTTCTAAAATAATAATTATTACAATAAAGAATTAAATTCTGCCGCCATTAGTATAATTGATAACTTTAATATAATCTGATAAAACATTTACTTAAACATTGCATTTATCAGAATTTCATAGCCTTTGCGCTATATATTTGAATATATTAATTCCACAAAGACGTCATTCTTACGTTATAATAACGAATTTAATTGAAACACATTATAGAAATTTTTGAATAATTTATCATAACATTAACAAAATTTATTTTAGTGGTTCAAATCAATTAAAATAAAGTAGTACTTACCCTTTAAGGTCAAATAATCTCTACTGAGTATGTATCTACCTGAATGACTGAAGTTTATATCTGAAATGCTACTGATTATTTCTGAGAAGAAACTTCGACTTGTTGAATCATCAGCCTCTTCAAAAACTAAATATTTATAAATCTAACTAATAACAATAGTGAGGTAAATTTATCGGTTCATGTCATGCAAGGTTACCGAAGTCAATTTCAAAAACATCAAAGTGGTTAATTAAAAACATTTTTCAAAAACTTTGTTTATTTTTCATTTTGAAAAGATCATATCAAACTGTAATATTTTTATGTTGGAACTTTTATAAAATGTATTGACATGAAAATTTGGAATATATGGTAGATGAGTTAGCAAAATCTCAACTTATTCAATGAAATCATAATTTTTATTTCAATTCATCCTTTTGAAATGTCTTAATTATTATTACCTTGAGACTAAATGATTCATGATTTTTACACTGGAACGGTTGTTTCAATATTTCATTTATCTATCCGTTTTAAGAGCGCATATTTGGATCAGATCAAATAATTACGACAGGGCAGTTTTTTATCTGATGAAAATTAATTAATTAACCAATTGGGTGGAGATTATACCCGATTAAAAATGTACTAATAATTATCCCGATCATTAAGAACCATGCAGTCGAAGAAAGAATTATTCAAACTGATGAACACCGTAATAATTCATCTCTTGTACAAGAAGATTTCACACATGTCGGTTAATTTAACAATGCTCTAAAACACAAAATCAAGACGAGAAAGGGTATTTTGACAATACTTCGTGGAGAACTACTTATTGAATTTATGTGGAAATGGGAATCATAATGATTCCATACAACCTGGTTTATATGATTTAATTAAAATTCATTGATTCTAAGTTAAGTTTATTTAATTTACGACCATTTTTTTGTAGTGGAAATTTTTATAACCTGATCCACATATTTATAATTTTGAAGTTTTTGTAAAAACATATCTTTGAACATAGAATAAAAAGTGTATAGAATTTTTTGATATAGAAGAATGGATGTAATTTTAGGGTTTTCGAACATTGGAATTTGATTGTCTGCGCTTTGCTTAATTTAAACGCTTCAATTTTATTATTTCGAACTTTTGGAATATTTTGATTTTGTTTAATAAAAATGTTAATCATGGCTCAATCTCAAGTAGTTGGACACGTTAAATAGTTTAACTCAAAGAATGAATACGGTTTTATTAGTGTTGACAATGAGCAAAACTATAAAGATATGCATGAAAATGAGAATATAATGGTAAAATGACAACAATATATCGTGTTCTTTCTATTTTAGGCCAGTATCCAAATTGAAAACAAAGTATATTTTAACCCATTATTTATTCAAAGACCATTAATTTAAAAATTAATTAATTTATTAATAAATCAACTTAATTGAGTTGACTTCTAGAAGAAAAAAGTTACTGAACTTTAACCTAAACCTTTATTCACTATTTCCAAGCTAAAATTAAATGAAGTTCTTTATTGGAAAATATTTCTCTCACATGCAACAAGAAGTTCTATGAATGTTGATTGGATATTTTTAAAATTAAGAGAAAGAAAATTTGAACTGATGTGCCAAAAGAATATGTTTGAAAAACAGCCCAGACGATGAAAGTAATAATATTAATTATACAAAGTGCTTTCAAATAATGAATATACAGTATTAGATAGGCGGGCTTCTTTAAGATTTGTTCTAGATATGCAAGATAAAACGAATAACCGACAAACGATAATTGAATGTAACATAATCATTAGTTTAATTTTAAAACAAAAGATCCTTTGTTCTTTTTCTTTTCACCATCGATCTATTTTATTTTCAATTTCCTTGATTTTTCAATTCTTATATAATTCAACGCGATGTGCTTAATTTAATTAAGTAATTAAAGTTAACCGTTTTGATTTAATTTTTCAGCTCGAATCATTTCAAAATAATGCCTCATACTAATGAATGCTTCCAATTAGAAATCAAATTTAATAGTAAAAATCACCTGAATAAATATTCAATTGCTGGAGGATATTATTATCATACGTATTTTATTTTAATTTTGCTAGATTGCTGTATGATAATCCTGTCATGTTAATAGAATCGACACTATTATGTTTAACCCACCCCTCCACATAAGTGATAAACTGGCCTTTAATATTACAGTAATTTGTTTGACTTCTTTAGAATTGTCATATTATTTATCATGGCATTGCTTTTCAACAATAAATGTAGCATATTTTATTTATGGAACAAAAAGTTTTAACTAGTTCATAAAATGAACCTAAATTAGTTACTAAAGAAAGTTACAAGCCTTCTACAGAACAACTTTAATATCATTGACAAATAACCGGTATTTTAGTAGTAGTAGGTCAAGCCTTCTAGCTCACATCCTATTATTATAATTACTAGAGTTAAAAAGTAGAACAGGATTGACGTACGTATTTATATAGACATTGATCTAGTTTGATTGACAGTAACTTAACCTTAAAGTGTCCAGAATTCGACCTTGACTTAATTTATTTGCCCTAAATGCCATACTTCCAAAAAGGCCAATAATAAAATGATGCAGTTAAAACAGTTGACGAGCAATAAAAATCCCAAAAGTTTTTTGAACATATATTATCTTGGTAATTGTAAAGACTTTGACCAATCTTGTAGCAATTGACGTTAGATTAAATATTGAATTGAACTGTAGGCACTTTGAGAAATGTGAATACTTTGATGACGAGAACAGAATAGCTCAATGGAGATAAACACTCCAAAGAAAATATTAATAGAATCTGGAGATGTTTTGATGATTTGATACAACTGAGACTGGGTTTGTTTATTCAACGAAAAAACACGATCGAAGTTATTGGAAATTGAAATTTTGCTAATTATATGAATTTTTGTTTAAAGTTTCCGAATTTTGAATAAAGAAATAATTGATAAAAGTGGCGTTCAAGTAAAAAGTGCCAATATTTAAACAAAAAATTAAATATGTTATTTTTAATGAAGCATTTGATATTTAATTAAAATTAAATGTTTCAGGCCCTACATGTACTTAACTTATACATCACGGGCCCATATCCTACTTTTAGCTTTGTAGTTCAAGGAAGAATAATGCAAATAATTTGTAAATGTAAATTTATATAAATATATTCAGGATTTAAAAATCTCACTTATAGCATGATTATCGCATAATGCTCTTTCTCGCATATCACACAATCTGATAGTACCTTTACTGCTACTATATATAAGTAATGAGCAAGACGTTGGGTGAAATTGAGCTGTTGTTATTACTTCAGTTAAATCTTCCATGTTAGTTGGTTTTATGTCAACGATATCTAAAATAAATAACTAATAACAAATCAACTTACACTTGATTGAATATCTATTTTATAAAATCAAATGTAATTTGATTTCATAATCTAGTTCAAACAGTATACATTGAAATTATTAACTTTTAAATCTAAATTTCAATACACTGAAAAATCAATATCAATTTTTATAGGTAATTATTTAAAACTTTTGAATAAAAAAAGTGAAGATTTTACATATTTCCACAAATTATTTCAATTTTAATACGCAAGAAAATAGAAATAAGTGAACATAAATGAAAGTGGAAATATTGATGACAACGATTAATGAATATCGACATTCTAAAATTTTGTTAAAAAATATGAAAATTTCAATACATTTATGTTTATAGTAATAATAATAATAATGATGATGATAATAATAATAATAATAATAATAATAATAATAATAATAATAATAATAATAATAATACGTAAAATTAATATACAAGAATTACTGAATGACTGATTGGTCAATTGAAGATTCCATATATTAATCCTAAGATCATCGGAAGACAGAAACGTCTCTTGGTCAGAATTTATTGATATCGAGTTGATATGGTAAGCATGAGCATTTGCGAAAATTCTTCTGGGTGTTGCTTCAACAACTGTTTCTGTCAGTTGATAATAAGGAATTCTCAATTCGTTAGGAGATGTAATATATGTTGGAAAGCAAAGTTTTCTCTTCTCGTCGTCTGTTAAATTAGCTGATGAAGAAAAATTAACGTTTCCAGCGAAATTGAATCCCATTGGCCTTTTTTGTCGCTCAGCAATACGCCATAATTTAATTGTTTTATCTTGAAATTAAATGGAAAAGATAATTATAATGATCAGTAAACATCATTATAGATAATAATAAATCACAATTTAGAATAATTAAACTGAAATTATTATCAAATAATATTTAAAATTTAAATTAAAACTAACATTAAATGACATAGAAATTATCGATAGAGATATTCAAATAAAGAATAATAAAATGTACTATAATAATAAAAATAACTATTTTCAATATTAGATAAGTGAATAATAAAATAAGCGAAGTAATAATCGAAACTTTTTTCAACAATATAATTATTACTTCACAGCAAGAGCTTATTTTGTTATTCACTTATCTGATATATTAATTTATGCTGCTACAAAGGAATCAACATTTTATATTTTCAATATTGTTATTATTTATAATAATAATAATTATTATGATTAGGCATTCATTTAAAATATTTCTATATTTTTATTCGAATTCATGTACTCTCTCTCGCAATTATGGTGAATAATTCACATTTGGAAATATAAAAGAATTGATGTTCGTTCTGTGGTTTATTAATAATTCTGACGCGTTTTCAATAAAAATAATTCAAATACAGAAAATCAAAGCTTGTTGAATTATTAAATAGATCATAATGAAATGAAGATGACCCATTCAATTTTCCCTCTCAATTCTAAATAACTGTCGTTCTTGAATGAAGTAATCAGACAAATTCTACTTAACGCATTTCTGGTTTTTAATTGATTGATGATAAAAAAAGATTCAAATCATTATTAAATTTCAGCATTATACAATTAAAACAAACTTTCGATTAAAATTTAAAATGCAATTTCAGCAGAAGTTGTTAACAATTTGTTAAGTGCATTATTTCACACATCAACTCAAATCAAGATATGAACAATAATGATGTTGATCATTGCTCATTGGACAAATAAATAATGGAAATGGTGAAACATGATATTTGTTGAAACTGTTGGGTTGATAATCATTCCACTCAAATGATTTGTTTGTGACATATTTCAACATTTTCGGGATTTTTAACATTTATCTTCATCCACTAAATCATTTGAATTGCAAACTTTTGTAAAATAGAATATGTCAACAATTATTTACAAGGTATATTACAATAATATTAAAGAAAAAATGTAAAAAATTTCGTTTAATGAAAAAATTATGTTGCAAGCCACCTTCAATTTAAGCTCCGCAATCATCATCCCCATTAATTTATTCCATTCCGTACAGAAATTTTGCAAATTTTATTTTAAAACATGAAATTTTTTTTTATTTACCTTTTTTGCTCAATATTTTTTTTATCTGCGCACCCAAAACAAATATTAAAGATAACGTTGGTTACAAGCCAATATTGTTTCAAATGAATAAAAATGAATAAAAAAATAATAGTTCCTGTCAACTGAAGCTAATTTGTCATTGTATGGGTTTATTTTTAAAGAGTTGACCTGTATTTTCTTATTATTCAATACGACATTATTTTTTATTAAAAAAAGTAATAATAATGAAAATAGATATTTATTTAAGCTATTAACTGAATGAAAAACCTTAAAATGTCATTGACTTTATAATTGTTTAATACTATAATTTATGAAAAATATGCCAATAATTGTATTTCAAGTAAAACTGAACATTATCATAGTGTTCTCGCGAGGTAAAATGATTAAGAAATAAACATAAATCAAAAAGTAAATGGATAGAAACCAAACATTAATTAGCATAAAATTTATTTGCGCCATAAATATCAAACTGATAGCAAATTTCAAAATAACGTCAGATTGCACTTTTGTACAAGTACAAATTCAAGCTGAAAATAGAGTACAAAATCAAAAAAAATAGTTTTATAATGAAACTTAGTCAACATTATGAATAAATTTCGATATGACTGGAGTTTTTTTTGTGAATCTTGATTACTACAATAACTAAAATCAAAGTCCAACGAATCAATATCCAACACCGTGCACATATAAATCAATACATGATGTTCTATTCATTTGAGGAGAATATTATTTTTTTCTATTTAAAAAATTATATCTTAGTCGTTAAATTTTGAACATTTAAATGGATTTATTTAATCTGCTAACCGGGTTGGACCTATATATACGTTCAACATAAAAGGATAAAGATGATTTAGAAAGACGCCTCCAAAATATATATGGTGTGCCAAATCCTCATTGCAAGTTGCATATTTAAAATCAGGAATCAAACAATAAATTTCATTTATGTCATGAAATTAATTGATCTGGTAATAAAATATATACAATGGTTGAACGCGGAGCGAAGTATTACAATAGATAAATTAATAAGGATATAAAATACGTGATGATGAAAAATTCTTTGATACTGTTTGTTAGAAATTGTTATACTAAAAGTTCAGTAAACATAATTGTGCAATAATATCAAACATGAATTGCCCTACTCATCTGGCTGCCGCATGGTCTCGGTATGATTTAATTATTTTGTAATATTTTATTTTTTGTTTTCCCGTATTTCTAACAACAGACTTCACACATCTCCCGATTTACACTGAACGTTTTTAATGCGTTTTATTGAGCACAGATAATCAGTTTTAGCAATCAAATATAACCCTTGGCTCATAGTATAATTTCTACTTTCAATGCATTCTACAATCAAATGTGCCTTTGGATACATTTTCGAAAAAGTGCGCAATAATTAATCTTTAAGCATAGGTATGTGGTATTTATTAATATGGTTTATTCTAATAAGAACTAAAACTCAGTGTAAGTTGAATAGCGGGAAAATAATAATAAATTATCAATCTTGATTTCAGAATTATCCTAAATAATTTCAATTATTAAAATATTACAAAAACTGATAATTATGCTCATGGTTTCGAATGTTACCTAAATGAAAACCATTTTTATTTCATTTACTCTAAAATATTCGGGAATGCCACATTAGCAACGCAATTCAATCAAATCAAATTGAGCTTACATATATTTTCGTCCATATTTAAAAAAAGTATATTTTTATATTGTTGTTCAATTTTTGAAATAAAACAATTGTGCAATTAATATAATTAACTTCAAACAATATGTTAACAGTATTTCAACGGAAAATTACATTATTTTATTCCACAATTTGAGTTTAAATAGATACAAAATATTTTCAATTCATTCTATTCAACATAAATCTATTAATATTATTATCAATTTTCTAGATTTTAATTTTAAACTAGATCAAAATTTTTAATTATTTAACACAAATTATCTATGGAATATTTTCAAGTATTTGATGAACCTAAACCAGTTCCTGAAATCAGACGAAATCGTTAATTTAGAACGCTATTTTTAATAACTTGACAAATTGAAAACAAAATTCCAATTAACGCTAGTTCTGGCCAAAAGAAAAGGAGTTGTATTGACAAACTAAAGAGATATGGCTAGGGGAGTATGATTTACTTGTTATATTCTCCTAATATTATATAAGTGATCTGAAACCCATCCTGATCATTGCAAAATTGTTTGTGATGGAAATAAAGAAGTCTAAATACAGATAACCAAATATAAATAACCAAGGACAAGACTTATTTCATCAGAAAAATAGACGTGCTCCTCGAAAATACCAAGTCCAACATTACCTATGAATTTTTATACGTGAAATATTTGACAAATTTGTATAATATTTTAATAATATTTTAATCGATATTCTTGAAAAAATAGCCCATAGCATTGAAAATAGAGTTTAGTTCTTTACCAAGATGAATTTGAGAATTATATTCTAATAAATGTTTGCCTTCGACAATTAAAAATTAACTAATTCTGAATTTGATATAGAAAATAAAAAAAAATACTTAATTCAAATAAACATTTTTACAAGTATTTGAAAATTTTTTACTTTCAACTATTTGTTGAAAAATGTCCAGAAGCAATTTTCACTATCTTTTATGAAAAATATCATTTAAAATAAAATAAATGATGGCATAATAAAATATCATGATGCAAAGACAGTTCTATAGGAAAAAATTAAATATTTTTTTTATAAATAAACGAAAAGTCAAACAATTTAAAAATATTTTAAATGATTTTCATCATCCGTCTGCTATCTCAATAAGTATAAAAAATAAATGATCGGACATTAGATATGATTTAAAAAATACCTCTTAAAACTCCAATAATTTCAAATTTAATTTTTTATAACTTATTAATGAAAAATAAATGAAAAATTTATAAGATTATTGTGAAAAATATCTAACAATAAATTTACATATCAGATAAATACGAATGTTAAATTTATAAAATTCTATATTTCATACTATTCCTATGATTGCAGTATATTTCAGATTATATTAGATAAGTCGATTGAAATGAAGTCATTGTAAAATTTTATTTTTCAATCTCAATTAATTGCAACAAAAAATTATTTTAGGCCCTTTTAACTCAAAGTCAATTCGATTAAGACAATTCAATTAATTACAATTTGACTTAAGCAATTTAACATTTGTAGATAAACCTACACACCTTAATCCTAGGTTGATGAATAAAATTGTATAAAAGAAATGACGAAAATGAATGATTTAAAGTTTTTAAAAAATATATTAAAATTTATAAGTTTAATTGCTATCTAGTTGTATTGTATTTAGTCAAATTGTCCTAGTTGAAAGTTTTTAGTCAAATCAAGCAAGTTTCAGTCAAATTAAACAAGTTTTAGTCAAATTGTTGTTAGTCGAATAAGTTTGATCAAAAGGGGCGGAAACATAAAAAATGTAATGTAACAGATATAATGTTACAGACATCCATTGCAGCATTCATACAAACACTCCTTGGCAGTAATATATATATAAATTTTTAAAAAATTTTATTTAAAAATTAAACTAAATTAAAAAAAAATTTTTTCATTCCCTTTGATCTATTTTATTTTTTTCATGTTTCATCCATTTTCATTATAACAAAAATTCATTTTTTATGCTACAAAAATTTTCTGCCCTACCTTTATCAAATGTTATTTCAAATGACACCTGTTAAAGACAATGCCGAAACTTTGCGTTGCATGGAAAATTAATTTCGTATTTTAAGACAATGAAAATTCTTTTCAAAAAATTAATTTTAATTAAAAAAGCATTTAACTGTAAAATTAAATTCTACCAATTAAGAATGTAAATTAATCAATAAAAGAAGGAATTATTATTGCATTAAATTATTCCTCAGACAAAACTTAGTTAAACTTTCTAAAACGTAAGCTTATTCTAAATTACAATCTCCAAACAAGCGCTAGTAAATATCAGACCATTCTATGTATCAAGAAACGTGTTATCGGTATTTAATTTATATACAATTTAGTTGAAATCATATTTAAATAAAATTAAAGTCTATAATTATTTTGCATTATTTAAATGATAAATCGTCAATCAATTTACTTTAAAACACTATTTGTTAATTTATTTTGTCAACGCAAATAATTCTATCCATATTGTAATAAGCTATAATCCAGAAGTAAATTAAATTACGTAAAAAAATCGTTTTAAAAAAACGCTTTTCTTTTGAAAATCTACAAACAAATCACAAAAATTGCAGATCATGAGATTAATTGGTTTCATAAATAAAATCAATTAAAAATTTATTATTTGGAACGTGTGATGTGATGCATTGTTGATAAAGTCATTGAATCCAAAGATTAATGCGCAAAATGCCGAGTACGAATGTTTTTAAATAGTTTGATTATGTAAAATTGTGATAAATTATGTTGTGTTTAAAAATAAATTTTATTATTAATTTGATATTTTTATTATAGTAATAAATTTATTTTATTTATATAAATTTTAAGATTAGTGTAAAAATTGTTAAAACAAAAAATATATTAAAATATTTAATAAAAAATAATAATTTGTTTAAAATATATTTATTTACTCTATATTATTTGGGTTGGTTTATTACTTAATGAATGTTTAAAACGAGTGTTTAAATGGCGCTTTCTTTTAATAATAATTGTTTGTGTATTAATAAATCATAAATCTGGATATAATAATAATTGTAATTTCAATTTAGAGGATCATATGTGTATTTTTAACAATAAAATTAATATTATAGTTCACTTAATAAAAATGAAAATTTGATAAACGAAATGAATTAATTTTCACGTAATAATGATTTCAAAAATGATGAGAATAGACTAAAAAACTTAAGTGTATTAAAAAAACGTTTAGAAACTTTTCAACACTAATAAATTAGAAAAGGAATTTTCTTGAAAAATTTTACACGAGATTGAAAAAGTTTAAAAAAATTGTATAGAAGTAATGATAAATTAATTTAGGTCAATAAATGGAAAAAAATTAATAGATGTCTTTTTAGACTCGACATAGCACTGCAAAAGGTTAAGAAAATTTAATATTTTTCAAATTAACCTTTATATTTATGTGAATAAACTATTCAATCTATATAATAACTTCACTTTCGAAAAAAGCTATCAGTCAAACATCCAGTAAAGTTTTTGAAAAGCGCATTTATTAAAAATATTTTATGGATATTCCAGTGTGTCTAATATTATTATGGCAACATATACTTTTGGTTTTAATTTTAAAAATTTTATTCGCTTTTATAAATATTTTAAATTATTAATCATACTTATTATTTGTGGTTGAAATTTTTGTGTATGTTTGTAAATAGATTGTTTTTTACTATAAATTTAATTGCACATTGATTGCAACATTAACCAACAAAATCAAACCAAATTCTCTATCGAGAAACTTTTTAAAATTAAAAATATTTTTTAAAATGATAAGAAAATTTTTTAAAATAAAATAAAGTGCGTATCACCTTACATCTATTTATTCACATGAAAATATAATTTCATCCGCAAATAATTGATTATACTTTGTGTTGTTAAATAACAAAACAAAAATACTGAAGTCACGATTTTAAAAAAAAATTTGAAGTATGGTGCACCATGAGTCAATACATTTAACCATCGTAATATCATATAAACAAAATCAGATGAAAATTCTCAATGAAATCCTAAATTAATTTGCCTTTAAAAATTATACACAATACAATATTTCTTATTACAAAAATATCAAAAATAGAATAAAATTCTCACATCTATTGGAAATTCTCTGATTTATCACAATTAAGAAGTAAATAGACAAAGCCGAATAATTTATTTTATCTATTAATTTAATTAATTTACATCTAACTGATTCGTGGTGAAAATTCTTGATGTCTAAATTTGCGTTTCAGGATCTCATATATTTGTGACCACTAGAATAAATGAAAATAAAATTCAACCAATTTAACAAGCATTCGTGATTGTTTTTCCATTTTAACCGAAAGAAATTACGGAACTGGGAAACAAATTGTATTTTAAAATTACAGTTAACTATCTTATCTTATTATTATTATAGTGATGTAATTGGATTGAAATATGTGATTTCCACGTCATCTATATGTTATCAATTGCAATTATTGTGTATGATTGTCTAGATAATCTTGATTGTCTGGGTCCTCGTATTATTTATTCCAATGATGCATATTGGCTACTTTTCATGAATAAACCTCTTTTGAAATAGTTTTTTAAATCTTTTTACAATTATTATTATTATTATAGCTCTTAATCTAAACCAGTAGTCTCAATTAGTGTGCGAAGCGAGCAATTTAGAAATTATTTAAAATTATTATGGTTTTTAAGGAAAATTTTAAATTCGCTAAAAAATTTAAACGAATTTTATAACAAAATTTTTTGTTTAATATCATTTTTGAACGTTTACAAAGTTTTAAAAATTTTGAGATCCAATTTATAAAGGAGTATGTCAAAAAATCATGAAAGAAAGAAAATGAAATCTCTTAAGCTTTATTTTTTTCTATTTCTACAAATTGGGCACAACAAAAAATAAATACGAATTACATTACATACAATTTTTATGCAGTAAAAATTACTGGTGTATCGCAAACATTTTCAGATTCATTTAGTGTACCGCAAGTCAAAAAATGCTAAGATCCACCGATATATAAACAATAATAATTAAAAATATTAAATGGGTTTTTATCGAATCACAGAATATTACAAAAAATATGCTTTTGGATTACAATAGTTTTCATCAAATGTTAATAATATCTGAATATAATTTCGTATGTTAGACCTTTAGTTTTGAAATTAGAAAATGATCATTGAACGTTATTATTATTATTATTATTATTTTTATTCAAAGCTATAATAATAAAAATAATAATAACAAATTTTCAACATTTAAATAATAGTCTTGATTCAAGCGAAATCAAAATATTTTGAAATTTAAAAAATTATTTTTTCTTACAAAAGTAAATAGTTTTAGAGCAATTTTAATAATTAAATTTCACTTTTGATAAATAATTAAATAATTCAATTAACATTGCAATATATTTTCCTTTGAAAATGACAATTTGTAATATTTTATTTTGTATTTAAATTAAGAAATTCTTTTAATAATTTAAAGATTTTTTAATACTTATAAATTTTATTTTTATTATCGATTGTGAAAATAACAATTGTTGACATAACTTTAATTCATAATAAAATTGTCTCTACCTGGAATTTCTTGTTTTTTCTATTGTTTAGCAGTTTCGACTTATTTCATTCCAACAAGTTCTGAAGCTTTATGTCTGAATTGGGAAATTTCTGCGTCGGAATTTTTTATTGTAAAGGAAAAATTTTGGAAAAGATTATATAAATATTATTTTTTAATGCATAATAAATAAAATCTTTGTAACATAGTGTGTAATAATAATCGTAAATTTCAATATAATAAACCCTTGGTTCTCAAAATTTTTTAAGTAGGGAAACATAAAACTCGGATATATTTTAGGCGGAACATCTAAAATACAGCATAAACTTTAAAATAGGGGGCGCGGGTTGCTAATCTTTTTGAAACCAAAAGAACAATAAGAAACAGAATAATGTTCGCAAAAACACTCCATTATTATAGAGCAAAAAAACGGAATCATGTCGCAGCGTGTGATTGCCCACCCCTTGCTTCCAAGTGTTACTTTTAGAAAAAAATATGTATATAAATAAAATATGTATTGATATTGATTGATGCAAATATATTTATTGAAAACACAATTAAAATTACAATTAATCTACAATCGGCTTAAGCAGAATTTTAATAATTGCAATAATATTTTATGTTTCCAAGAAGTAGGTTTAACCGAAAGATATTTTTATTCATTCAAAGCTGAATGGTACGTGTAAATTTTACATTTTTATTTTCAAACAATTTATATATACGATTAATTTAATAAATCGGGTTAGGGGGTAGGGTCTTACATAAAAGATTTTCACGAAAATAAATAATTATTCACAACAACAATAAATTTTATTAATCAATAGTCTACTTTTGTATGATAATGTTCAAAACAAATGGGAATATGTAATGCCACAAGGCATTTCTTGCACTCCCAAGTAGTCTCGCTTCGTTTTTTATGTTTGGCGCAGACTTTACACCGTCTTTGGGGATTCTTTTTAGCATTATAATAAAATAAAAACTGCTAACTGCAAACCACAAGCATTTCCTTGTAAAAAATCAGTACAACATACCTTATCGATTCAGAAATATTCCTTATATCGATAACTCTACGCGATGTGAACTAACTATAATTGCAGTTCGAATAATGACGTTACGTCTGTCAGCCGACGTTGCACACACGTCGTTTTTGTTTTTGCGACAAATGCTACCGACGTGGGATACACGTCACTTGCGGTTTTGAAAAAAATCATCAAGGCGTGCCTGGCACGTCAATATAACGCAAGTGGTTAATTTTATTAAATCCCACTCATGTAATTATATAATTACTAATAAATCTATAAGTATAATCGTTTTTATTGAAGTTGTTTAGTGCCTAATGATGAAATATATATTACAAAAATACATTTTACAATACGATGTTCTTTTATTTATTATTTTTACATTCTTTTATTTGTTTTACCTTTTATTGCACACGCTTATATTCGGAGGTCTTTGTCCTGTGTAATTTTTTTATGGTATCAATTTTTCAAACTTTATTGTGCCACTCCAAAACATCAATTCTGAATATTTAAAAAAAATCATGCACAAGAACCAACATCAATTATAGGTACAATTTAATGCAGGTCTTGAGTTAATAACACGTTCTACTATGATTTTGAATTGTTTAAACTAATATTTGGCCTAAATGTATTATTTTGGTGGCGCCGTAACAAGTACTAGCAGACAAAAGCGTTTAAGGAAAAATACACATAGGATAAATGCTATCCATCTTCAATATTGGTTGCTATTTATGACTACTAGAATATTCAGAATAAACACTTATTTAGAGTAATATAAAGTGAAGTTTAAATTGGTTTAATTTCTAAAAAAATATATAAATTTTTTATCTTATTTTAGAATTCAATTCGATGTTATTTTATTGTTAAACATTATTATCAAACCATTGGTCCAGTAAGTACGTAATTAAAACTTTTTATTAGTACTAAAACTATCTGTGAATTATTTTTATCAAGAGAATAATTTTAAAATAATTTCTATTGTATAAAAATGTTTCATTCAAAAAAATATTTTTATTTAGAATAAATTGGAAATATTTTATAAATATTAATATTAATAATATTTCTTCGCTATTTTAAAAATAACTATCTGTTAATATTATTTAGATCCATGAAAATTCATTATTTGAGTCCATAATAATACCTTGAGACATTACAAATTCTAATAAATTCATTTTCGATCACTAACTTAAAGATTCCTTTTCGACAATTAGAGACTTTAGAGACTAAATTTTAGTCATCGTAATGGCATATTTATTTATCGAAATTGTTTAATAATTAGATATAATGCCAAAAATGATTTTTTAGTTGTTTTAAAATTGATTTACATAATACTAGTTGCAACTTCGTGAAATATATAAACTTAATAATAATAAATATATAAGCTTATTTGATTCAATAAATTTTTGAATTGATTAAAAATAATTAAAGATTATTTGATGACAAACATGCGCTTTTTGCCTATTTTTATAATAACTCTTATTTTAAAATAATTTTAACTTTTAATAAGATTTATTTTCGTAAATAATTTTAACAATTTAACTCGAATACTTTAATAAGACAAAGTGTTATAATTATTTCGGCGTTCGCAATTTCAAATCCCAGGAACAAAATTATAATAATGTAAGTATTTATTATCCCAATAAAAAATCAATTTTAATATAAAAATCAACATAAATAACAATTTTTTACTCTCAATGTTGTTTAGAAAGAAATTTTAATAAAATTAAAAAAAAATATTTATTTAAAATTAAAATTATTTTTATTTGACTTTTAAACTATCGATCAATATCTCATCTTATATTTAACATGAATTTTCAACTCTTGAAAAGGTAGTGTTTAATATAAAATAAATATTGACCGATAATCTATAAAATAAAAAAATAAAGATAAAAGATATTTAAAAGTTTTTTTATTTCAAGTTTCCTACTATTAATTACTACATCCTGAGTGTTCTGACTACTATTTATATGCAAAAAATTCAAAAATCAAAGTCATTTATTTCAGTTATGAAATAATTGAATGAATATATATATATATATATATATATATATATTAGCAAATTTTCACATAACTAGCAAAAATAAATTTTATAGTGTGCAAAAATTATTTTTTAGTTAGCAAATATTAATTTTTATTGTGCAAAATTGAATTATTCAGTTTGCATTTAATTAGGAGACTTTTCATAACACAATCGATTTCGATTATTAAATCTTAAAAATAATCTTGAGATGTAAAAATATTTTTATTACATGTGACAGTGGAATTTCAAGAATTATTATAACTTGAAAGTTTTAACTTATTAAGAAAATGTTGTTTTACCAAGAAAATCATTCAATCGGAAATATCTAATTAATTCATTTTCAATCTCTATTTTATTATCGATTTAACTTAAAAATTAATTTTCGACAGCTAGAGATTCTGGTCATTGTGATGGCATATTTATTTGTCTAGAAAATGAGTAATATTTCCATATAATGACAAAAATAATTTATTAGTGGTTTTAAAATTTATTTATATAATTAAAGTTTTTACTTATACATTTAATAATATATATAATAATCTAGTTTTATGTTTCAAAAGAAAATTTTAAAAGTTTTCGATAATTGACGGATTTTTTTAAATTTGTTTTGTTAAAGTCAAAATAAATATAAATATATTTAAAAATTAGGGAAAAATTATAAGAAAACAAAAATATACAAAATTTGATTTATTAAATATTATTTTTTGAAGAAAAATTAAAAATTTTATTATTTTTGGATGAAAACTTGTTTTTGTTGCTAATAAAAAATTTTTAAGCAATACTTCTATTATGCACCTTATGATATATCAGCTTTATACAAAGTACTACATATTTTGTGCTAAGCAGTGTATAAAAAAGCATAATTTTATACTTAAAAACTAAGTAATAAAATCATGAATAACTTTCAAAAACTTTTTAATAAAAATGGAATTAGCATCTATTGGCGGTACACAAGTTAAATATTCGTAATGTAGATAATAACAAATTATATTTATTGTCATTAAATACTCGCAATAAAAAGGAATAAACTTTGAGAAACCAATAACATTTTATGGATATATTCAACGAGGGTACAGTGTAAATAGGATGCTATGATTCAAAAATATAATCATTTTTTGTGATAGAACCAACCCCCCCATGTGCTAGAAAAGTATTAGAATTCGAACTGAACCCTCATATTTATGATAAAATAGTAATGTTGGATTTTTATTGCTAAAGTATAACATTATTAAAATCTTTCAACTTGTAATCGCTTGCACTTACAATATCGTTCATTAAAATTGCTTTCAGACTTTAGAACAGGGCTTCCTAACCAGGGGATATGTGGGGCGCCTGGGGGTTTTCTGATTACTATTATTACAAATAAACTTTAAAATCTTTTTTTGTCGGTAGCGGACTCATTTATATAAATAAAATTTAAATAAATAACAATGTTAGCCAATTTCCGCAAAGTTTATTCATAAAATATGAAATATTTCAACTGATAAACAGCCCTGATCATTCATAACCAACATTTAACTAGACTTTCGCTTTCTCCTCTTCTTCTCTGATTGATATTTTCTATCCCTCCATTGTAGCAACAAATATATTTATTTAAACAAATCTCTAAATTGTTTATCAAATTAGATTTACCAGCATTAAAAATTTAATAAATTAAAATAAAAACCTTTAAATTTTTTTAAAAATAAAGTTATTCAATCAATTCCAAAAATTGTTATAAATCTATCAAATTATAATAAAAACTCTGTAAGTTGTTATAAAATATAGCACTCAAATTGAAGATAGCCGAATAAAAAGAAAACAACTATCTTTTGAGAAATTTGTCAGAGATAAAGATTGTTCAGTAGGAAAGATACATAGAAAACGGTGAGTAGAACATTTTAATAAATTAATTGAAAATAAAATTGTAAAACGCCCAGAACAGCAGATGTATAATTTGGAGAAATATCTTCAAAAATCATATTTGATGACCAAAAGGAGAGACCGGTGACAAATTTTGAAAATACAACAAATTTCAACTGAAGAAATTTGAATCGAATTAAGAAAGTTTCTTGTGCCAAATGCGAAGGTTGGAATTATCTCAATAATTTCCCAGCATTATTTGCAATGAGAATTGTAGAAAAACTATGTAAAAGTTCCAATAATTTTACACCCTAATCCTTAAATAAGAGTTTGCAAGAAAGGTATATTTTATAAGTAGTCTTACAATATTTATTCACAATATTTGTTTAAATATCAATCAGAGAAGAAGAGGAGAAAGCTAAAGTCTAGTTAAGTTTTGGTTATGAGTGATCATGGTCAAAATATTTCATATTTTATGAATAAACTTTGCGGAAATTGTCTAACATTCTTATTTATTTAAATTTTATTTATATTATTACAAATACTAATAATTAATAGACCTGATGGCTGAGTGATAAAATTATTTCCCCTTAAGAATAAAGACTACATATATTAAAAACAATATTGATTGGTTGGTGGAATTCCAAATTGTTACCAATTGGTTGGAATACCCCTGTGGGACATAATTTATGCATTGATTATGTTTATTAGTTATATTATACAAACTTTAAAATAGCATGAATTAATTAATGTCATATTCTTTTGATATTTTTAATTCGTGCGATTAAGTTTGTATATATTTAGAATTTGTTATTTAATAAAAATTTTAAAAGTAATTGCCTTAATTCAGTCTCTCTCTCTGCGATGGCGCTGATTTAGTGCTCAAATAAAATGTTTTTCTATTTAATGCATGACATCGACTACAGGCACGGTAATCTGTATACGATGAGTGAATGGTCTTTTTGTAACAGTCAGTTGAAGTTTGAATTGCTTATATATGCAAAAGAGAATTTATGCATTAGATGGTTAAAGATTGCATATTTAATTCTTAAGACAATTGCGTCATCTGGGGTCTGGATTTGAGTAAATTATTCATATTACATATTAATATGACCAATCACGCTAATTTATTGATTTTTGTATCTTTGAAAAGCCGGATAACAAAATGTATTTTTTTACTTTATAACCCATTATTATTTTGCTTTGTTAAAATTTACACCTTTACCGTTCGGATCCCAAAAAAATTTTAATATCATTTTTTCATTATTTAATAACAAATTTAAACTTCTCCTTCCTTTTACTACCTATTTGTGACTCACTAAGCCTTGATTACATTACTGAATTAGTGGCAAGTTGGTAGAGTAAATTTTCACATCAATAAAAAATCAAGTCTGAAAAAATATATTTATTAAAGACTGCAAATGAACTATTTTGCAAACGTCTATAGTCAGTTTAATGTAAAAGGCTACAAAATAAAAAAATTAATTATTATTTTTTAATTAAACTTATAAATATTCGTTTGATATAATAAAAAATTTTTAAGATCAATTAAAAATAAATTTTTTAAAATCATATATCTAATTTAAAATAATATATAATAACCATTGGTCGATAATAAAAATCGAGCATCATTTCCTTGTGGGAGCCATTTGATTTTGTTTATTTTCTCTTCGATTTCTAATGATTTTAAATAATCGAATTCTGGTTCATGACTTGTAAAAGTACAATGAACAATATAATCAACTAAACGACCATCTGTCTAAAATAAATAACATTCTAGCAATTTTCATCTCTTGTTATAAATAATATTTTCTATTACATTGTGATTTCGTCGGAATACAACAACTCTGCCACCTTTGTCACCTGTGGCTACAAATTCACCAGTGTGATCGAATTCCAGACAAGAAATAATATCGGCTAAAGTTAAAATAATTGTTTGCAGATGGAATTTTTTAATTAAGTTCATTAACCTTCATTAATTTCTTCATCTGAAGTACCTTTCATTTGAGAGAAATACCAATCCATTGTCTAAAATGTTAAATACCAAATTAATTTCTAGTTGTTTTCATAGGTTTACGTTTGACACTAATCGTCTTAATAATATCTTATACAAAATAATTTAAAAGATAATTTATAAATTCTTATATTTGTCTAGCGTAATTTACATTAGAAAAACAAAGTTATTGATGTGTTTTTATCAAGTTAGAATTATAATTTTATTACATAATAAAATTACATTTAAAGAATACTATTTATTATAAAAATAGGATAAAAAATAGTTGCTTGCATTAATTTTTCTTAAAAATTATAATAAATAGTAATAATTCCATGAAAATGTTGGGCACCTGATGGGTAAAAAGATATCCGCTTTTTGAAGTCATTTTCAAGGAATTTTCACCAGTGATATAACCATTGGATACCAGTCAAAAATGACTTTGGAAATGTATCCCAATGGGCGGTTTCTAGTAAAAGGTGAGCCATATTATCATGACTGCTAACACCCTAGAAAACATTTGGGCTCACAAGCTACCAGAGAAGGTATTTATGCTCATTTGAAACACGGTTCCCCATATTGGTATTTTGATTGAAAATAATATCGATCATTGGATTATTTGAATTTATTTTAATGTTATTATTTATTTAAAAATTTAAGGTTATTCCAAAACGACTATCGATTCGAACAACAAGGAAATCATTTATTGAGATTTAAAGCGATATCATCAAATGTTATTGAGAGATGTTGGCCCAAATTTCTTTATTTGGCCTATCAATCGAGCCGTTTTCAATCTCTGAGGTCTCCCTTCTCGGCCTTGCTAGGACGAGATTTACTAGGCTTGGGCTTCTTGACATTACTTGCATTGTGATCAATAATAACAGTTTGGTTTGAGTGTGAAGGGCTCAATGCCTTATCGGTATTAACGATGTTGCCGTAGTCGGGTGGTGTCTGATATTGTTTCGGATTATCTCCTTCAGTTTTAGTTGCTAATTTTCTTTTATTAGCTTTTTTATTTTTGTTGCCATCTCCGCGTGTCAGGCCTTCAACAAATCATTCTGCTGGACTAGCTTTTTTGTTTGTTCCGGCTGCATCCAGGTCTCTTCCATTCTGAGGCAACTTCTAATCATCGATTCGGCTCGCTGACTTTGTTTCAGAGCCTTGCTATAAAAGTGGACCTCGTCTCATTGGAACTTTTCCGCATCCACGTTTTTAATTTAATTTTGATTCATTAAAACCATTTGGAAGAAATTTTAGATCAAATCGACAAACGGTTTGGAATTATTTTATAACAATGAATTTTATTGAAAACTACTTAAAGTCAATGTGTACATTATGATAAAGTATAATGGTTCGTGAAATTATGATAAACGTTTTGAGTTTCTTCAATTTTATTGGGTTTTCGTTTATTTGGTTGATTTTGAAAATATTTTAATCATATAACATGTGTAAAGGGTCCTGACAATATCCTTTTAATCAAAAGTTTCACCAAAAATATGATATTTGAAACCCTTCCCCTTTAAAAGCTCAAAATTCAAACTTCACAAGATTATCGATTAAAACAATAAATTCCGTTCTATTTTTAGAATGGAATTTCATTATTCCACATGCCGATTCGGATGAGAAGTAAGATTAAGTTACTTATTGATAATTTTATTGATTTCGCTTTTAGGAATTGTGGTAAAAGTTTTGGTGGAGTTTTCTTTTTGACTCGCAATTGTTTGGAATTTAATTTATACCCAGAGGTATGGTAAGTTTAATAACACTTGTATTATTTTAATAAATAATTTTGGATTCACGTGTTTTCTCATGTCTTATTTTAAATTATTTAATAAGCATATTTTAATAGTAAAGTTAAGATTTAACAAAATATTTCATTAAATTATGAGGTTAATAACCAAGACATTTGTTTATTGGACAAATTATTAATTCTATTCATTTTTCAATATCCAATTTGTTGCGATAATTTCTTTTCTTTTACTGTTGTTCATTCTGATTGGGAAAATGAATGATTTTATTTTTATCTTAGGTATTTCCTTCGGTCCTTCTCCTTGTCAACTTGGTCGAATTGAAAGATAAAAAAATATAATTAGATTAGCCCAGATTATGGTAAACATTAATAATGATGCATAATTAAACAAGAACATGTTTATAGTAAATAAACGTTAGAGCATTATTTATCGGATCAATTAAGCCTAAGCATTGTTGTAATTGGTGGTAAAAACTGAACATAACGTTTTCTAGTTGTCTTAGTGTTGACTTGAAACGTTAATCAGGATCATAATCAGGCTGAATCTAAGTATCCTAAAGACAAAATTTGGTTTTTCATAATAAAATCTAATTGGTGGGTTTCTGGGTGTTGGTATTTTGAAACTATATGGTTGTTGCCCAGACAACCCCATACAAATAATATTTTGCTTACCACTCGGCATCCGTTGCTAAGCAACGTTGGAACTGTATTCGAGTGGGTGGATCGTCCGCCAAAAGTGAGCACTATTGCTAAGGCTATAATTGACCGAACGATCTCTGGGTTCAACGAGCTGCCGATAGAAGGCCTGTGCTCGATTTCGTTTTAGGTCCCCTTATACCGTTAATTTCGTCATTCGTTTCCATAGTCTCCATGTAAACTTCTCATTCACGTATTCCAATGTTCTCATACTACTTCATGCGTCCTAACACTTATCCCTTAAGCAGCAAAAAACATATATTTCATAAATGAAGAAACACATTTCGGTATGTCAATTACGTGCTGTTTGATATTCGAGCGGCTCGGCACTTAGCTCGTTCTTTACGCCCGGGCCGGTAGCCGCTAGCCTTCGGCGTGATCTTCGGGCCTGCTGTTGCCTCTCTGTACGCCAGTTGAGCAGGAGCGAAGACGAGGGGATATGTCACTGCCGCTCCTTCTTGGCAGGCTGACACTGCCACCTGCAGCCAATTTATCTGAGTCCTCAGGCTTTGATTTAACTGCCTTTCTTCTGACCAGCCCTTTTGCGCGGCTGTCAGCCTTTGATAAAGTGCTTTTACCTTGACCGGTTCTATCCACGTGGCTCGAATTCATTGCGTTTCATTGGATAGTTGCAGTAGCTGAGCCAGGAGATTTTCGTTAGCCCTCCGTGCGTAGTCCAATTCACGTTGTAGTGTCCTTGCTGGCTCCATATCTGTAAAGTAAATTTACTATGTAATATTACTCTGATTCTTTGTTATTATTGGATTATAATCACTAATGATTTTGGTTCGCCGAGTATGATTTCATTGATACTATGAGTTGAACAGTCACCGAAAAATTGACTAAGACAATCATTTTATTAAACTAAAGTAGGTTCTATCATGTATTAGCATCGAAGATTGTTATTTTCGGTCCTTCTATGATGCCGAAAAAGGATTATACCTCACGCCTGTCCGAGTATAGGGGTGCTCCTGATGTTTCTCAGCAATTTTCTCGTTCCTTTGTATTTTCCTATAGAGGCCTCTTTGCGGAAAAATGCACCCAGGGGCTCCGCTCTGACGTTCAATCGTTCGTCGTCTAGATCGAAGGAGCTGTGCGGCGGGGTGTAATCGTCCGTGCAGGCGATCCTGCCGGCTGCTATGTCTTCATCCACATTAGCAAGATATAGTCTGGCCCTGGCTATTTGGAGGCAGGTCTGGCGCTAATGTTCCTCGAGATGAGCGAGGAGGAACTCAGCATGTTCGCGAATTTCCCGGGCCGGATTTCGGCCCGATTCTCGTTTTATCGCTACAAACGGTAGCTCGAAATCTTCCATTTGGTGGGTTACTGGGTACTATTGTTTGTTTAAATCTTACTGTGGTTACCCAGGTAACAACATATACATATTTCTTACTACCACTCGGCACCCGTTGGAAAGCAACGTTGGAACTGTGTTCGAGTGGGTAGATCGTCCGCAAAAAGTGAGCGTTATTACTAATGCTGTAAATGCTCGGACGACCTCTGGGTTCAACGAGCTGTCGTTAGAAGACTTATGCTCGCTTTAAATTATTGGGTCCCCTGTATGACGTAGATTTTATCCGTTAGAGTCCGTCGTAATCTAAGAGGGAATTTGGCAGTGATATTTTAAACCCTACACCGGTGGCTACATATCGAATCGTGTCTTCTAGCGCGTAGGTTGCAGATTTTAGATTCTTGTCAAATATGCGCAGACCCCATTTTAACTCACAATGAAGATATAATTTGCAAAAATATACATATTTAATTTACACCATAAACATATTTCATAATTTCGTCAGGTTTTTATTTAATAATCGAGCGACTCGGCGTTTCGCTCGCTCCTTTCGTCCGGGTCGGTGACTATTCGGTGTTGATTTAGTTGTTGGTGTTACTGTTGGGATTGCTGATGGGGTTGCTATCGCCTCGCGGTAGGCTAATTGAGCGGGAGCAAAGACGAGGGGATAAGTCACAGCTGCCCCTTCTTGACAGCCGACAGCGCAACTTCCAGCCCCTTTATTTGGGTCCTTAAGCTCTGGGTCAGTTGCTTTTCTTCTGCCCATCCCTTTTGGGCCGCGGTAAGCCTTTGATATAGTGATTTGGCCTTCTTTGGGTTTACCCATGTGGCCTTGGTTTGTTGGACCTCCCGGGTTAGTTGAATAATCTGATCGTGAAGATTTTTATTGGCTTGCCTTGCGTGGGTCAGTTCCGTTTGCAATATTTGCAAGGGTTCCATTGTTGTAATAATGAACATTAAATTTTTATTAACAAATCTAAAATTTAAATTTACAGTTAATTTAAACATAAATTCGCAAAGTGATATCGTGAAACGAATAAAAATAAAGGAAAAACTTCAACAAAAAACTTTTTATTACGATGACAATCACTAAAAGGTCCATAACCTACTGCTCAGCGAGATCAGGGTTCCTCGAAGAATTTCCTCACCCCTTCTTCCGCTGAGTAGCCCGGGTATATGAAGACGGGCCGTTTCGTGTTGCGTACCGGTCTAGAGCTGGGCGGTGACTTGTCATTCCAGAGATCCGCGATCCTTCCGGCCGCGATGTCGTCTTCTACATTGGCCAGGTACTGTCTGGCCCTGACCACCTATAAATCGACCTGCCGTTGATGTTCTTTAAGGCGTGTGAGAAAAGAGCGGGCATAATCCCGAATCTCTTGGGCCGGGTACTGATCGCCATTTTGACCGTTCGGCATACGCGGTTTTTCGTCCATTCCTAACAATTGCTGGATGGTCTGACTAGGCCCTCTGGGTTGGGGCTCCTTGTCACCTCTCGCTCGCCAGGCTTTTCGCCACTCATCAGCAACGTGTGGGGATACGAACACGAAAGGGTCTGATCTTTCTAAAATTTTATTACATAATCTACCAGGTTCTCCTCACAAAATTATCCATCGCACAATGATAATCAAGGCAAAAACTCAACTGGTCAGTCGCGGGGCTCACTACACGGAGGGTCTCATTTTTGCCGATCAGAGTTATCAGCAGAGTACCTCAATCTGCACCGCTCTCCTGATCGAGCTCACCACTTGCGAATTCTGACATCTACTATACTGGCGTCTTAAATACGTTCTATAATAAATGTACGCAGATGTCATCGTCAACGTAGTTCTCAAAAAGGTCCGAGAATATTAACAATGAACTGCCTTTGGGAAATTTTGTTAATTTACATCGCAATTACAAATATTGTTGGTATTTTCCTATTATTTTATTTAACATGATTATTGACTATATTTAACGAGAATTTAACTAACCGGTAACGTGGGAATAAAACTCTATTTTTGAGATAACCCCAAAGTTTAATGAGCATTTCACCTTTATTATCAGATATCCATAATATTTTCTAAACGGAAAAATTTATTTTTTAAAATAGAAAGAAGATATCAACTAAATTTCGATTTATTCTCACCTCATCTAAAAATCCTTATTAAAATCTATATATTGAAAATAAGCGGAAGCTTTAATGACTATTTCACCTTTAGTATAAAATGTTCAAAAGAAAATGTCATTTTTCCTTAACATGGGAAAAAAATGAACTAATTCGTAATTAACATTACTAAAAATCCTTATTATTAAAAATATATGCGTATATGTTACTAACTAATAGACGTGCATACTTAGTGAATTTACTATAGGGTGGGTGCACCTAAGGGTCCAACCAGTTCCATTATATGTTAATTTACCCAATCATGGTCTCGGCTTACTACACCTATCTATCTCGGTTGTCATGTAGATAAAAATCCCTCAATCGTTACATTAATTTTCCCTTTCATTTATTACAAAAAAAATGTTGGTATTATCCAAACAGTAGCGATTGACGGTATGATGAGATTTTGACCTAATTCATCGTTTGATTTACCACGGGAAGTTGTTCCCCGAATTTGCTTACCAAAGTTAATTTTACTGAAAGATCTTTAAGGGAATGACTACCTAGTTGTCTAGAGTACTACTGGTGGGTTACAGGGTTTCGAATCTTGCTTATCCTCATGGTTGCCCTAGTAACGCCATACAAAATGATTCTGATCGCCACTTGGCACCCGTTGCTAGGCAACGTTGGTAATGTGTTCAAGTGGTGGATTGTCCGCAAAAATTGAGTATTATTGCTAGTACTGTAATTGCTCGGACAACCCTCGGGTTCACGAGCTGTCGATAGAAGACCTATGCTCGCTTAGCTCTGTCCCTGTGGAAGTAAATTCATGATCGAATGTGGAGAGATGACTTAAAGTTGCGACGCGAGTACTCATAATAACCTCTGCGTGTAAGTGCCCTTAGGAAATACTGTAACTATAAGTACGACTATTTTATTGAGATAAACAGAAATATGAATTATCAAAAGTTAATGGGACGGTTTTGATTGTTGAGCAGCTCGGCGTCGAGCACGTTCTTTGCGTCCCGGCCGACGATTTATTGGTTGAGTTGAGGACTGATCTACTGGTTGAGGATTCTTCTGCACCATCTGGGACGGGCGAATATGAGCGGGTAGGTGACCGCTTCCCCTTCCCGACAAACTGCTAGGGCTACTTCTAATCCTCGTATCTGGGTGCGCAGGCTCTGATTGAGCTGTCGCTCTTCAGCCCAACCTTTCTGTGTTGCAGATATTCGGTGGTATAACATTTTGACTCTTTTCGGATCCGACCAAGTCGCTTTGATCTGTTGGACCTCTCTTGTCAGCTGGAGTATTTGATGGAGGAGATCCGCATTTGTGCTCCGTGCGCGATCTAATTCCGCTTGCAAAATTTGACTAGTGGCCATAACTATAATGGATAAGTTCGTTAAGTTTAACGCTAATAATTTATATAATTTAATTTTATCATTATCGTAAACATATCGATTGAAACGAATATTCTTAGACAAATGATCAAACGCAAAGACAGGGTAAAGAACATTTCTTTTCGATAACAACAAAAGAAAATCAAACTAGTTCGCATTAATCGTTAGTGTCGTTGAGATCTCTATTTTTCAGGAAACGACTTCTTTCGGCTCTTTCTCGGAGGAACCACAGGGTATGGGCGTCGGGTATCTCGGACTGGGCAAGGTGGGTAGGCTTCTGCGATTCGCCCGGCGAGGATGTCATCTTCTACGTTGGCGAGATACATCCTCGCCTTGACCACCTGTAGGTCCACTTGCTCCTGCACCCGTTCCCATTGGGTGAGGAGATCTCGCGCATTCATATACGCCTCCGCTGCCGGGTATTGTTGTCCGGCGAGTCCGCATGGGTCGCTGTTTAGGCCCTGAAGCTATTTAGTCTACCACGCTTTCATCACGGCACTTCTATTTTAGTGGTTGCCCTAATTGTGAGACGTTGGGGAAATTCTACTGCTATATTAACGAGTGAGTCTGTACTTACAAATCTACCGGGTATTAATGTTCGTCAAGTCAGAGTTTGTCGCGCGTATGGTGGTGCTATTTATTAGACTTCATTTAAAAATTACTGAATACCTAGTATTGAATAATATTTGTTATCAATTGATTCTAAATTTTAATAGATGTAAGGCTTACCATTTATCGGAGTGGGTTCAATACTTGTTAAATACATAATATCAATTAAAATTGTTTCCAGATTTGTTACATTCCACGAGTTGACGTTGCACGCGATAATTTACAGATTTACCAACTTACGATATAGATAAGCGTTACAGGGACTTTAGCGTGTCTATATCCGTAGTGGCGTTTATCGACTTGTATTTACAAGTTGTACGACATCAACAACACGGCCTTTGGTAAGATTTACCTTAACTTGGGCTTCCGTTTCTACATTCGTTGTGTTTCGAAATGTGCCGCAATGCTTAACTGACCTTCGCCCTAGATTATCTCACTAGCGTGGGCGTCTACATCCGTTATCTAATGCGACTGCGTTAGCAAATGACATTTGATCTGTTTATCCGGTACGTCTAATGTCGACGGAAATTTCTAATTCTCGGATTGTATTAGTTTACTAAAATTTGGACTTACAATTTCCGGTCGACTTGTTTACTATTTCGGATAACTTTGGTTCTTAGTTAACTACTTTCTGATATTACATCGTGGCATCTACTATGGTCGTGCGTGGCGATGAGGCAAATTTGAGATATGTCAGGTACGTCTGTTATTCATATTTAAACATTTTGTTGCTTAATTTTAGGGAACCAGTGTCGTTAATCTCCTTATGGTATTCCGCGATTAATAAATTGTTTCAAAGAAGACTTATCTGTTGAATGCATATTAACGTTTCGTTTCGAATTCGTATTGGGCTTTTATTATATTGTTACGTCATTTTTCGCCTACGAATATAATGTGGATTGTATTTGGAATTATATAAGTATTTGAATGATGCAGGTTTTTATGAATTTTTCGGGTGGAAGATATTATCATGATCAGGTTCTTAGTAAATTTTGATAATATTATACTACTATTTTCCCTTATGTCAACGATTCTTATGAATTTCGTGTTGATCGGTTTAGCTACATTAATTCCTTTTAAGCGATTTATTTATTTGGTTTACCTTTGAATGACGAGCCGATTTACGACCTATTTTATTCTATCCTTATACTTTTCATTAGTTCAGCTTCAATCAATAAATTATTTTTAGATTGAATTTTATTTCAAATCAATGGATTTTTGTTAGTTTTATTCAATAATTACTTTGTTGTTATTAAATTAAATTACATTAATTGAATCAACGAATTGCTTAGTTTTTTATCCATAGTTGCCTTACTTTTAGAAAATGAATTACCTTATGTTAAATCAGAGGATTAGTTTATTTTAATCCATAACTACTTTACTCAATAAATGTAATGGTTTTCTACTAATTTACCAGCAATTTCAATTAATTTGTTTCAGATACGACTTTAATTTACTTTTAGTAATAAGTTTTATTTATGTATTTAATTTACTCTTAGCAATGCGTTTCATCTAATTTGTCTCAAACATTAATTTAAATCTACTTTTAGTAATAAGTTTAATTTACTTTTAGTAATACGATTTATTAATTTAATTTACCTTTAGGAATAAGATTTATTGGTTTAATTTACTTGTAGAAATAAGATTTATTAATTCAATTTGCTTTTAAAAAATACGATAGATTGATTTAATTTACCTTTAGAAATAAATTTTATTAATTTCCCTTTAGAAATAAGATTCGTTAATTTAAACAATTTATTAGTTTAATTTGCCTTTAGAGATACGTTTATCTAATATAATTACACCATTTAATTTACTGTTAGCAATAAATTTTAGCCAATTTATTCCAAAATATTAGTTAATTTACTTCTAGCAATAAGTTTCATCTCGCTTATTTCAAAATATGAATTTAATTTATGTTTAGTAATAAGTTTTATCTAATTTATATGAATTTAATTTACTTTTAGCAATAAGTTTAATGATTTCAAAACATTAACACGGAATCAGTTATATCAACGATTTTCAATTTAATCTATCCCCGTACCCTTTCCCTTTAATAGACCTTAGGCGCCTTTTGTGTTTATATTATATTTACTGAGTGCCCACTGGACTACTCGGTGTGATGATTTTGAGCCGTGTGTATTAGAATTTTAGGTCGATTTTACAGAAATGAGAAACGAGGAAGGAGTCGGAGACTTCTTCCTTATTTCTCGCTTCAGCTATAGGGATAATATTGACGTTACGACCCCTGCGTTTCTCAACACGGAGTCTTCACGGGTACATATCATTGGGGATCTTCCACGTACTTACATGCATCTGTACTATGTAGATTTTGCTTTCTTGCGTTATGTGTTGGCTGTGGGCCGGAAAAATTTCGACAGTTTAATTTATGAAAAACATATATAAAACAATTTATGAATATCAATAATATTTATTAATTATTAACAAAATGAACATAGTTACCCTTCATTTCCAATCCATAAAATTTCATAAAATAGCATATCATAAAATAAAACAAAATTACCTCTCTCCCCACGCCGACGTCCAAGCAGAGCTCTATCGAGATGCAATGGATGTGACGTGGAAAGAGGGTTCCAACATAAATATTTCTCACCTAAAAGTAAGATTGAATAGACTTCAAAATAATTTCAAAAGAAAATATAAATGGTTAAATGGTTTTTACAAACGAATTCAAAATTGTTTGAAAAATGGTTCTATAATTGGTTAAGTTAAATGTGAAAATGGATCAGTATTTATACCTATTTTTCTCGCATGTTAAATTTGATGCAGTAAAACAAAATTCGACCTTGTTATTTTCTAGTAAATTCTATTCTTTAATTTTATTATTTTTTGATTTATTTTTAAAATTTTTCATTTAGAATTTTTATTGAATTATTACTAATTCAAATTTTTTGATTTAAGTTTCACTTTCATGAACTTTTATTAATTTTTTCAATTTTGTCGAATTGTTGTGTTTTCTTGTTATGTTAGTGTTGGTATCGTGCGAATCTTGGTGCGTTTTGTTATTATTTTAATTTATTTTTATGTTTATTATTTTATTTTTTAATTCCCTTTTTTTTCTCACATTTTATAGGGCTTAATTGGTGTTTAATAGGTTTATTTAAATTGCATGTTATATTTGCGTGTGTGTTTCTGATCCATTAAAACATTCTCCAAGGCCGTTTACGTTCTGGCCCAACATAAAACACTCGGGGGGTTCGTAAAATTGCGACCCGCAATTTCAATTGTCTTTTAAAATGATACATACATTTTCATTTTCAACATTCACATCCATAAAAATATCTACGGTAAAGTTAAATCATCAAGGTAAAGATGGACTTAAGGTCCGGCTACTGTACATAATCAAATATCCATTGTGTAGTTCAATATCAACGTAAATCAATATGAGTTAGTAAAATCAGTTTAAATCAATGTAAATCAGTTATATTTGGTTTCGAATGAATCACTGACGGCTTGGGTTTTGCTTTCGAGCTGGGTTGATCTTGAGGAGTGATTGATAGAAATATGCGAGAGCTTTGAAGTTTCGTTGGTTTTGTTGATTTTTCGGATTTGGATGAACATTCTTCTGAATTTTTGAATTGGGGTATTTTGCCTTTGTTTGTTTTTCGTTAGGCCGAGAATGAGACAACATATTAGGAGTATCATGTTGGATGTTATACTAATCGGTAGTATAAGTTCGATTGATAGAATTGTTGTACTGGGTTCATTTTTCTGTTTACTTTGATTTCCTGGTTGCTTTTTGATTGATAGGACGATTCTTTGAATTTCTTGGATTGGTTTGTTATTGGGATTCGCTTTGGCTTTTCTTTGAATTTGTCTGGTGATGGTTTCTAGGGTTTTCTTTATCTCTCGGTTCTCATTTTTTATATTGGCTATCTCTTCATTATTTTTCAGTAGGGTTTGTACCATTGCTTGGGTTTTCTCGATATTCTGTTTCAATTCGTCCTTGTTTTCTTTTGTGGGGCATTGTATACACTGGAGGTTTATCTGTTGACATTCCTCGTTGTCAGGGTTTCTGCAAATTTCTTTGAAATCGGCACAGGTACTGTCTTCTTTTCTGAAGGGTTGAGATTTCTCGCATTTTTCCAACGGGTTTTCGGTATTGCACTCTCTCATCACTATTATCATCATTATCCACAGATTTGGGTTCATAACTTCTATTTTTGAGTACATAATCAATTTTATATTTATTTACAAGATTATTTCGTTTATTTACAGTGGAATTTAGCCCTTTTTACTCTTTCTCTTTTTCCATAGTTGGGTGTATCTCGCACTCCTCTTTAATTTTGTTTTCTGAGAATCTCATTATTAGGACTTGGGCTCTTATTAATCGCTCGGTTATTTTTGGGAGTTCTTTTAATCGTTCTTTGTTTTCCTTAATTATCCTTTGTTGATTATAGATTTTCATTTGGAGATTTATTTCTTTCGCTTGCTTTCTTTTGAGTTGACGTTTGCCATTTATTCGTTTAGCTGTTTGCTTTTCCAATTTTCGTTTTGCTTCCTGGAGCTGTTCTGTTAACGCTTTAATTTCATCCTGAGTTTGTTGATGACTTTCTTTTATCTCTCTGGCTTCTTTACAACTATCTTCTAGCTGTATTACGTATCTTTGTTCGCTTTTCTGCTGTCTCTCATTCGCTCTGCTTCGGTTTTCCAATAATCTTCCAGGATCACACGAGTTTTTATCTCAGCTAATTCTCGTCTTAATTGCTCATTTTCTCTCTTTTGATCTTTGTTTTCTCCCATGCTGGATGTTAATTTTCGTTTCATCATATTGACTAGCTGTTTTGATTGTATTAACTGTTGGTTTGTCCGGGCGATTTCTGATTCTTGTTCCTCCACTAACTCTTCCCATTCTTTCCTTTCGGCTCTCCATCTTTTACTATAATACCTCAGTGGGTCTTGCTCGATTGGTTCTACTAATTGAATTGGGCTTGGTATGCATTCTCCGTCTTCTAGATTCATTCGGATTTCTATTTCATTCGAATTCATGCTAAATATACATCGATTACTAATTTTGTTTTTATTGTTTTTATTATTTTCATTATTTTTACACTTTTTACAATTTCCTCTTTAAATTTACACTATCGTTTCGTCCGTCTCTCCGAATCCTTCGTCGGGTTCGGCAGGTATTTGGGTTGGAATTTCAGTTGGGTATAACGGCATAAGCAGGATTGGTGGTCGGTTCTGCAAGGTATTTACCTTTTCTCGTAGAGTATTTGATATTTGTATCTCTTCGTCTAAGAGATAGGCAAGATATTCTGCATTTTCGGTTAATTCCTCTACTTGCGTTTCCAATCGATGCGTGTTTTCCAACGCTTTTAATTTTTCAATCTCTTTCCTCAAGTTCTGCTCGTTTTCCTCATATCCTTGCTTCATCGTTTTTATCTCTGCTTCGACTTGTCCTTTCAACTGTTCGTTGACTTCGCGTTGATGTCTCAACTGAATTTCTTTAAATACCGCAACTCCTCGGTGTCCGTTTACCTCCTGCTGGAGTTCTGTTATCCTCTCGTTTAATTGTTGGTTTTGTCGTCTCTCATCCGTTTGTTCATTTAAGGTTTCTAATATTTTCTGATTTAACTGATCGATCCATTTTCTATGGTCCTTTTCGGTTTTTCTGAGCCTTCTTATTGTGCTTTGTCTGATTCTTTCCCGAAAATCTAGGGTTTGGACCTGCTCGTTTAGTTCCTCGATTGTTTGTTTTTGCACTTCGACTTGTTCCCAAAGCTCCCAATCTTCTATATTTAATATCCTTTTGGGCAACAGTCTTATTTCTTTCTTGGCTTCTTGGAAATGTTCTTTCCATTTTTTCGCCTCTCTTTTTATTGCTTTTTCTTTGATCTCCGTTTCCATTTGTTGTTTTTGTTTTTGTCGGTGAGCTTCGTCCTGCTCGATTTGCATTTCTTTTACTCTAGTTTGTTGGTACGCGATTTCCTGCTCTAATTTCACTATATGATTAAACTGTTTTGCGTTGGCGTTCTCCAATATTTTGCATTCTATTCGCCATTTTCTTGCTTGGTCAGTTATCTGAGTCAGCATTCTTTCTTGTCTGTCGTCTTTGGGCTCTCTAATTTTCTTTGATGGTTTTGGCCCTTGATTTCTCAGTTTATTGATCTCCATTTTCGCGTTCTCCCATTTGGCTTTGTACGCTCTTGCTCTATCTTCCTCTTCAGCTATTTGCTGAATGTAATGTCTAATCCGTGCTTCCCAATTACTTCTTGAGTGTTCTCTATCTTCTGTTCATTTGATTTTCCAGTATCGTGCTTGTCTTTTTGCCCACTCTTTGGCTTGTTCCATATGGGTTCTCTTTGTCTTTTCTATTCGGTATTGAGTGCTAATTTGTCCAATTTCTTCCTGCATTTGTTGTATGATTTTTATCGTCTCTTCTCCTTCTTCTTGTATTTCTGCTTCTTTATCTTTTATTACTTCTCGCAATCTTTCAATTTCACTTTGTTGATCCTGCTTCTCTTGCTCTAGGGTTCGTATCTCTTTCCTTTGGTTTTTGATTCTGGTTTGGTTCTGCATAAACTCCTTCATCATTTCTTCTTCCCGTTCTTGGTACGTTTTCTCTTTTCCTTCTGGGTAATTTATTTTTTGTTCTAGTTGTTTTTCCCACTTTTCTTTCATCATTTTCGTTTTTAGAGTCTCTTGTACTAATTCTTCTTCTGCGATTAGTAGCATTTCTTTTAATTGCAACGTTCTTTGTCTCCATAATTCTACTTCTTCACTTGTTACTTTTATTGACTCTGGTTGGTCTTTGATTGCTGGTTTTGACTCTTCAGCCTCTTTTACAACTTCTTTTGTCTCGTTTGGATTCATAATTGTTTTCTGAATATTAATATTGATTATTCTCTCTTTTCAATCATATCAAAATTTTATCATAATTTACATCATTATTTACATCGTATCTCGTATTTTGTGATTTTTGAGTTTTATAATTTTTTTGTTTTAATTTTTATCTTTATTTACACTTTTTTACACATTGCTTTCATTTTTAATTACTGATCAGCGAAACGGAACCCTTTGATCCGCCCGTTGATCGTCTTTCTACATACTGGACATATATCAACTTTTAACCCACATGCTTCACATGTAACCATATGTCCGCAAGGAATATAAGTTATTTCGACATGTTTCTGCCAAAATGTTACGCATTGATACTGCTCCAAAATAGCTTCTTTTATCATTGATTTGTCACAATTTTCTTTAGGTTTCTCTTGATATCGCTTGATTGCTCGGATTATTGCTTGTGTCGAGTCGTACCATTCCAAATTATTAGCTAACCTTTCCTTGATTATTTTCTTCATTTTTTGAGTTTCTACTCCTGATAATAGCATTATGGTCCTCGTTTTTGGTCGATCCAAGATATCTTCCACTTGCTGGTTGGTAATTATCATTTCTATATTTTTTGACTCCTTTTCTTGTTTATACATACATTTTCCTTTATGCTTTAGCTTTTTGACATTCTGATCTGGTATTGGCTGTTGGTTTTTGCATCCTTCGCACATTATTCCTCTTGCTGTTTGGCAATATCCTTGACTCGCAAATTCTGCTGCTCTTGGATTTCCTTTGAAAGTTTTAATTCTCTCCTCGAATGTTCTATTTATGGTCTCTTTTTCCCAGATTAGTTCTGCTGGATCTTCGAAACTCTTTATTATCGTTATCTTTTTCTCGCCTCCCTTTTCCTCTTGGTCTAATTCCGATTGTCGAAGTCCTTCCAATCTGTTTATCGCTTGATTTCCGACGTCAATGTTAATCCTAAATGGGCAGGTTAAAAATTTCCTCAGGTGTTCTCGTTTTGCTGTCTCTCCCTTTTCCCATTTTGCGAGTTTTCCTTTGCAGTAGATGCATGTTACTTCGTCTGGTAGTTCTGGTGTTCCCGTAAAATAAAATCCTTCTGCAGCCATTTCTTTGCTTTGCTGGTCGGTAAATACTTTATTATCTTTAAACGTTAAATATCTTTGTTCCTCTTTCCTCAGCTCCTCGTCTCTCACTCTCATTTGTGAGTATATCGCTTTTATGATTCGCGTTGGTCGTCTTGTTCCGTCGTAGTCTTTGTAGTATATAATTGCTGCTGCAAGTGTATTAACTTTCTGTTCCTCTTCTGGTTTTTTCCATAATCTCGTCCATATCGAATCTGGTCCTTCTCTCATCTGTACTGTTATCTCTTCGCTGATTCCGCTTGCCATCTAAATATCGTCATTATTTTTTGAATTTTTGTTTTTCTGATTTTTCTGATTATTTGTAATTTTTTGATTTTTATTTGATTTTTATTATTTTATTTACATTTTATTTACACTTTCTTTTTCTCTTTACAACGTCTTGTCCGGCTTCTCTACTTCCAATTTTATATATAAATTATCTTCTCGCAAGAATCCTTCTCCTCTTAATCGTTGTTGCGCATAAAAGCGTGGTGTACCAATTGCTGTATTCCAATCGGTTGTTGGTCTTCCCATCTGTGGTTCATTTCCTGTTAAAAGGCCATGTTAATAATTCATCATAATCTCCTCTTCCTACTCTGACGAAGACACTGATATGGGTGCCCGTTGCATTCCCATCCCCATTTGGATATAATCTAATGCCCAATTTGTATCCATTCTCCCAACTGTATATTGGTGGACTATCCAAAATTCTCTGTGTTCCATCTTTTGCTCTCTGGAGCTTTTCTGCGAATTCGGTTATTTTCCATATAAATGGTGCTGTAGGATGTTTTCTGGCCACCGAGCTGTTGGTTTCTAATTCCTTTAGGCTGTTGGTCATCTGTTGCATTCTCTTTTCTATTTCGACCATTTTCTTGAGTGTTTTTCCTTGGTTTTTCTCGAAATTCTTTCTGAATTCTAATATCTCTCTTATTATTGCCTTTTGTGCATCATTTTCTGTTCGTAGGCTTTTTACTTCCCATGCCAACATGCCTATCGTTTTCATCATGATTTCGGTATGCTCGATGCTGTTTTCTATCATGTGCTTTTGCATTTCCGCAGTTGGTAGTTGTGCTTGACACTTGAATAATTCTAACGGACATTTGACTGGTTTACCGATACATTCGTTCCAATGTTCCTTTAATTTGACTTTCTCTTTCCTGTCGCAGTTGTTTGTGCATATTCCTTCATATAGATCACATATTTGCTCCTCTTTCGGATTCCGATGTTCCATTTCTATTTTTATCCATTCGTCGATAACTCCACAGAATTCGCATTTTTCCTCTCTCTTGATGCACACTTTATGGTGTTCTCTCATAGTCTTTTTTGTTGACTGGTTTGACATTTTTCGCATAATATCTCGTTATATTCGCATTCATTCGTGTGACTTTCGGCTTCCTTCATAAGTCCTTTCCATTCGCATTCTTTTACTTGGCATTGGACTAATAGATTATTGATTTCTTTGTTGGTGGCTTTATCCATTGTTGTAGGATCTTCATCTCTTTCAAACGTTTCGTCGCATCCAGGGCATTTTAACATTTTTGCTTCTATCACTTTTATTGTACAATCTGTGCATATTCTGCATCCGCATCTCGTCTGTCTCGCTCCAATTAGCAATTCTTTACATTTACAACATTTTAGTCTTTCTTTTATATCGTTCACCACTCTAATTTTTTCTTTCGTTATTCGTCTCGTAGCTTCGGATGGATTCTCGCTTCTTCTTATTCTCTCGATGATTGTCTGCATATCTACAAAAGTTTTCAATTACTTGACGTTGCTTTACTTTTATCGTTTTGTTTTTACATATTTACAAGGTACGCTTTATATTTACTCCACTGTTGAATCCGGTTCTGGGGTGAATTCTGGCATCGATGCTATCCATTCCACCCAACTTGCTGGATCTACATGCTGTTGGCTGTTACGCAATCTTCTAATCTCGTCAGCTTGCCATCTAATTTGATCTGCTAATTGTTCATTTATTCTCTGTAATTGTAATATAGTTCTCTGTTGCTCTTCTAGTCTTATAGCTTGTTGTAGCCCTCTGTTCACGCTCTCTGTTAATACTAGATGAGTGTTTGTCCACTGAGTTTGCGCATTGTTTGTTATTAATGTCATTAATTCGCATTGTCGTCTCCATGTTGCCTCAATTCCTTGGTCTTGGTATATTCCTTGATTTAATTCTACAATTTCTATAGGTACATTGGCAGCTGCTGGTTGTTGAATTCCTTCTGTGAACGGTGGTATTCTAACTTGGTTTTGTTGATTCGCATTATTCGGATTCATCTGTTGGTTATAATACATCATTAATTCATCGGCATTCTCTCTGTTTGATTATTGTCTCTAACGCATTTTGTACGATATTTACATATAGATATACATACTATTACTACTATTATACTACATAATATTTTACACTATATACAACGTTTCTTTTTGTTTTACACCATCGTCTCCGGGGACTCTATACGCAATGTCCGCATATCCCCGTATTTCTCATTCATTATCTGGTATATATCAAATTCATTGGACCATTGTTGTGCTTCGATAATGGGCGGTTCTTTTAACCAGAGTCCGCTTGTACTAGAATTTCCTATGATTTCATATTCCTCAGTTCTTTCCGCATCGTATTGTCCTAATTCGATATCATAGTTGAATTTTTCTACTGCTGGCCATAATCTTCTCTTCGCTGGCTTCTTTCTGCATTTGGTAGTTCTCACTAATTGAATTATTATCAGCATTACTACGCTGCTTATTACCGCTGTTGTTATCCAAATCATTTTAATCATGTAATTCTTTTCATTAGGCTGCATGGTTGTATTTTCTCTTACATTAGTTGTCTCTATTATTCTTTCTTTTGGTTGTACATTTTTAAGTGCTTTCTGAAGGTGTAATGCTTCGTGAATTGAAAGGTGGCTGTCGTCCATGAGCATTCCTTTTTGCCATGTCTCGTTACTTGTTTTTCTCTCAGATTGTTTTGTTATAGGTTGATCTGTCGCATTTGACTTGGGTGGTTTCCTTGTTATCGTTCTCCAATGTTCATGAGTTCCGTTTTGGATATTTATTACATATTTTCTAAGTTTTCTTTTCGTTGGGATGCGATACTTTTGATTCTTTATAGTTTTGCTTGTTTTACATTGTATTCTTTTGTTTACTGTTTCATTTCCTTTAGGTTCGTATACGCAGATTTTCGTGATAGGTTTTTCACCTGTGTTCTCAATTAATATTTCTTCTTCATTTGCTGCATTTGACTCTATGTTTATTATTACTGCTTTACTTTCTCTGATCTGTTGTTGATACGGTTCCTCTTTTGTTTCTTTTTCCGGATATTTTGTCGTAGTTGATTCTAGTAACTTTCTTGTTATTGATTTCCAGTAATCATCAGAACGTGTACTATATACTTTCCGCGTTTTCTTTTAGTTGGAATGCGGTATTTTTGATCTTTGATATCTTCATTTGATTGACATTTGATCCTTTCATTCATCGTTCCGTTCTTTTTAGTTTCGAATATACAAACTCTTGTAATGGGTTCTTTGCCCATATTTTCGACTATTATTTCCTCTCCACTCTTTGGGTTTGATTCTACTTTTATTATTATTTCTTTGTTTTCTCGTACTCGACGTTGATAAGGCTCTTCTTTTGGTGTTATGAATTTCTCTCCCAGGGTTTTGGCTAATATGCAAGTTATTATAATGTCATTGTTGGCACATATTATATATTCTGTATTTCCTTCTAAGCTATCCCATTCGCATTTCTTTCCCGCTTTCATATTCATTTTCCAACAATCGATAATTTTATTTTGTATACATACTTGTTCAACTGTTTCTATTCCTCTGTTTATTATTCGTAATTTGCCTATCCCTGGCTCTACTTGGATTTTTACGTTCTTATCTTTTGTAGCATCTCTACATACATCTTTGGTGGTCTGACATGATGATGAGTTTTCGGATCGTATTTCCATCTTTCCTGGTTTTCCTATGGCGTCGAATTGACAACTTATGCTTGTATTCATCGTCAATTGTAAGCATATTCCTTTACTTGAAATTCCTTTATCGTTTATTGTTCGTATTCTGAACGATTTTATTTCCTTTGTGATGTTTTCGTCGGCTTCCGTTAACTTGATGGACGTAATCAATATCATTATTTTCTGTAGCAGGGTCGGTCGGTTTTGATTTTTCTTTGTTGTAGTATCTTTCTATTGTGTAACAGCATCCCTTGGTTTTGTTTTCTCTCGTTGTTGTCGTTGCTCGTTTCTTGACGTTCCTTGTTGGATGATTCCTTTTTCTCTTGTTGTGCGGATTTATTTTTTGTCTTTAGTATTTGGTCCAGTATTTTGATCGTCTTGGTTTTTGCTGCTGTCATCACCTCCTTCCCCATTATTATTTCCATCCGGGGGTTTCCTTTGAAATGTCGTCCTCGACATTTATTATTTCAATTATTTCCTCATATACTTTTATTATTCTCGCTTTTATATCGTCCATCTCTTTTATCTCTTGTTTGCTCGCTTGAAATCTTATTTGCTTTCGATGCCATCTGTGTATTATCATCAACAGTTGTTCCTTTCTATCTCCGATTCGTATTGCTTCTTTTGGATGATTGGTGAATTCCAGTCTTTCCCATTTCAACATTGCTTTTATTGTCTTTGGAAATGGATAGTGAGCATATATTGTTTCTTTCAGTAGAACGTTCCGGTTTCTGACCATATAATTTAAATCAAATACTGAGTGATGAGCCTTCATAAGTCCATTTCATTAGATTGGCTGCTGCTTCGTCTTGTTTGGCGTCGATAGCTTCCCATAATGTTTGAATTGTTTTACCCATCATTTCTCTTTCTCTTACTGTCGCATTACTGGTTATAAATTTTATTGCGCTTGCTTGTCTAGATTTCAGTGCATAATGTAATACATTATTTTCTCCATTGTCTTTTTCTTTGAACGATGATCCTGTTTCTAGAAGTTCTCTCAGAACTGTTGTAGAAGCATCTGCTGCAACCGCGAATAATAATGGTGTTTGTCCCTCTTCGTTTGGTATATTTGAGGTGTGTCCGCATTTCTGCATAAGTTGGATTATGTCTATTATCCTTTGAGTGTTTCTATGTTGAACAGCAATATGTAAAGGTACGTTTCCTTCTACATCTGCCATAGTGAAGATCATGGGTATACATTCTTTGATGCGGTCCATTTCTGGTGGACTTCTAGCTCCTTTAGCATAATCCATTGCGATTTTTCCCGCTTTGTTTACTATTCTCATCCATCCTTTCCCTTCGACCCATTCTGGCATTATTTACTATTATATCTATCTTGTCTACATTATCTTGGGTCGCATTTAGAGTTATTTTGGATTCATCTGGTTTAGGTTCTTCCGTAGTGTTATTTGATGTCGCTTCTATTTTTCGACTCATCGTTAGTCCGTTTATACTCAGTTGTTGAGTTTGTGATCTGGTTTGCATACCTCGATTCTCTGGTTCCTTTGTTATCGTTCTAGGTATTGCTTTACATCTGCTCACGTTTACGTAAATAGGCCTAGTGAGTGGGTTATTGACCAATTTAACTCGAGCATTGTTCTCGTTTACGTACATTATCTCATAAGGTCCTTTACCACTTCTTTGTAGCTTTCTTTCTACTCCTGGGATAATTTCTGGCGTCGCGATTATTACCCAGTCTCCAACCTGAAAGTTATGTTCGCGTACGTCTCGCTTTTTATCATGTAGTTCTTTATAGCTCTCTTGATTAAATCTAATATTCATACCTGCCGTTTTCCAGATCTCTTGCATCCGCTCTTTGAATCCTGTTACATAATCATCAATTTCCATATACTGTGATATCGGCGGTTGATATTCTAAGTCTATCGGCATGTTGCATTCTCTGCCGTACATTAATTTGAATGGACTCATTTTTGTAGCTGAATGTATTGACATTCTATAAGCCATAAGGCATAGGTTTATATATCTATCCCAATCTTTTTGGTGTGTGCTGACATAATTTGACATCATTTCAATTAATATACCATTGAATCGTTCTGTTTGTCCGTTTGTTTGTGGATGATAAGGCGATGTTCTCAATTTCGCAATTCTGAAGTAATTTGTTACTTCCTCTATGATTTCGCTCATAAAGTTGGTTCCCTGATCCGTTAGGATCTGTTTGGGTGTTCCATATCTACAGCATATCTCCTCTACTAGGATTCTCGCTATTGTTCTAGCTTTTTGATCTGGTATTGCGAATGCTTCTGGGAATTTTGATAAATAATCTGTTACTACTAATATATAGATATTTCCATCGTTGGTTTCTGGTAATGGTCCTACTACATCCATTGCAATCATCGTCATTGGTTCTGGTGGAATTGGCATTGGCTTTAGCGGTGCTTTCAGTTTACTTCCTGTGCTTTTTCTGGTTGCACATATCAGACAATTCTTTATCTATCCTTTTACGTCTTCTCCGATATTTGGCCAATAATATTTTTGGCGCAGTCTTGCTTCCGTCTTTTTTGCTGACATGTGTCCTCCAAGTTTTCCATCGTGATATTGCATTAGCACCTCTTTTCGTCTACTCTCTGGTAAACACATAAGTCGTTTCTCGCCATCCATTAATAATAACCATCCCTTTTCTATGGTATATCGATGTCTGTGTTTCTCCATATGCTCTCTTAGTTTACTGTTGTTGTCGAAGATTTTCATGTCATTAGTTTCCATAAATTCGATTATTGTTTTTAACTCCTCGTCTTCTTTCTGCTCATTTCTCAGTTTTGTAAAATCCATATCTTCTGCGATAATCATGCATATTCGTCTTACATCACGATCCATTAGTTCCTCAAATACAAATCTTGACATGCAATCTGCGTTGGCGTTGGCTTTTCCTGATTTGAATGTTATATACGGTGAGTATTCTTGCAACTGCATTGCCCATCTCATTAATCTGCTAGAGGCTTCTTTGTGTTGGCCTAACCATACCAATGGTTGGTGATCTGTAGTGATATATATTTCGTGACCCTATAATAAATATTTGAAGTGTTTAATAGCTTGGATTATTGCTAATGCCTCTCTGTCAGTCACAGAGTAGTTCTTTTCATGTTTCTTGAATGTTCGACTATAGTATACAATAACTCGTTCTCTTTTTTCATCGTCCCATTGTCCTAGGACTGCTCCAGATGCATATCCACTTGCGTCCGTTGCTAACAGAAACGGTTTCTTAAAATCTGGGTGTACGAGTATTGGTGCTGATATTAGTTTGTCTCTGAGTGTTTCGAAGGCTGTTTGCTGTTCCTTTTCCCATATAAATGGGGTATCTTTTTTGGTTAATTCTTGTATTGGTTTCGCAATGGTTGCATAACTCTTGATGAACTTTCGGTAATATCCACATAAGCCTAAGAATTCTTTCACTTGTGTGACTGTTTTTGGTATAGGGCAATTCTTTATCTTTTCAATGTTTCTTGGGTCCGGTTCTTTACCCTTTGCTGACACAATGTGTCCTAAGAAGGTGACTTTTTCTTTTGCCCAATCGCATTTTGATGGTTTCAATTTTAATTTCCATTGTCTCAGTCGAACGAATACATTACGGATATCTTTTAGATGTTGCTCGAAGGTGCTAGAATAAATCAATAAATCATCAATATATACCATACATTGTTTGATGCCGTGCGTTACAAAGTTCATGCATCTCTGAAATGAAGCTGGTGCGTTAGTTAATCCGAAAGGCATTTTCTTGAATTGATATAGATCTTTTCCAATTGTAAAAGCAGTTTTCTCTCTGTCCTCCTCTTTGACTTTTATTTGCCAATAACCACTTTTTAAATCTAGCGATGTAAAATAAGCTGCTCCGTGTAACGTTTGTAACATCTCATTTATATCTGGTAGCGGGTATGTATCCCGTTTTGTTACCGCGTTGAGTCGTCGATAATCTATACAGAACCGTTGTGTTCCGTCTTTTTTCTTTACCATAACCACTGGAAATTGCCATGGCGAGCAACTTGGTTCGATTACTCCTGCGTCTAACATCTTCTGAACTTCTTTTTCTGCTACTGATTTTTGAGCTTCTGCCAACCGATATGGCCGTAGTGTTATTGGGGTATCATCCGTTAGTGGTATCGTGTGTTGCGTCACATCGCTTGTACCGAGATCTAAGTCAGATGCTGCAAATATATCTTTGAATTCCATTAGCAGTTTTTGTAGTTGCTCTTTTTCGGTTTCGTTTAGTAGCTGACTGTCGATTGTCCATAATTCCTCCTCAGTTCCTTCAGTTTTCGTTGTTGGAAGTTCAATATCCATCATTGGTGTTAGTTTTCCTAATCTTTCGTTTTCGTAAATGACTTTATCTTCCTCGTCAAAATTTGTAATATTGATTGGAATTTCACTGTTGTCGTTTACGTACACTCTCTCTCTGGCTAATAGCAGTTCTTTCTTTTTCTCAAATTTTTGATTAGGTTCGAAAATCATTTCACCTCTAGTTTCCTCGTTCACTTTCACGTAACAAATCATTTGTGTGCGCCCTGGCACTACTATTTTCTCTGAGCATCTCACTTCTGATTTCAGCATACATATTCGTCCAGTTTTATCTCTCAACTCCGTTGATCCTAGATCTATTATTATCTCTTTTAATAATTCTGGCATGAGATCTGTTCCAATTATACAATCTGCGCTTAGTCTCCTGATAACTGCTAAATACGTATTGATTTTTACATTTTTATATTCGATTATTGACCAGATTTTTCCGATGACTGCTACTGATTCTTTGCTGCAAGTTATTACGTCCATGTTAGCTTCTTCTATACATGGCCATAGTCTTCCTGGTATTTTATCCATTTTTATTGCTGAGATGTTTGCTCCGGTATCGATCATTGCTTTTATCTCTACCCCATTTATTTCTATGGGTACCGTTAATGTTGGTCCAGCTATCGTTTGCAACATGGCTATGGTTCGAGTTTCTGGGTCTTGGTCCACACTTCTCGATCTTTGGCTGGTTCTTGGTACTAAGTCTGCCCAATTTGGTTCATATGTTACTGGATAAATGTTTCGTAGTGTTGTTGGTCTTGGTATTGGTACGTGTCTTTCTACCGGCATGTTTCTCTCGACTGATGTTGTTGCTTTCTTTAAACATTCATATACTGGTGGTGGATTTATCGTTATTGAGTGTGTCTACTGGTGAGTGATTTTATTACCCACACACACTCCTGGGTCGTCGATAGGTGTGTGCGTCAACCGGTGTTCTGGTTGATCTACCTGCTATTTTTTCCTGGAGTTTTGTGCGTTCCCGTTCTCAGTGAGTGGGCGTACTATTTGTGTATGGAAAATTTTATTGATTTACGTTTTTAGGAAAAGTCACGGTGCACACCGATTCGATTTATGAAAATTTACCGTTGACTTCAGTCATTATAATTAGGAGAAATCTTTTGGGAATTAATGTAGATTTATTTGTGGATAGTCTGTGAGCGTTACTTCTTAGCGTAAGTTTTAATCTCAATATCATTTATTTATGCAAAAAAAATTTCTTTTTAGGATCTATTTTATGTGACTAGCGTCTTAAATTGAACGATGCTCTCCTTTTTTCTATTTTAGCTGAGGAAATTGGTTATCGGTGAGGCATTTCTTAAGTGGGGTTCAGATAATTGATAATGGATTTGCGGGATTCGTCATCTATTCTCCAGCGTGAGTTGTTACTGAGTATTATAGAATGATTTTATTTTTTTTTCTTAGTTCAATTCCTGCATCGTCTCGGTCTCCGGATGGATATGAACTATGCCAACCACCCTTATATGATTTTATCCGAGTTGTTATGCAAGGGTGTTGGACAAACTATTGCAAATTTTATTGAGGACGGCCACTTGGGAAGAGTCGAGGGACTGACGAGTTAAGGGTGCATCTATATTAGTATTTCGATATGGAGGAATATCCTCATTGTTTATTAAAAAAAAAATGTTATTGGATTTTGTCTCCCATGATGTTGGGTATTCACGGAAAATCTGTGTTAAAACGGTTTCTTACATTAAGGGAGACTTTATTTGGTTGATTCTGTACAGGTAACTAAATTTATATGATAATGGTAATCTAATACTTTAAATGACCAATTATCAAGTTGGATTCATCAGGCCGTTAAGGTTGGGTCGATTTTTATTTTAAATTAATAATCGTGGTGACTTAATTTTTATTTTCTCTGGGACTATACGTATTCTCGTAGTCGACTAACCATGGTCACATTGGGGAATTGCTTTTACGAAACAAGATCTACCACTATATTCCATTTCTCCGTTTACTTCGTTCACTGGGGTTGCAGTTAATTATCTAATATTCACGATTGATTATAATTCTGCAGGGATTTCATTATAGTTCGATCTTTCCGATGATTTTAGGTTGATTAAATTCTGTCAGGATGTGATTTTAAAGTCCTATTTTAATTTACGTTTATTCTACAATTAATTTCTACTAAGTTATCTTTATGACGTACTATTGGAGTTTGGCTTATAGATATTCTATGGATTGATTTTACTGAAGTCCTTTACGACATGAAGTTAGAAGAACATAACAACGATTTCGTATTTTTAATTCTCCCGTCACCTTCCCCTTTGATTGATCCTAGGCGCGTTTGTGTTTATATTATAGTTAATGAGTGCCCACTGAACTACTCGTGTAATGATTTTGAGCCGTATGTAAAATAATTTAGGTTGAATTTAAAGAAACTGAGAGACGAGGAAGTAGCCAAAAGACCGCTTCCTTATCTCTCCTTTCTTCTATACGAGATAATATTGACGTTCCAGCTCCTGCGTTCCGCACGCCGGACCTTCACGGGCACGAATCATTGGCGATATTCCACGCACTTACACGAATTCGAATAATATGTTGATTTTACTAACTTGTAATGTGTCTTGGCTGTGGGCAGGAAAAATTTCGACAATATTAAAAAACAATTTATGAATTATGAATAATTAATTAAAATAATATTAAAAATTTACCAATCCAAGCATCCATAAAAATATCATAAAAATATCACTCTCCCCACGCCGACACCCAAGCAGAGCTCTATCGAAGTTGCGAGGAGGCGACGTGGAGAGAGCTTCCAAATAAAACTCTCACTTACATAGATTTTTAAAAGACTAAGTTAATGATTTTCAAAAACGATTAAAAATTATGTGAAAATGAATCGGTATATATACCTATTTTTTGGCCCTAACCTTGCGTGTTCTTTTTGATTTAGTAAAACAAAATTCGACCTTGGAATTTTCTAGTGTATTCTAATCTTAATTTTTATTATTTTGCAATTTTATTTGATAATTTTTCTTTTAAAGTTTTTATTGAATTATTTCTAATTCAAATTCTTTGAATTTTATTTCATTTTAATGAAATTTCACATTTTTTGTTAAATTATCAAATTTCGGTCGAATTTGTTAGGTTTTCGTGTTATGTTTATATTTATATCGTGCGGATCTTGTTGCTTTTTTTTTTGATAGGGTTAATTGGTGGGTTAATAGGTTTGAATTTAAATCTGCATGTTTTATTTGCATGTGTGTTACCGATTCATTTAAACATTTACAAGGCCGTCTGTGTTCTGGCCCAACATAATTAAGACCCGAATATATGTTTAAAATCCTGGGAAAAATGTGATGCTAATGATAATAGGTTTTAAGAATTCGATCAATATTCAACAAAATCGACACAAAAAATTATTGGAAATAAATCAATAAAGTAACAATATCGTGAGTGTAACTTTAGTATTATGCCAACGGCGACTACTTGCAGTGCATTATTTTCAACCAATTATTTTTTGTAGAATGAATCTGAGCCAGCTGACGTTTGTAAAATTAAAATAGATGAATAATAATAATAAAAAATTTATTTATATTTAATTCATTTTTATAACTATCTACGCATTTCCTTTTATTTATTTTCAAACATTATTCAATACTAATCAAAGTTATTAAATGAAACCTGAATATTTTGTTGGGGTTGTTGGTGAATTCGAATAGGAATTATTGTCAATCTGACTCCAAGCGTGCTTTTAAACAACAGTATCGAACTCCAAACGATATAAACTTTATTGATTACTACACTTTATCTCCACTTTAAAATGACACAACGAATTATCAATTAATCACAATTTGGTGCTTATTACGACCCTTCGGGAAGAATAGCACTTTTCGCATCAATTGGATTTCACAATCACTTGACTACTGCGACGGGTTTCGGAGATCGGTAACTCTGATTTGGTTGCTTTGCTTTGCTTTGACCTTGTTTAATTTCTGTTTCAAATTTCTCTTTAATTTCCTTTTGTCTTTCTTTGCCTTCTGCAATTTTTGTTTTATTTTTTGTGTTGTTGATTTCAATTGAGCTTCTTTTTTATACTCCATCATTCAATAATACTTACTGATGTCGAATAGAATTTCTGATATTTTTTAACGCTAATTTTCTTTTGGGCCTCCATAATCACTAACAGCTGTCCAGATAACTCATTTTTTAGAGGTGCCCTTTCCCGGATTCCCAAACAACAATTCTTTCCTTATCTTGAAAGAGCTTTCAAAATAACGTGCAAATTTTTCTTTTGTTTTTGTTTTCCTAAATTTGCACTTGTTAATTATAAATGACCTTCTTTTATTTAATTGTCTGTTTTTATTGAATTTCTCTTATTCCCTTCTCGTTATTCGACATTTCTTTTTCATTCCCTTTTTATTAAGCTCCAGAACCACATCTTAATCACTTATCCTTGTTTCCTCCAATCATTTTACATGTTTATTAATTATTTTACTATATTATTTATGTATCATCAACACAATGTTGGCACTGTAACCACTGGTTATGAGATAGCCAAAGGTGATAGCTACGAAAGAACTGCTAAGGCCCGATCTCATGATGGGTTCAACGCACTACCGATAGAAGGCCTGTGTGCGATTTCTTATTCCGGTCCTTTCCACATGTACTCGACACTCTTAACAATTAATTATCATCCGAACCACTTATAGCTTCAATTTAACGGATTTAAATCTACTATTAATAATTAGATGGAATAAAATAAACGAAACTAGAGAATTAACAACGATCATTTAATGAATTAAGACGGTTATAGCTTAGAACAATCCCTAGCTTGTAATGCTCGACGCTTCGCGCGTTCTGCCTTTCCTGGGCGTCACTGAGCAGGTTTCGTCGCTGGCTTGGTTGCATCAGTTGCCTCTCTATATGCCAACTGAGCCGGTGCAAAAGCAAGTAGATACGTTACGGCATTGCCCTCCTGAAAAGCCGATAACTCCACTTCCAAGCTGCGGATTTGAATCTTTTGTGCTTGTCCGAGCTGTTTCTCGCCTGCCCACCCGCGTTGGGCGGCAGTCAGTCTTTGATAAATTCTCTTTACCTTTGCTGGTTCAATCCAGGAAGCTCGGATTTGTTGAATTTTTCGGTTCAGTTGGAGCAGCTGGGAGTGAAGCTCCACATTTTCTTGGCGCGAGATTGCTAGCTCTTTCGTCAGAGTATTGATTATGTTCATATCTAGAATTAAATTGCTCAATAATAAATCTCATCTCTTTAGTTATGGCGTTTTCTAAAATTGTTACTCTTATGGTACCTTTAAAATTTAATCTATTAAATGGAAATCTATCGTTTTCGTTTAAGATTAATACTATGAGTATAATCAGCAGTTAAAGATTAAGGATTAATTCAAGGATTTATTAATAATAACATTTCTATTGATGACTTGGATTCCGGCGATAAGAATCGAGATCGAATTCACGTTGCCTTCGAGCATACGAGTGCTCTTGCCTTCCTGCTGGAATTCTATCTGCATATCGAGTCTCTCTTGGTAGTAGTTTTCTGGTAATGACTACATTAATTGGTCGAGTAGATTTTGTTAACCTTGGGTCGTCCATTGCGTATGATACGCCTTATGGTGGGGCATACCTATCTGTGCTTGGGATCCTTCCCACAGCAATATCCTCGTTAATCCTGGCCAGGTGTCGTCTCGCCATTTCGACCTGCCAATTCGTCTGCTTCTGCTTTTGCTCTAGCCGAGCTAAAATGTACTCCACACGTTGGCTGCTCTCACCGATTGGATTTCGGCCCGGCTCCCGCTTGATGGCGACGTAAGGGAGATCTATTTCTTCGTGTTCATCCGAATATCCTTCTCTGAATTCTTTTACCAACGATACCGTAAATCCGGTATCCCACATCGTCTGTCTACATCTGGCGGCGGATCTTGCTGGGAAACGCACGGTGATCCAGGACGCGTCAATTCATGATCCATCTGCAAAACAAAGCTTAATATGTTGGATCTCGGTACAATTCTTAGTGATTAACTCGAAATGATTCTCGGTACTTCTTATTATATTTCTCGGTTTTCATAATGATTACTGTAGCAGGAAAATTACTTGGATTATATTTGAGCGAAAATTCTAATCTTACTTAGTTATACTTTACGTAACGACGGTTTTAGAATGTCAGGGTTTATCGAATGCTAATTTATGGGCTATAGGTAACATGATGGTTAGTCTTTATTGTGCTAAGAAAATTCTATTTGGTTATTGTGTTATATCGCTGTGATTTGTGTCTCCATGAAGCTCGTAACGTAAATAATTGTATTAACTCACCCCTCTACGGGTGATGTAGTAGATGTTTATAAAGTACCGAATTAATTTTTCCCTTGGAAAACAACAAAAGCACGTCGTGTTGAGTTTTATTTAATCAATTAAACGGAATATAAGCAATTATTATCATGTGAAGCCTAACATTAGCCACTCCATGGACGGGCTATTGGGCTTCATCTCTAAGTCATAATTTCGTTTCGGCCCTTGTATGTTCATCTTAGGTTCATTCCTATGTGCTTCTGAGAAAGTTCTGTGATCGATTGCATTATGGGTTTCGTAGGAGTTGAATGATAGAATTAAGGACAATTTAATAATATGAGAGTCATACCTTCTTGCGTGGATCTTTGATTCTCCTCGGATCTTTCCGTCTGAGGGTCTCCTCGTTGCGGATTATAACGATTTCGTCTTCTCATTGGAGTTGTCGAGGATTTCTCTGCTTGTGCGTGCATAAGTTGAACAGGTTTATTGGAATAAGTAAATGATTACCACTGAACAGTTGATTTATATACTGTTGTCTGTTGACGTGTATTGATTACACTAAATTTTGTGTCCGGTAACTTGGCAAATTGTTATTTTTCAATTGTCTCTGATTGATTTGTTTTGATTTCATTTCTGCCTTTTCCTCGTGGCATATCAACTCCTACATTTAGCTGTCATATACCTTCTGTGTGCAGTGAGCGTGCATGTTCTACTCAATATATTTATTTTACATGTTGATCCACGTTCGTTTGTGCTATTAATGAAGATTGTATTGATTCATATTACGTGGATTATATTTATTCAAACGAGATTTTTCTTACGCTATGATTTAACCGGTAAATCTTGGTGGGTAATTTTCTCACATTTATTCATCGAATCATCAAGCAAGTTTAATAGTTCGACCTGTCATATTGATCCTTGGTATCACGACTCTCTATTCAGCTCCTCAGATTATGGTCAATGGTCATAATTCTCCAGATCCGGTTTTGGCAAATTAAATGGGAGATCCTTGATCTGATACTCACTGGATTCAACAATCATAATGCACAATTTCCGGAAGATATCAATGGCTCAAATTCGATATTCCTCCTCATATACGATCATTTGAGTTGAGTACTACACTATGTATATCCGATGCCATCTTGTGATGTTTGTTTTGTTTGTTTTGTAGTTTATAATCGAGATTAGTGGTGTAGAGTTGGTTCTATCTCTTGCCACTTACGTTTCAGGAATTGATTTTACTCAGTTAGTTAGCTAATTATGGTAATAGTTTAATCGATTTCTTAATTTCATTATTTGTGAGTTATCATTGGTATCTGGTTATTATTAACAATTACAACCTAGATCGTTATTGCTTTCATGATTTATAACCATCATAATTTATTGTCATTATTATCCTTAATTTAATGTCTCAATCTCGAAATTACTTCTCCTCGGGTTATTTAATTTGAATTTCGTTAACCCGAGGATTATCGTCACAATACTTCGGTAAGGGGTTTAAATCTTGTGAGTTATTTTGTATTTTTCAACTTGAATATTATCGTTAAAGTTTACAATTTAGCAATTGAGATGTTGAGTGTTTTTCATCTAACCTAACTACTATATGAATATTATTATTACGGTACTCAGATTCGAAATCTAGCCTTGAGTTAACTTCATTTAATTTACATTCATCGTAAATATCGTCGTCACGATTTTGGATTATAACGTTAGACACTGGGTTTGCTTCGTTTATTTTACTTTGATGGAAATATCCGCATTAATGATTTTAAGCTTTCTTTTTCCAATGGAAATTTAAGATGATTTACGCTCTTTTCTTTAAAATGGTCGTAACTTATATGTCGTGATTTTCATTAAAATATTTTATTTTTAACGTTAGGATAATTTACTTTTATTATTTTTCTATAGAACAACGATTTCCGATTCTTTTCCCCACTCCCTTTCTTATTTGACCTTAAGGTAGATATGCTAATATTATGATTTTATGAGTGCCCACTGGACTACTCGGTGTTTATGATTTTAAGCCGATATGATATTTACGGGAAACGGATGACGAAGGAATAGCCAAAAGACTACCCCCTTATCTTCACATTTCCCTTATAATGAACAGTATTGAAGTTTGGGTTCCTGCGTTATGCACGCCGGAACCTTCACGGGCACGAGCTATTGGCGGATAAACCGCACTTACACAGATCGAATTGGTATGTAGATTTTGCTTTCTTGCGGTGTTATCGGCTGTGGGCCGGAAAAATTTCGACAAAACATCTTTTCTTTCGAAGAATGTATTTTCTCATAATTGACATAATATAGTTGGCATAACATATTGGTATTTCATCATCATACAAATAACGTTTCCCATACAAGCGTCAAGTAGTGCTTACATTGAAGGTGCTTATACGCTGTATGGAAAAGTTTTCGAATCGTCCATTTGAAAGTAAAATTGGCTTGAAATAATAGTAGCTATCAGTTAAACAAGTTCCGTTTTTTTGAAACGAGTCTTTGATTTCTCAAAATTGGTTAAAACAAAGTTGAGTTAAAAACTATTTAAAATTCTGTGAAAATGAATCGGTATATATACCTGTTCTGTCACCCTAACCTTGCTTATTGAATTTAGTGCAGTAAAACAAGATTTGACCTTGAAACTATTTGTGTAATCTAATTTTTATTATTTCTTGATTTAGTTTGGCAATTCATTTCTCTAATTTTTAACTGGATTATTTCCAATTAAAAGTATTTAATTTTACTTCTATTTTTCATTAACTCTTACTCTTTTAAATAAATTGTCAATTTTCGGTCAAATTCTTGTTTATTTCGTGCGGATCTCGGTGCATCTTGTTATTATTTTAATTTATTTTTATGTTTTTTGATTTTATATTTTGTCGGATTTTAAGGTGATTTTTTAGATGTTTTAAGGGTCTGATTTTAAATCTGCGTGCTATTTCCAATTCATTTAAACAAAACTTTGTTCTGGCCCAACACTTAACTCAATACCATTAACAATTCAATTGGCCGGTGAAAAGGAGTCGATACCACTAACTCCAAATGATTTCCTAATAATGGCAATGAATGGAATAGAAACACAAACCTAACCGAATCAAAGCACGTGAGCTTGTGCCGGAGATTGATACAAGAATTGACGGGTAGAATTTGGGCGCGATTGAAAAAGATTAACAACTCAATGGAAAGAAAGGAAAAAGTGTAGATGTAACCAAATAAATTTAACCAAAAGAGAAGTAGTCTGGGTTATCGAAAAGTATTCAATGAAAGGGAACTGGCCTCTTGGAAGAATTGTTGAATCCTATCCCGGTAAGGATGGGCGAGTCAGAGTTGTAAAATATATATATATACTTACAATATTTATACCTTCCTCATAGCCTAACATCAACCAACATGTGGCCGGATTTATTGGAGGAAGGAACTGAGCAAGTGAACTACCGTCGTTTCTATTCAACCTAATCAATAGCACGAAACCCGTCCTACAAAAATTTTTTTTGATGATTATTTAACTTCTTGCTGGGTTTTCATGTTATGTTACTGGTTCAAGACTTTTTATGTTTTAGCCGAACAAAAGTATCATAAAAAGAACCTTAATCGTTATATTGCCAGATGAACTAGATGGGTCTGAAACCTTAAATTTAACGATTTTCTAGAAACAGTCCTTAACATTTTTACAGCAAAACTTTATAAATTTAAATTTCTAACTTAATTTTTATTGAATACAAAAATAAACATTTGTTTATTTGATGTTATTTTGCATTACTAGGTGTACACATTTAACGAAATTTAAGTTTCCATTTGTTAAGATTTAGTAATCTAATCACAAATTAAACAGACTATTATCAGCATAAAAATTAGAAATAATCAATGTTAATCCATATTTTAATAAAATGATAATATCAACTTTTATTTATACAGTAAATGAAAAATGTAATTTTACTTAAATATATCTACATGATTATAAATTTTCAAATATTTTAAATAAATTTAACAAAATTTACTTCCAAGAAGCACACGAAAAATAAATTTCGTATAAATATTTATAAAAACGATCAATATTAGAGTAAACGAAAAATTAAGTTTCAAATATCATTAATTTCGAAATATGGAATTAAATGTTGTAAATATATAAAACTATAAATCCATTTGAAATTGACTTTCATCATCTAGAATAAATTCTCATATAATTATGAATAATAACAAAATAAAATATGCCATCATTTAAAACAGCTTCATTCATCGAACAGTGTTGCGTTTTAGTTTCTATTGCTTTTTTCATAAATATGTCAGGTACATTATTCAAACATTTTGGTGGTGTTTGACTATAAGGGGAGTTTCGCAATTGCAACAAATACTGACGGTCATATACTATTCGAGTACCTCCTGGAGTTGTGCCGTAAAGTGTTCCACCGGGTGTGGTTGAAATGTTATTTAAAAGTTTTATATCTTTAGCTGCAGATGGCAAAATGTAATTAGAAGAACTCATCTAAAAATATCTTAATTTTAATTTTAGTGTAAAGAAAATTGTAAGTTATATTTACAAATAATATCATATGGTATTTTAGCCAAATCTGGATTTTTGAAGGACATATAGATAAACAAATACTTTTTATTTAATTAAAATAATCAGTAAAATTTTTAATTTAAATTCTCACCATTAATTTAGAATTGAATTTTTTAGGATGTACTAAATCGAATATATATTATATATATAAATATATTATATGCATTTAATATATGTGTATTTTATATACTGTATAGTGTACTAAAAATTTTGCAAGTACACAAATCGTAAATCTAAATAAAAATATCTTTAAAGTATTTCATTGGATTAACTAAAAATATAATTTATTTGATTTATTTTATTTTTTTTAAATAGGTCGTTCATGATCTTAAACTCATTGTGAGATGATACGTTCTTAAGAGTTAAATAAAATCTTTCATAACATTATAATAATGTGTTGGGCCAGAACACATATGGCCTTGAGAAGTGTTTAAATGGATCGGTAACACACATGCAAATATAACATACAAATTTAAAGGAAGAAGTCTCTGGCTGCTTCCTCGTTTCTCATTTCTGTAAAATCGACCTAAATTTATATTACACACGGCTCAAAATCATCACACCGAGTAGTCCAGTAGGCACTCAGTAAATATAATATAAACATAAAGTGCGCTTAAGGCCTATTAAAGGGAAGGGTACGGGAATAAATTAAATTGAAGTCGTTGATATAACTACATTGAATTAATAGTTTGAAATAAATTAGATAAAAATCATTGGTATAATTAAATTGATTCTTATTTGGGACTAGATTAGTAGAAATTTTCGAATGAATAATTCAATGATTCAGTTAAATTAAATTACAAATTAAAATAACTATTGATTATAGATAAAGTAACAATTAAAGTATTTTTATGGCTTAAAATTAGAGTAAGTATTGAATAATTCATTCGTCAAATTCTTACAATTTACTAGAAGTACAGTGATTAAATTAGTATAACTTATTGATGAAAAGTAGAGCGATGACGAATAATTTCGGCGAGTAAATTCGTATAACCCATTTGCAATAAGAATGTAGTAATCATTGAGTGAAAACAAACAATTCATGAATCAAATTATCATAATTTACCGATTAAAATTAGAGTAGTGATCAATAATTTCTTTGACTAAATTAGTATAATTCATTTTAATAACGTTAAAGAAATCATTAAGTGAGGACAAGTAATGTATCGTTTAAGTAAATTAATTTATTGATAACCATTAAAATGATTAGTAATTAAATTCATTGATTGCCAATACCAAAATTCCCACTTAAAAGTAAAGCAATTCGTTAAATTAAAAGTGAAGTAACTCATTGATGAAAAGTGAATTAATCCCTTAATTGGAACTAAAGTAATGATTAAATAAAGTAGCCCTTAGATTAGAATAAAGCAGTTTATTGAATAAATTAACTAGTTGGTTAGAAGAAAGATAAACGAGTCAATCTATCGATGAAAATAGGTACGAATAAATCAACAACCCGCTTAAAAATGTAGGAAAATTGGCGTCATAAATAAGGTTAATACCACATTAAGGTGAATCAAAATAATCGGAATTTAGACTAATGAATAAATTAAATCAACAAACAAAAACTTTATAAATTACAAAAAGTTAATCATAAAAAATTACAAAACATAGATAAGGCTTACTGCCAATTGTCGATAATGCATAATAAAATAATTTCAGACCAAGTAACAAATAAAGCGTCCCAAAACAATAAATTCCAGAGATAGACACTTGTACAGAGAGGTAGTTCGTCGTAGTCCGCAATGAAAATAAGCAGGTTACTCAAAAAAAATTTGTCGATAAAGGTGCTAAAAAATAACTAAAATATTAAATTACCCAAATCGATCCACGGTACGGCGGCGAATCCATCTATCGTAATATTGTGAATTAAAATAATCCGTGAATAATATAAACCGGATGCGATATTAGAGATTAAAGTTAACAGGTATCTGTGATATTAGGCGATCCGACCGGAAAATGCGAATTCGCGTGATTAGAGATTTTCCGTCGACATTGGGTATGGAATCAACTACTAGTAATATAAACACCAACGTAACCATAGTGGAAGCGGATATTCCACATCAATTAAATGCGTCCACGAAAGCGGATATCCTATTTCGAAAATTCGAAATTTAATTAAATTAAGGCCAACAGCATGCAATCGCAAATCTTGAAGTTATTTAACAAATATTATATATTGATAACATTTAAAAACCCCATAATGATAACCGCTTTGAATTCAGATTAGCTAACATTATATGCCTAACAAATTTGAACCACCCGCAAATAAATAACAACACTTCATACCCATTAGATTTTTAAAGATTGACTCTAACAAATTTTAGCCCTAAGTATACCATAGACGATAATTTAATGTTGACAAAGGACAATGCTAGGCGGTTAGGAACTGCTGAATGAATTCTAACAAACCCCGATATTATACTCTTACTAGTCGTTACTTGATAGACGTTAAATATCTAGTAGATCGTCGATTCCGACTCACTCATTAATATAGTAGTATAATTACCCCCAGCGTCTTACGGTGAGCGCAACCACTGAAAGGGAATATATAGGAGTGCTGTGATGAAAGAGTTTTCAACTAAATAACTTCCCCAAGGACTCGTAGATGCACAGCCTATTCAATTTGCAGAAGATTGTAGTAATGATTAGCGCTAACCGCGTTCGATAAGTTTAACTTTTGATAGGCACAATGGTAACAACCTAGTCATTAGTGAGTCTAGTACAAAAATTCGAGCGAACTATTTAAATAAACTGCTTTTCATCCCTGTACGCAAGTAGCTGATCTTGATGCATTTTAGAAAAGGATATGCCGCTCGAATGGACTGATACTCAAGTACCCGATGAACGATGTCGGAAGGAATCACCTCCAAAAGCAGAAATCTTCAAGGAAATTCGACAACAGTGGCCGTACCCCACTACTTGGAGGTTACTGGGTCTAAACAGCGACCCGTGTGGACTCACCGAGGAGCTCAACCTCCAAAAACATCCATTTGACTCTTGATAACTATATATTTTTGTTGAATTCAATAAAGTAGTTGTACTGGTAGTTAGATTATTTCCTAGATGCACTTACGTACAAGTATTATTATGGATACTCGCATCGCAGTTTCAAACCATCTCTCCACATTCGATCATGAATTCTCTTACACAGGGGACAGAGCTAAGCGAGCATAAGTCTTCTATCGACAGCTCGTGAACCCGAGGGTTGTCCGAGCAATTACAGTACTAGCGATAATACTCAATTTTTGCGGACAATCTACAACAACAATGAAAGAGCAAACCAAGGCTTATTTAGAATGCTATGCGTGCAAAACAGAAGAAGCACGAGTAATGGTTATACCTTGCGGACACCTGAGTTATTGTCATGGATGCGCACAAGAGTCGCACTGTATGTTATGTCAACGAAAGATAAAAGAAAGACTAACTGTTTATTTTCCATAAACCGAAATTGTTATGATGATATAAAATAAATGTGTATTGTTCATTATTCGAATTATTATCAGATGACGAGATAAATGATTATGTGTAAAACAGCGGAAAAGTAAATATGCAGCGTTCGTGGATAATAAAATAAAATAACCTGACAACGATAAATAAAGGTAATAAACCAAACACATGAAAGCCGAATTAAGGAAATAATTAAAATACATGCACAGAGACACAAAATATTGGACGGAAAAATTTCGACAACCGAGTTTCTTAATGTATGCTTCTTTTTGTTTTATTGATATTATATTGAGATAGGACGAGGAAAAATGGTTAACCTGAGCTGTCAAATGATAGTACGCTCACCCGAGGGAAACCTTGATCAACCCTACTGAGAAAGGAACTGGTAGGCCAAGTCGCGTATGTCAGCAAGCAACCGGCGAGAGATTGATCACCTCTTTTGGGGAGCTTATTGATGCGATTACCACAAATTTTGAAGGGGGGAGTAAAGAGATAGACCGAGAGGTGAGAGAAAGAGTGCGCACGGGATAGAATTCAGAGTTTTGTTTAATAGTTGTTTAAAAGTACCTGGAGATGATTTTTTTCCCTAGCTGGTGGTGAGGCACCAGAAGACAGCTACGGACTGTCGTGTTCAGGTTGTTATCAGCCAAGGGACTGGTGGCGCTGAGCCGTTCGATACAAAAACCCGGATACCACACCGAGTATCGAATGAACATTTTTTATTGCTGGGCGGAACTCGATACAACAACCCGGATCCCACACCGAGTATCGAGGACCAAACGGTAGGTGAGATGAACCGGTAAATGGTTCATACTCAAAAGGACCTACTAAGGTCAGATAAGGGCGGCCGAATTGAGCCGGGAAATCTGACGGAAGAGGCGGGCAGATATTAGATAGTTTATTGAGAAAATTTTCCGCGCCCATATTTAATCGCTTCCTTTTCTTTTCACTATTCGGGAAATCAAGTAAACCGCTTTTGGAACTTGATTGAACGTCTAGGCATTTCCATACTTTTATATTCTCCGAGGTACACAACCCGGATCCCACACCGAGTACTGAGGGAATGTTTTTTAATTTTCCCAGCGAGGAGTTTGGTACAACAACCCGGATCCCACACCGAGTACCAAATATCCGAATGGCGGTGAGTAAAGCGTAACCGGAAAAATGCGCTGACAAAAGACGCCATGGATTGAGGGTCAGTGTGAGGCCTCAAACATACCCAAAAGTCACTGATGAGCTCAACTCCGATGATTAGAATGAGATAAAAATGATGAAAGATAATATGAATAAGATGAATTAGATTAAAGTTAATATGAATATGAGTAAGGATAAAACTGATAGAATATGATTATGATTAGATTAAGCAGTAAAGATGAGAAACAGTGAGATATGATTATGATGAGACATTATAGATAGGATACGATATGACTGAATACTAAAGAGGATATGATTATAATGAAAAGAGATATGAGTAAAGATGAAATATGATTTAATAGATGTTAAAGGTCACAGATGGCCAATTAAAAGAGTTAAAGCCGAAGGCCGAAGAGCAAACGGAAACGATAAAGGGCATAGAGCGCCAGCGATTGAGGATTAAGTAAACGAATTTTTTCGGGAGACATAGGAAAAATAATTAATGGAATGAATGAGATTATGAATATGATGATTTTATATTACTGTTATTATGATATAGATAATTGATACGACCATATAGATAATTAATAAGACCATATAGATAATTGATACGAGATTAATAGATAATTATTACGAGGTATAGACAATTAAAAATAGACTTAAAATGAGGGGGGTGAGTCAGATAAAGAAGACCGCCACGGTAAATGCGAACAAGGGATGATAACGTATATAGTATGGTAAACGGAGGAGAAATTAGTATAGAGTATAGAATATTGGAGTGTCATTTATTTTTAGGAATCAATAGCCAAACAAAGCAATTCAAGCCAATTTCAAATCAAGCCAAAGCAGAAAATATTTCAGAGCAAAAGATAAAGCAGATAATAAAGGATAATCAAGCAGAAAAGAACTTAGAGCAGTTGCGAGCCAATAATCAACTAGAATTTCAAAGCAGCCAAAGCAAGAAAAGAGAAACGATAAAACCAGTCAAGCAAACGAATAACCGTAAACATTGATAGCATCAGCAAACATACGAGAAGCAAAAGCAAAGAGAATAACGAAAAGAGTTTGCTAAAAGCAGAAGAAAAGAAAAAAGTTCGCAATAGTAGAAGTGCCAAGACCGGAGTATCAATTACAGCAGCAACAGGAACCGGCACAGATAGTGGATTAACCGATTTTGAATTCAACAGTAGCGAAGAGAACGAACTACTCAATATCGAGAACCAGTTGACGACAATAGAATCAGCGAACGAAGAAGAGAACCTAGACAATAACTCAAACATGACAACTTCGATAAATTCTTCAATTCCGGATCCAAATACAATGTCGAATAACAATAATGCAATAGTAGGAGAATTCAGAGAAAAGTTTAGAGGAGAACCGTTCGACGGTAGCCTCAACAAATTAGATACGTTTATAAAGGAGTTTGAAGTGTACAAAAATATCTGCCACTGGACAGATCAAAAAGTAAAAGAGCGACTAACCTTATATTTAAAAGGAAGCGCACAAGATGTATTTGTGGAAGAAGCAAGAGATGTAACGAAACTGATAACGTGGACAGAGATTAAAGAGTTCTTAGTAAAAATATTCGGAATAGAGAAAAAGGGAAACAGGAAGATATTGGACTTCCTACATCGAAAACAAAGACGAGACGAGTCAAATGCAGTATATGCCTGTGAATTAAAGAAATTGTGTAAAGAAGCCTTCGGAGATGCAGATTTGCCCGAAGACAAAATGGTAGATGTCTTCATAAGAGGAATTAAGAGAGAAGACATACGAGCCAACCTTGGATGCTTGGCACCAGAAACACTAGATAAAGCAGTAGCAATCGCAAATAGATGTGAAGCCCATCTGGGACTGGGATATCAAGTGGCAGTCCTGGCCACAGAACCAACAACTCCAACAGTCAATACCAACAATCAAAACAACATTATCAATCCAGCTATGAATCAATTCATTCCAAGAGCACAACAGATGTTCAAGCCACCAGCAACGAGAAATCCGGAAGACAGAGGTAATAACCAAGTAAGCTATAATAATAATTTCAGGAACAATCCAAACGCAAACGAAAAATGCTCCACATGCCAAAAAATGGGACACCGATCAGAAAATTGTTTCCGGAATCACAATTGCCAAAAATGTGGAAGACGAGGGCACACTGAGAGAATATGTAGACAGCTCGATAGCAAGGCATGCTACAATTGTGGTCAACAAGGACACATCGCAAGGCGATGCAACATAAGAGGAGAGTCAAACCAATCAAGACCAAATAACCCTACGAGAAATCCACAAATTAACGTGATACAAGAAATAGACATGTTACGAGAAACACTGCAACGAATGCCCATGGAATTAAAAGAGATGATGCAACAGATGCCCACCAATATACAACAACAACGAATCAACGTAATGAGAAGCAATGAGGAGATTCAGGAGCTGCGAACTAGAGAATACCAAGAGCAACAACAAGCCGAATGGCAAAGAAACCAAACAGAGGAAGCTCAGGAAATCCAGCAAAGATGGGAAAATCGAAAACACACCCCGAAAAGAATTAATATGATGAGAATGGAAATTCCAGATGAAATTCACACTGCGGAGCAGTATATTGAGAACGAAGGGGGAGGAAATATGATAACCAATGATGAGAAAACAATCGAATTAAATACGATGGAAAAAATAGAGGCCATCAAAGAATTTACAGAGGAGGAAAAACAAAGACGTCGACAATTAAAAGAAGTAACAACGGAGAAACCGAACGAACCGGAAACTCAAGAGATTAAACGAGCAGAGATAACGATAGCGGAAGATCAAAACAAGGAAACACCAATGTACGAGATAGACGAACTCGAAAAAGAAATTATGACACAAAAAATAGACAGTGAACTCGAGAAAATAAAGCAAGAGGAAGCTCTAGAACAAGAGGAGGACCAATTAAAAGAAAAAGAAGCAACCCTAAAACAAAAGAAAGAGCAACTAAGAAAGAAGGCACTAATATTAAAAATAGATGGAGCGTTAAAGCATTTAGAACAAGAACAAGCACTGGATCAAAAAATAGAAGTGTTGGCAAAGAGAGCCCTATCAAAAGAAATGGAAGAACCAAGACTAGAACTACAAAGAGATGAGCAGGAAGCATCAACGTCACAAGAAAAAGAAAAGATATCAAAACCAACAATAACAAAAAATCGAATCCAGAGGATACTGCTACAAAAAATAGAGACAAGAGTCAGAAAAGAAAAACCCACGTGGAGTGAAGCTCAAATTGAGAACAGAATAAAAGAGATATGGTCCCAAACAAAAGGACCAGCTAAGATAATGAAAGAGGAGGAACAACTACAAATCAATATGCTAAGACAAATAGCAGACGACCAAACAGATGAAGACGAAAGTGAGATAAGCAGTCTAGGTGGAGAAATATTTCAATCATGTGAGGAAAATAAACCGTATAAAGATGAATCAAAATCCGAATTGGAGGAAATGGAAACGAACGTGCCAAGAGAAGATGAAACTGAGATATTAAAAGAAATTAATGAGATTGTAGAAGAAGTAGATCGAAATCAAATGTTCCTAAACCTCAAAGATACAACCGCATACAGCAGAATAATGAAATTAATTGCGAAAGGATACCAACAAGATAATGGTACGTTCACGGCATCATGGAAAGACATGATAAAAAAGTACCAAGAAAACTTGAAAGAATATGACAGAGAAGAGTATCAGGTAACTATTGATTTTCCAGAGACACCGAGACAGATAATAAAGCAACAAGAGGCGAAAGCACAAATGAGTTGTATGATTGGGTAGTGAAAAAGCTAGGACCCAGTTATAAAAACAAACCTTTATATTACCAAGGAAGGAAAATAAAGCGAGACATACACCTCGCGGATGCTCTAATATGGCCAAACGGAATAAATGTGGTAACGTTAAACAAAAATGAAAGCGAAGAAACGACAGCAGAAATATGGCAGAAAATTCAAATATTGTATACCAAAGAAATAAAACCCGGATTAGAAAAAGAGAGACAAAAGATAATGAGGCAAAACCAGATAAAAATGACAGAACAAGCAATAGATCAAGCCAGAAGATATATTAACCGATTATCATTAACTAGACCGATATCAATGAAAATATTTGTAGAAGCTGTACGAGACACAGATATTATGAGATTTGACAACGAGAGAACAGATGAGTTGATAGCCAAATACGGAGAGCATCAAAGAGACATGAGGGGAGACGAGCCAATAAAGATAAAGATAAAATTACCAAATGATGAAATAAAAGAAATACTAGTTGATCCCGATTGTCAAATGCATGAATTATACCGACGAATAAACCGAGAAATTATACAACCGATAATCGAAAATAGCGATGACGGCATGGTAGAAGATGTGGCTATAATGTACATCAAACGACAAATAAGTCCGCGAGAACGAACCCCGATATACGAATTAGGTATATGGGAAGACGGACAAACTATCAATATCATAGCCATGGATGAACCAGAGAGAAAAAATACGACAAAAAAGGAACAACAAATTCAAGAATTTCAAGAGGAAATGAAAAGAAAAATGGACCAAATATTAACCATTTACCAGTTATGGAGACAAGATGCGAAGTTAAGCACAAAATTACAACCGATAGACGATTCACGATGCCGATCAACACCATGGAAAAAGGTGTATGATGATAAGACAAAGGAGTGGAAATGGAAAATGGAGAGAACCGAACCAAAATGGAGAAAATACGTACCAGGAGAAGCGCCAGAAGACGCAGCTAATGAAACAACCTTAGAATTATATGAAGACGAACCATACGAAAATTTACCAGAGGAAATGATAAATGAAATGGAATGGCAACCGGAAGAAGACGAGGAAATAAACGATAGAGCTTGATTAGCCCCATACACATGGAAAATAGGTGGATGGGCTGAAAAAGTAAAATCGGCTGAGGAAGAGAAAATCATCGGTATTACAAGCCATCAATTCTATACAGAAATCGGAGGATACCGGATGAAATTGAGAGTATACCCAAACGGAGATGGGGTGGGAAAAGGAAAATATCTATCAGTGTATTTCCTGTTAGCAAGAGGTAGATATGACGGAAAGTTAGAGTGGTCATTTAATCGAAAAGTCATAATTTCAATCGCTAAACCCGGAAAATGGGAAGGGCGACACAGCGAAAAATTGGGAGTAGATCCAAGATCTATGATAAGCCAGAAGCCAAAATCCACTGAAAATGTTGTAGGAGAAGTACCACAGTTTCTATTGAAAAAACATGTGACACCTCAATTCGTAAAAGATGACACGATATATGTTACAATCGAAGTAGAAACGGAACGAGAAATGAAATTGCGAATTCAACAAGAACAAGCGAGACCGCGAATCAGTGTACTCGAAAAACGAATTCCCGGAACAAGATACTTGCCCACAGACATAGATGATTCTGTGGAGGAAGGATTAACACGATTAACGGAAACACAAAAATGCAGAGAGTTAGCAGCGATATTGAGAACCGGAGCAAAGAATCAAAGATGAACTGTAACAGATTTGGCAAAATGGATAATCGATTCTTGTAACAGAGTAGAGAACCTGCGAAATATCGTAAAGGAAATAGAGGAATATCGGAGAATGTATGCGTGGTACCCAGAACAATTCCGAGAAATTATCCGAAAATGGAAACACACCGAATGGGCAGCCGAAACGATAGAGAAGTATAGTTTAAAAATTATGACGCCAGATTTCGAACCAATTGAAAGAGAATTTTATATTACTGCCAAGGTAAGTGAAGTAAAAAAAGAGAATACCGTATGAATTGCCATTTCATTTACAATACGAAGGACGATCGTTGGATGACGATCTCGAAATCGGAGTTACACAGATGCAACTGGGATTAATAAATATATTAACAGTAGCAAAGATCGCGGGTAGATAACTCAACAAAAGAGAAATCAAAACGAAAACGCCAATAGGGCGACAAGAAAGTCTAAATACGCCAGAAGTTCCACCTGCAGCAGATGAAGTAATCGTCATCACAACAGGAGATGAGGAGATACTAAATGATCTCAACGATATTGTGGATGAGGAAACAACTGGGAGAATACCGGAATCAAGAGATTTATTCATGACAGAAAACGAAAACGATATGATAACAGATGAACTAGATGAGCTAGTATGTGCTCAAAGACAACCAGTCGAAATTATAGAGCCAGATACCGAAGAGGAAAACAAAAAAAAAGAGAGAAGACGCCGAAACTCGACAGGAGACGAATGGGACAACTGGATAAACGAACGAGGAGCTACAACATCCAAAGAAACGGCAGATGAGCAACCCAAACGAAAAGAAACGGGTACAGCAATGGAAAAGAAGTCCAGAGGACTACCAAAAATTGATAAACCAGCTCCAGAAAGAAAAACTAAAGAGCAAATGCAGATGGATCAACTGATAACGAAACAGTTACAAGGAAAACTAAAAGGTCAAGAACAAGGAGCAAAGTGGATCAACAGATTAATAACTGATATGCTGGGATTAGCAAATCCAGAAATAAAGAGAAATTTAAAACTTAATAATATCGGAGCAGAAGCAAAGCAGCTTTGGGCAGCCATAAAGCCAATAATAAATAAAATCATGGACAACAAGGTACGAACTACAACTAAAGACCCAGAGGAATTATTGTTGATAATAAATCATTTAACGAAACGATCAGACGACCCAAATAGATATTTGGTAGGAATGGCCTACCTGATGTATAATACAATAGTAATATACAGAAAGCGAACCCCAAGATACAACCCAAACGGATATGAATTCGCGATAACAGACATTATCAGGAAAGTAATTGAACCATTCATCCTGACTCAAGGCGGATGGCAAGCTTTTATAAATTTGGTAAGTAAAGATGACCAAACCGAGATGATGCAAATAAAGTTGAAAGAGTTATTAACAGAATTCGAAACAACGATTAACGCAAGCGATCCAAAAACAGCCAGAAAAGGAATGAATGCGATAATCACCACAATACTCATATGGATGATGTGCATAAAAGGAGTAGAACCGTTTGTAGTATATGATTGTGATAATATAAAGATTGGTGATAAATACTCACTAAAAGAAACGGAAGAGTGCAAAGCTGCAAACCCCGGTAAATTGCAGACAACAGCAACCGCAGTATCGTATAATGTATATCAAGAAGTAGACTTCATTAAAACGGAAATCAAAGAATGCTCAGTAACAAGAAAAATTGTGGCATTTCATTGCGGACATCACTCACATTCAACAAATATTGAAGCTGGGACGGAAACAACAGTGGTTTCGATAACGCGGAGCGAATGTGAAGAAGGATTCACGACAGGACGCATCTCAATAGCTGGACGAGTGAATGTAGCAGTCGAAGAAGGAAAAATAAAACTACCCGAGTATACGCTGCGGGGGAGAATAACGGCTGGAGACGGAACATGTCAAGGAGGAGAGTACACCCTATTGAATCAATTAGTCAAGGGGAGTAGTAGTGATTGAAAGCTACCAAGTAAAGTTAGAGAAATATCAAGGATATTTTGATCCAGACACACAAGCAATGAAAAACTCGAGTAATAGTAGCACCGCCAAAAATATTTGGACTCACAAAATTGGCAAGCGAAGCAGAATTCAAACCAGTGGATATATCACAGAGTAGGATATACCAAACGAAAGATCTGGAACGAGCCAGAGAACATCTATTATTCCCAGCACAAAGACAAGCCATACTATCTAATATTGTAACGATAACGGGAGGTAACAACTATGGAGAGAAACCTAATTACGAATTGTTGCTATCACCAGACCATTTTCAACATGCAACAGCAAATATGATGAAAGCCATGTGGGGAAGATTCTTAATCTTCGGACAAATGATGGCAGGAATTTTAGGGATAATACCCATCATTCAAATCGTAAGAGTAATCTTGCGACAAATGTTAGCATGTTTCGACATTTACAAAAGAGAAAGGAAAATCAACTGGAAGAAGGCAATTGGATTCTTACCGTTTTTAGCAAAGACCATGGTATTACATGGACACTCAAACGATATCCACAAGATAAAAAGATTAGTGGAAATCCTAACTAAAATGAATGGTACTGATGAAGAAGTTGGACGGAAATTTAAAACAATAATGAGATTAGAAGCCGAGAAAACCAGAATGAAATGACAGAAAATGAGCAACTGGAAACGATGGATGAACTTCAAAGATGACAGCAACGATAACAGCGACAATGATGAAAACCAAGGAGGAACGCAGATGCTAACTCAAGAGCAACTCAAACAATGGGAAAATCGAAAGACAAGACATGGTGGACATTACAATCATCCACCACCAGTATATGAATGTCTAAAGAGAGCAACAACATCAGCAGAGAGAAACGCACCAGTAGAAAGACACGTACCGACACCAAGATCAACAACATTACGAAACATTTATCCAGTACCATACGAACCAAATTGGGCAGACTTAGCACCAAGAACTAGCCAAAGATCAAGAAGTGTGGATCAAGACCCAGAAACTCGAACTATAGCTATGTTACAAACGTTAGCCGGACCAACATTAACGGTACCCATAGAAATAAATGGGGTAGAGATAAAAGCAATGATCGATACCGGAGCAAACATCTCAGCAATAAAAATGGATAAAATACCCGGAAAATTGTGGCCATGTATAGAAGAAGCTAACATGGATGTAATAACTTGCAGCAAAGAATTAGTAGCAGTCATCGGAAAAATCTGGTCAATAATCGAATATAAAAATGTAAAAATCAATACGTACCTAGCAGTCATCAGGAGACTAAGCGCAGATTGTATAATTGGAACAGATCTCATGCCAGAATTATTAAAAGAGATAATAATAGATCTAGGATCAACGGAGTTGAGAGATAAAACTGGACGAATATGTATGCTGAAATCAGAAGTGAGATGCTCAGAGAAAATAGTAGTGCCAGGGCGCACACAAATGATTTGTTACGTGAAAGTGAACGAGGAAACTAGAGGTGAAATGATTTTCGAACCTAATCAAAAATTTGAGAAAAAGAAAGAACTGCCATTAGCCAGAGAGATAGTATATGTAAACGACAAAAGTGAAATACCAATCAACATTACTAACTTCGATGAGGAAGACAAAGTCATTTACGAGAACGAAAGATTAGGAAAACTAACACCGATGATGGACATCGAACTTCCAACAACAAAAACTGAAGGAACTGAGGAGGAATTATGGACAATCGACAGTCAGCTACTAAACGAAACTGAAAAAGAGCAATTACAAAAACTGCTAATGGAATTCAAAGATATATTTGCAGCATCTGACTTAGATCTCGGTACAAGTGATGTGACGCAACACACGATACCATTAACAGACGATACCCCAATAACACTACGACCATATCGATTGGCAGAAGCTCAAAAATCAGTAGCAGAAAAAGAAGTTCAGAAGATGTTAGACGCAGGAGTGATCGAACCAAGTTGTTCGCCATGGCAATTCCCAGTGGTCATGGTAAAGAAAAAAGACGGAACACAACGGTTCTGTATAGATTATCGACGACTCAATGCAGTAACAAAACGAGATACATACCCGTTACCGGATATAAATGAGATGTTACAAACGTTACACGGAGCAGCTTATTTTACATCATTAGATCTAAAAAGTGGTTATTGGCAAATAAAAGTCAAAGAGGAGGATAGAGAGAAGACTGCGTTTACTATCGGGAAAGATCTATATCAATTCAAGAAAATGCCTTTCGGATTAACTAACGCACCAGCTTCATTCCAGAGATGCATGAACTTCGTAACTCACGGCATCAAACAATGTATGGTATATATTGATGATTTATTGATTTATTCTAGCACCTTCGAGCAACATCTGAAAGACATCCGCAACGTATTCGTTCGACTGAGACAATGGAAATTGAAATTTAAACCATCTAAATGCGATTGGGCAAAAGAAAAAGTCACCTTCTTAGGACACATTGTGTCGGCAAAAGGCAAAGAACCAGACCGAGAAACATCGAAAAGATAAAGAATTGCCCTATACCAAAAACAGTCACACAAGTGCAAGAATTCTTAGGCTTATGTGGATACTACCGAAAGTTCATCAAGAGCTATGCAACTATTGCGAAACCAATACAAGAATTAACCAAAAAAGATACCCCGTTTATATGGGAAAAGGAACAGCAAACAGCCTTCGAAACACTCAGAGATAAACTAATATCAGCACCAATACTCATACACCAAGATTTCAAGAAACCGTTTTTGTTAGCGACAGACGCAAGCGGATACGCATCTGGAGCAGTCCTAGGACAATGGGACGATGAGAAAAGAGAACGAGTTATTGGATATTACAGTCGAACATTCAAGAAACATGAAAAGAACTACTCAGTGACTGAAAGAGAGGCATTAGCAATAATTCAAGCTATTAAACATTTCAAATATTTATTATGGGGTCACGAGATAAATATCACTACTGATCATCAACCATTAGTATGGTTGGGACAACACAAAGAAGCCTCTAGCAGATTAATGAGATGGGCAATGCAGTTGCAAGAATACTCACCATACATTAAATTCAAATCAGGAAAAGCCAACGCTAACGCAGACTGTATGTCAGGATTTGTATTTGAAGAACTAATGGACCACGATGTGAGACGGATCTGCATGATAATCGCAGAAGATATCGACTTCACAAAATTGAGAAATGAGCAGAAAGAAGACGGGGAGCTAAAAACCATAATCGAATTTATGGAAACTAATGACATGAAAATCTTCGACAACAACAGTAAACTAAGAGAGCATATGGAGAAACACAGACATCGATATACCATAGAGAAAGGATGGTTATTATTAATGGATGGCGAGAAACGACTCATGTGCTTACCGGAAAGCAGACGAAAAGAAGTGCTGATGCAATACCACGATGGAAAACTTGGAGGACACATGTCAGCAAAAAAGACGAAAGCAAGATTACGCCAAAAATATTATTGGCCAAATATCGGAGAAGACGTAAAAGGATGGATAAAGAATTGTCTGATATGTGCAACCAGAAAAAGCACAGGAAGTAAACTGAAAGCACCACTAAAGCCAATGCCAATTCCACCAGAACCAATGACGATGATTGCAATGGATGTAGTAGGACCATTACCAGAAACCAACGATGGAAATATCTACATATTAGTAGTAACCGATTATTTATCAAAATTTCCGGAAGCATTCGCAATACCAGATCAAAAAGCCAGAACAATAGCGAGAATCCTAGTAGAAGAAATATGCTGTAGATACGGAACACCCAAACAGATCCTGACTCATCAAGGAACCAACTTTATGAGCGAAATCATAGAGGAAGTAACAAATTACTTCAGAATTGCGAAGTTGAGAACATCACCATACCATCCACAAACAAATGGACAAACCGAACGATTCAATGGCATATTAATAGAAATGATGTCAAATTATGTAAGCAGACACCAAAAAGATTGGGATAGATATATAAATCTATGCCTGATGGCCTATAGAATGTCAATACATTCAGCTACAAAAATGAGTCCATTCAAATTAATGTACGGCAGAGAATGTAACATGCCGATAGACTTGGAATATCAACCGCCGATATCACAGTATATGGAAATTGATGATTATGTAACAGGATTCAAAGAGCGAATGCAAGAGATCTGGAAAACGGCAGGTATGAATATTAGATTTAATCAAGAAAGCTATAAAGAATTGCACGATAAAAAGCGAGACGTATGTGAGCATAACTTTCAGGTCGGAGAATAGGTAATAATCGCGACGCCAGAAATTATCCCAGGAGAAGAAAGAAAACTACAAAGAAGTGGTAAAGGACCTTATGAGATAATGTACGTAAACGAGAATAATGCTCGAGTTAAATTGGTCAACAACCCACTCACTAGACCTATTTACGTAAACGTAAGTAGATGCAAAGCGATACCTAAAACAATAAAAAAAGAACCAGAGAATCGAGGTATGCAAACCAGATCACAAACCCAACAGTTGAGTATAAACGGACTAACGATGAGTCGAAAAATAGAAGCAACATCAAATAATATTGTAAAGGAACCTAAACCAGATGAAGCTAAATTAACTCTAAACGCGACCCAAGATAATGTAGACAAGATGGATATAATAGTAAAAGCCATCAGAAAAATAATGCCAGAATGGGTCGAAGGAAAAGGATGGATGAGAATAGTAAACAAAGCGGGAAAAATCGCAATGGATTACGCTAAAGGAGCTAGAAGTCCACCAGAAATGGACCGCATCAAAGAAAGTATACCCATGATCTTCACCATGGCAGATGTAGAAGGGAACGTACCTTTACATATTGCAGTACAACACAGAAACACTCAAAGGATAATAGATATAATCCAACTTATGCGGAAATGCGGACACACCTCAAATATACCAAACGAAGAGGGACAAACAACATTATTATTCGCGGTTGCAGCAGATGTTTCTACAACAGTTCTGAGAGAACTACAAAAGACAGGATCATCGTTTAAAGAAAAAGACAATGGAGAAAATAATGTAATACATTATGCACTGAAATCCAGACAGGCAAGTGCAATAAAGTTTATAACCAGTAATGCGACAATTAGAGAAAGAGAAATGATGGGTAAAACAATTCAAAAATTATGGGAAGCTATCGATGCCAAACAAGACGAAGCAGCAGCCAATCTGATGAAATGGACCTATGAAGGCTCATCACTTAAAGTATTCGATTTAAACTATATGGTAAGAAACCGGAACGTTCTACTGAAAGAAACAATATATGCTCACTATCCATTCCCAAAGACGATAAAAGCAATGTTGAAATGGGAAAGACTGGAATTCACCAATCATCCAAAGGAAGCAATACGAATCGGAGATAGAAAGGAACAACTGTTGATGATAATACACAGATGGCATTGAAAGCAAATAAGATTTCAAGCGAGCAAACAAGAGATAAAAGAGATGGACGATATAAAAGCGAGAATAATAAAAGTATATGAGGAAATTATTGAAGTAATAAATGTCGAGGACGACATTTCAAAGGAAACCCCGGATGGAAATAATAATGGGGAAGGAGGTGATGACAGCAGCAAAAACCAAGACGATCAAAATACTGGACCAAATACTAAAGACAAAAATAAATCCGCACAACAAGAGAAAAAGGAATCATCCAACAAGGAACGTCAAGAAACGAGCAACGACAACAACGAGAGAAAACAAAACCAAGGGATGCTGTTACACAATAGAAAGATACTACAACAAAGAAAAATCAAAACCGACCGACCCTGCTACAGAAAATAATGATATTGATTACGTCCATCAAGTTAACGGAAGCCGACGAAAACATCACGAAGGAAATGAAATCGTTCAGAATACGAACAATAAATGATAAGCAAAGGAATATGCTTACAACTGACGATGAATACAAGCACAAGTTGTCAATTCGACTCAATAGGAAAACCAGGAAAGATGGAAATACGATCCGAAAACTCATCATCATGTCAGACCACCAAAGACGTATGTAGAGATGCTACAAAAGATAGGAACGTAAGAATCCAAGTAGAACCAGGGATAGGCAAACTACGAATATTAAACAGAGGAATAGAAACAATTGAACAAGTATGTATACAAAATAAAATTATCGATTGTTGGAAAATGAATATGAAAGCGGGAAAGAAATGCGAATGGGATAGCCTGGAAGGAAATGCAGAATTTATAATATGTGCCAACAACGACATAATAATAACTTGCACATTAACCAAAACCCTGGGAGAGAAATTCACAACACCAAAAGAAGAGCCATATCAACGTCGAGCACGAGAAAATAAAGAAATAATAATAAAAGTGGAATCAAACCCAAAGAGTGGAGAGGAAATAATAGTTGAAAATATGGGTAAAGAACCCATCACAAAAGTCTGTATATTTGAAACCAAAAAGAACGGAACGATGAACGAAAGAATTAAATGCCAATCAAATGAAGATATCAAAAATCAAAAATACCGCATTCCAACTAAAAGGAAACGTGGAAAGTATATAGTACACGTTCAGAAAGGAAGAGATGATTACTGGAAATCAATAACAAGAAAACTACTAAAATCAACCACGACGAAACATCCAGAAAAAGAAACAAAAGAGGAACCGTATCAACGTCAGATCAGAGAAAGCAAAGCAGTAATAATAAACATAGAGTCAAATGCGGCAAATGAAGAAGAAATAGTAATAGAGAACACAGGTGAAAAACCTATCACAAAAATCTGCATATACGAACCTAAAGGAAATGAAACAGTAAACAAAAGAATACAATGCGAAACAAGCAAAACTATGAAGAATCAAAAATATCGTATCCCAACGAAAAGAAAACTTGGAAAATATGTAATAAATATCCAAAAAGGGAACCCATGAACATTGGAGAACGATAACAAGGAAACCACCCAAGTCAAATGCGACAGATCAACCTATAACAAAACAATCTGAGAGAAAACCAAGTAACGAGACATGGCAAAAAGGAATTCTCATGGATGACAGCCACCTTTCAATTCACGAAGCATTACAACTCCATAAAGCACTCAAAAATGTACAACCAAAAGAAAGAATAATGGAGACAACCAATGCAAGAGAAAACACAACTATGCAGCCTAATGAAAAGAATTACATGATTAAAATGATCTGGATAACAACAGCGGTAGTAAGCAGCATAGTAATGCTGATAATAATTCAACTAGTGAGAACTACGAAATGCAGCAAGAAACCAACGAAGAGAAGATTATGGCCAGCAGTAGAAAAATTCAATTATGATATCGAATTAGGACAATACGAGGCAGAAAGAACCGAAGAATATGAAATCATAGGAAATTCTAGTACGAGCGGACTCTGGTTAAAAGAACCGCCCATTATCGAAGCACAACAATGGTCCAATGAATTTGATATATACCAGATAATGAATGAGAAATACGGGGATATGCGGACACTGCGTATAGAGTCCCCGGAGACGATGGTGTAAAACCAAGAAAAGACGTTGTATATAGTGTAAAATATTATGTAGTATAATAGTAGTAATAGTATGTATATCTATATGTAAATATCGTACAAAATGCGTTAGAGACAATAATCAAACAGAGAAAATGCCGATGAATTAATGATGTATTATAACCAACAGATGAATCCGAATAATGCGAATCAACAAAACCAAGTTAGAATACCACCATTCACAGAAGCAATACAACAACCAGCAACTGCCAATGTACCTATAGAGATAGTAGAATTGGATCATGGAATATACCAAGATCAAGGAATCGAAGCAACATGGAGACGACAATGCGAATTAATGACACTAATAACGAACAATGCGCAAACTCAATAGACAAATACGCATCTAGTATTAACAGAAAGTGTGAACAGAGGTTTACAACAAGCCATAAGACTGGAAGAGCAACAGAGAACAATACTACAATTACAGAGAATAAATGAACAATTAGCAGATCAAATTAGATGGCAAGCTGATGAAATTAGAAGATTACGTAACAACCAGCAGCATGTAGATCCAGCAAGTTGGGTGGAATGGATAGCATCGATGCCAGAATTCACCCCAGAACCGGATTCAACAGTAGAGTAAAAATAAAGCGTACCTTGTAAATATGTAAAAATAAAACGACAGAAGTAAAGCAACGTCAAGTAATTGAAAATATTTGTAGACATGCAGACAATCATCGAGAGAATAAGAGGAAGCGAGAATCCATCAGAAGCTACGAGACGAATAATGAAAGATAAAATTAGAGTAGTAAACGATATAAAGGAAAGACTAAAATGTTGTAAATGCAAAGAATTACTGATTGGAGCGAGACAGACGAAATGCGGATGCAGAATATGCACAGATTGTACGATAAAAGTAATAGAAGCAAAAATGTTAAAATGCCCTGGATGCGACGAAACGTTCGAAAGAGATGAAGACCCCACAACAACGGATAAGGCCACCAACAAAGAAATCAATAACCTATTAGTTCAATGCCGAGTAAAGGAATGCGAATGGAAAGGACTTATGAAGGAAGCCGAAAGTCACACAAATGAATGTGAATATAACGAGATATTATGCAAAAGATGCCAAACCATCACAACAAAAAAGACTATGAGAGAACACCATAAAGTGTGCATCAAGAGAGAGGAAAAATGCGAATTCTGTGGAGTTATCGACGAATGGATAAAAATAGAAATGGAACATCGGAATCCGAAAGAGGAACAAATATGCGATCTATACGAAGGAATATGCGCAAACAACTGCGACAAGAAAGATAAAGTCAAACTAAAGGAACACTGGAACGAATGTAGCGGCAAATCAGTCAAGTGCCCGCTAGAATTATTCAATTGTCAAGCACAACTACCAATTGCGGAAATGCAAAAACATATGATAGAGAACAGTATCGAGCATACCGAAATCATGATGAAAACGATAAGAATGTTGGCATGGGAAGTAAAAAGCCTACGAACAGAAAATGATGCACTAAAGGCACTAATAAGAGAAAGAGTCCAGAAAGAACTTTGAGAAGAGCCAAGGAAACACACTCAAGAAAATGGCCGAAATGGAAAAGAAAATGCAACAGATGACCAACAGCATAAAGGAATTAGAAACAACCAGCTTTGTAGCCAGAAAACATACGACAACACCATTTATATGGAAAATAACCGAATTCGCAGAGAAACTTCAGAGAGCAAAAGATGGAACACAGAGAATTCTAGACAGTCCACCAATATATAGTTGGGAAAACGGATATAAATTGGGCATTAGACTATATCCAAATGGGGATGGAAATGCAACAGGCACCCATATCAGTGTCTTCGTCAGAGTAGGAAGAGGAGATTATGATGAATTATTAACATGGCCTTTTAAAATAAATATGATATTAACAATGAAAGGACAAGAGGACTATCGTAACCCAATCAGAACAGGAAATGAACCACAGATAGGAAGACCAACAAACGACTGGAATACAGCAATTGGTACACCACGTTTTTATGCGCAACAACGATTAAGAGGAGAAGGATTCTTGCGAGAAGATAATTTGTATATAAAATTAGAAGTAGAGAAGCCGGACAAGACGTTGTAAAGAGAAAAAGAAAGTGTAAATAAAATGTAAATAAAATAATAAAAATCTAATAAAAATAAAAAAAAATTACAAATAATCAGAAAAATCAGAAAAACAAAAATTCAAAAAATAATGACGATATTTAGATGGCAAGCGGAATCAGCGAAGAGATAACAATACAGATGAGAGAAGGACCAGATTTGATATGGACGAGACTATGGAAAAAACCGGAAGAGGAAGAGAAAGTTAATACACTAGCAGCAGCAATTATATACTATAAAGACTACGACGGAACAAGACGGCCAACGCGAATCATAAAAGCGATATACTCACAAATGAGAGTGAGAGACGAGCAGCTGAGAAAAGAGGAACAAAGATATTTAACATTTAAAGATAATAAAGTATTTACCGACCGGCAAAGCAAAGAAATGGCTGCAGAAGGATTTTATTTTACGGGAACGCCAGAACTACCAGACGAAGTAACATGCATCTATTGCAAAGGGAAACTCGCAAAATAGGAAAAGGGAGAGACGGCAAAACGAGAACACCTGAGGAAATTTTCAACCTGCCCATTTAGAATTAATATTGATGTCAGAAACCAAGCGATGAACAGATTAGAAGGACTTCGACAATCAGAAGTAGACAAAGATGAAAAGGGAGGCGAGAAAAAGATAACGATAATAAAGAGTTTCGAAGATCCAACAGAATTAATATGGGAAAAAGAGACCATAAAGAGAACATTCGAAGAGAGAATTAAAACTTTCAAAGGAAACCCAAGGGCAGCAGAATTTGCGAGTCAAGGATATTGCCAAACAGCAAGAGGAATAATGTGCGAAGGATGCAAAAATCAACAGCCAATACCAGATCAGAATGTCCAAAAGCAAAAGCATAAAGGAAAATGTATGTACAAACAGGAAAAAGAGTCAAAGAATATAGAAATAATAATTACCAACCAGCAAGTGGAAGATATCTTAGATCGACCAAAAACGAGAACCATAATGTTATTATCAGGAGTAGAAACTCAAAAAATGAGAAAAATAATCAAGGAAAGGTTAGCTAATAATTTGGAATGGTACGACTCGACACAAGCAATAATCCGAGCAATCAAGCGATATCAAGAGAAACCTAAAGAAAATTGTGACAAATCAATGATAAAAGAAGCTATTTTGGAGCAGTATCAATGCGTAACATTTTGGCAGAAACATGTCGAAATAACTTATATTCCTTGCGGACATATGGTTACATGTGAAGCATGTGGGTTAAAAGTTGATATATGTCCAGTATGTAGAAAGCCAATCATCGGGCGGATCAAAGGATTCCGTTTCGCTGATCAGTAAATGGGGAACGAGAGCAACGTGTAAAAATGTAAATAAAGATAAACGTAAAAACAAAAATTATAAAAAATCAAAAATTACGAGATACGATGTAAATGATGATGTAAATTATGATAAAATTTTGATATGATTGAAAAGAGAGAATAATCGATATTAATATTCAGAAAACAATTATGAATCCGAACGAGACAGAAAAGCAATTGACAAAAGAAGTTGTAACAGAGGAGGAAGAGCTAAAACCAGCAATCAAAGATCAACCAGAGTCAATAAAAGTAACAAGCGAAAAAGTAGAATTATGGAGACAAAGAACGCTGCAACTAAAAGAAATGCTACTAATCGCAGAAGAGGAATTAGTACAAGAAACTTTAAAAACAAAAATGATGAGAGAAAAGTGGGAAAAACAAATAGAACAAAGAACAACTTATCCAGAAGGAAAGGAGAAAACGTACCAAGAGCGAGAAGAGGAACTGATGAAGGAGTTTATGCTAAAGCAAACTAGAATAAAAAACCAAAGAAAAGAGATACGAGCCCTAGAGCAAGAGAAGCAAGATAAACAAACTGAAATAGAAAGATTGCGAGAAGTGATAAAAGATAAAGAAGCAGAGATACAAGAAGAAGGAGAGGAGACTATAAAAATTATACAGCAAATGCAGGAAGAAATTGGACAAATTAGCACTCAATACCGAATAGAAAAGACCAAGAGGACGAGTATGGAACAAGCCAAAGAATAGGCAAAACGTCAAGCACTTCAATGGAAAGCCAAATGGACGGAAGATAGAGAACACTCAAGAAGTAATTTGGAAGCACGAATTAGACACTATATTCAGCAAATAGCCGAAGAAGAAGATAGAACAAGAGCTTACAAAGCCAAATGGGAGAACGCGAAGATAGAAATCAATAAACTGAGAAATCAAGGGCCAAAACCATCAAGAAAAATAAGAGAGCCCAAAGACGACAGACAAGAAAGAATGGCGATCCAAGCAACAAGAGAAGCAAGAAAGTGGAAAGACAAGTATAAGTTGTCAAGAATCGAGAATGCGATGCAATGGGAACACATACAAAAACAAGATCACGAAATAGTATGGCAACAAACTAGAATAAAGGAGATGCTAATAGAACAAGAAAAGACTCTTAAACAGAGACAAATACAACAAATAAAAACGGAAGACAAAGAAAAGTGAATCAAACTAGAAGCAAGAAAATGGAAGGACCAGTACCAAGAAGCCAAGAAAGAATTAAGATTGCTACCCAAAAGGATATTAAATATGGAAGATTGGGAGTTATGGGAACAAGTTGAAGTGCAAAAGCAAACAATCGAGGAACTAAACAAGCAAGTCCAAACCCTGGAATTTCGGGAGAAAATCAGACAAGGCACAATAAGAAGGCTCAGGAGACACGAAAAGGAATACGAACAACAATTCAACGAAATAGACAAGAGAGCAGCAGAAACGAGAAATCAACTCACAGACGAAAAACGACAAAACCAACAACTAAACGAGAAAATAATAGAACTCCAACAGGATGTGAACGGAAACCGAGGAGTTGCGGTATTTAAAGAAATTCAGCTGAGACATCAACGCGAAGTCAATGAACAGTTGAAAGGACAAGTCGAAGCGGAAATAAAAACGATAAAGCAAGGGTATGAGGAAAATGAGCTGAACCTGAGAAAAGATATTGAAAAGCTAAAAGCGTTAGAAAACACGCATCGAAGAGATACAAATATCAAACACTCTACGAGAAGAGGTAAATACCTTACAAAACCGACCACCAATCTTGCTCATGCCGTTATACCCGACGGAATTACCAACCCAAGTACCCGCCGAACCCGACGAAGGATTCGGAGAGACGGACGAAACGATAGTATAAACTTAAAGAAAAAATTGTAAAAAGTGTAAAAACATAATAAAAATAATAAAAACAATAAAAACAAAATTAGTAATCGATGTATATTTAGCATGAATTCGAATGAAATAGAAATCCGAATGAATCTAGAAGACGGAGAATGCATACCAAGCCTAATTCGATTAGTGGAACCAATCGAGCAAGACCCACTGAGGTATTATAGTAAAAGATGGAGAGCCGAAAGAAAAGAATGGCAAGAGTTAGTGGAGGAACAAGAATCAGAAATCGCCCGGATAAATCAACAACTAATACAATCAAAACAGTTAGTCAATATGATGAAACGAAAATTAACATCCAGCATGGGAGAAAACAAAGATCAAAAGAGAGCAAATGAACGATTAAGACGAGAATTAGCCGAGATAAAAACTCGTGTAGTATTGGAAGATTATTGGAAAACCGAAGCAGAACGAATGAGAGACAGCAGAAAAAGCGAACAAAGATATGTAATACAACTAGAAGATAGTTGTAAAGAAGCCAGAGAAATAAAAGAAAGTCATCAACAAGCTCAAGATGAGATTAAAGGGTTAACAGAACAACTCCAGGAGGCAAAACGAAAGCTAGAAAAGCAAACAGCCAAACGAATAACCGGTAAGCGCCAACTCAAAAGAACACAAACAAAAGAAAGGAATCTTCGAATGAAAATCCATAATCAACAAACTAAAAGAACTCCCAAAACTAACCGAGCGATTAATAAAAGCCCAAATCTTAATAATGAGATTTTCAGAAAGCAGGACTAAAGAGGAGTGCGAGATACACTCAACTATGGAAAAAGAGAAAGAGTAAAAAGGGCTAAACTCCACTGTAAATAAATGAAACAACCTTGTAAATAAACATAAAATTGATTATTATATATCGAAAATAGAAGTCATGAACCCAAAACTGTGGATAATGATAATAATAGTGATGAGAGAGTGCAATACTGAAAACCCGTTGGAGAAATGCGAGAAAACCCAACCCTTCAGAAGAGAAGACAGTACTTGTGCCGATTTCAAAGAAATTTGCAGAAACCCCGACAACGAGGAATGTCAACAGATAAACCTCCAATGTATACAATGCCCCACAAAAGAGAACAAGGACGAATTGAAACAGAATATCGAGAAAACCCAAGCAATGGTACAAATCCTATTGAAAAATAATGAAGAAATAACCACTATAAAAAATGAGAACCGAGAGATAAAGAAAACCCTAGAAATCATCACCAGACAAATTCAAAGAAAAGCCAAAGCGAATCCCAATAACAAACCAATCCAAGAAATTCAAAAAATCGTCCTATCCATCACCAAGCAACGAGGAAAACAAATTGAACAGAAAAATGAACCTGGTACAACAACCCTATCAATAGAACTTATACTACCAATTAGTATAATATCCAACATGATACTCTTAATATGCTGTCTCATCCTCGGCCTAACAAAAAACAAACAAAGGCAAAATACCCAAATTCAGAAATTCAGAAGAATGTTCATCCAAATACGAAAAAGCAATCAAACCCACGAAACTTCAAAACTCTCGCATATTCCCATCAATCATCCTTCAAGATCAACTCAAAGAGAAATCCAGCTCGAAAGTGAAACCCAAGCCGTCAGTGATTCATTCGAAACTAAATATAACTGAATTACAGTAACTACTATTGATTTGAACTGATCCTATAAACTTACATTGATATTAAAACTGAACTATACAATTGTTATTTGATTATGTACCGTAGCCGGACCTTAAGTCCATCTTTACCTTGATGATTAACTTTACCGTAGATATTTTTATGAATGTGAATGTTGAAAATGACAATGTAGATATCATTTTGAAAAGACAATTGAAATTGCGGGTCGCAATTTTATGGACCCCCGAGTGTTTTATGTTGGGCCAGAACGTAAACGGCCTTGAGGAATGTTTAAATGGATCGGTAACACACACGCAAATATAACATGCAAATTTAAATAAACCCATTGAAACATCAATTAAACCCTATCAAATATGAGAAAAAGAGAATTAAATATAAAATAATAAACATAAAAATAAATTAAAATAATAACAAAACGCACCAAAATTCGCACGATACAAACACAAACATAACAAGAAAACACAACAAATTCGATGAAATTGAAAAATTAATAAAAGTTCATGAAAATGAAACTTAAATCAAAAGATTTGAATTAGTAATAATTCAATAAAAATTCTAAATGAAAAATTATTAAAATAAATCAAAAAATAATAAAATTAAAGAATAGAATTCACTAGAAAATAACAAGGTCGAATTTTGTTTTACTGCATCAAATTTAACATTCGAGGTTAGGGACAGAAAATAGGTATAAATACTGATCCATTTTCACATTAAATTTAACCGTTTTTCAAACACACCGTTTTTGAAACCTTAAAACCATTTTAAAAACCATTTTTCAAATTACTTTGGAAATCTTATTTTTAGGTGAGAAATGTTTAGTTTGGAGCCCTCTCTCCATGTCACATCCTTGCAACCTCGGTAGAGCTCTGCTTGGATGTCGGCGTGGGGGAAGATGTATTTTTATTTTATTTATGCAATATTATGAAATTTTTATTTTATGGATTGAAATGGAGGGTAATTTATGTTTATTTGTTTAATAAATATTATTAATATTGATGAACTGTTTTTACATGTCTAATAAATAAATAAATCTGTCGAAATTTTTCCGGCCCACAGCCAATACATAATGCAAGACAGTAAAATCTACATAGTACAGATTTGTGTAAGAGCGTGGAAAATCGCCAATGATATGTACCCGTGAAGACCTAGCGTGCGGAACGCAGGGGTCGTAACGTCAATATTATCCCTATAGATGAAACGAGAAATAAGGAAGAAGTCTCCGACTCCTTCCTCGTTTCTCATTTCTGTAAAATCGACCTAAATTTATATTACACACGGCTCAAAATCATCACACCGAGTAGTCCAGTAGGCACTCAGTAAATATAATATAAACATAAAGTGCGCTTAAGGCCTATTAAAGGGAAGGGTACGGGAATAAATTAAATTGAAGTCGTTGATATAACTACATTGAATTAATAGTTTGAAATAAATTAGATAAAAATCATTGGTATAATTAAATTGATTCTTATTTGGGACTAGATTAGTAGAAATTTTCGAATGAATAATTCAATGATTCAGTTAAATTAAATTACAAATTAAAATAACTATTGATTATAGATAAAGTAACAATTAAAGTATTTTTATGGCTTAAAATTAGAGTAAGTATTGAATAATTCATTCGTCAAATTCTTACAATTTACTAGAAGTACAGTGATTAAATTAGTATAACTTATTGATGAAAAGTAGAGCGATGACGAATAATTTCGGCGAGTAAATTCGTATAACCCATTTGCAATAAGAATGTAGTAATCATTGAGTGAAAACAAACAATTCATGAATCAAATTATCATAATTTACCGATTAAAATTAGAGTAGTGATCAATAATTTCTTTGACTAAATTAGTATAATTCATTTTAATAACGTTAAAGAAATCATTAAGTGAGGACAAGTAATGTATCGTTTAAGTAAATTAATTTATTGATAACCATTAAAATGATTAGTAATTAAATTCATTGATTGCCAATACCAAAATTCCCACTTAAAAGTAAAGCAATTCGTTAAATTAAAAGTGAAGTAACTCATTGATGAAAAGTGAATTAATCCCTTAATTGGAACTAAAGTAATGATTAAATAAAGTAGCCCTTAGATTAGAATAAAGCAGTTTATTGAATAAATTAACTAGTTGGTTAGAAGAAAGATAAACGAGTCAATCTATCGATGAAAATAGGTACGAATAAATCAACAACCCGCTTAAAAATGTAGGAAAATTGGCGTCATAAATAAGGTTAATACCACATTAAGGTGAATCAAAATAATCGGAATTTAGACTAATGAATAAATTAAATCAACAAACAAAAACTTTATAAATTACAAAAAGTTAATCATAAAAAATTACAAAACATAGATAAGGCTTACTGCCAATTGTCGATAATGCATAATAAAATAATTTCAGACCAAGTAACAAAATAAGCGTCCCAAAACAATAAATTCCAGAGATAGACACTTGTACAGAGAGGTAGTTCGTCGTAGTCCGCAATGAAAATAAGCAGGTTACTCAAAAAAAATTTGTCGATAAAGGTGCTAAAAAATAACTAAAATATTAAATTACCCAAATCGATCCACGGTACGGCGGCGAATCCATCTATCGTAATATTGTGAATTAAAATAATCCGTGAATAATATAAACCGGATGCGATATTAGAGATTAAAGTTAACAGGTATCTGTGATATTAGGCGATCCGACCGGAAAATGCGAATTCGCGTGATTAGAGATTTTCCGTCGACATTGGGTATGGAATCAACTGCTAGTAATATAAACACCAACGTAACCATAGTGGAAGCGGATATTCCACATCAATTCAATGCGTCCACGAAAGCGGATATCCTATTTCGAAAATTCGAAATTTAATTAAATTAAGGCCAACAGCATGCAATCGCAAATCTTGAAGTTAATTTAACAAATATTATATATTGATAACATTTAAAAACCCCATAATGATAACCGCTTTGAATTCAGATTAGCTAACATTATATGCCTAATAAATTTGAACCACCCGCAAATAAATAACAACACTTCATACCCATTAGATTTTTAAAGATTGACTCTAACAAATTTTAGCCCTAAGTATACCATAGACGATAATTTAATGTTGACAAAGGACAATGCTAGGCGGTTAGGAACTGCTGAATGAATTCTAACAAACCCCGATATTATACTCTTACTAGTCGTTACTTGATAGACGTTAAATATCTAGTAGATCGTCGATTCCGACTCACTCATTAATATAGTAGTATAATTACCCCCAGCGTCTTACGGTGAGCGCAACCACTGAAAGGGAATATATAGGAGTGCTGTGATGAAAGAGTTTTTAACTAAATAACTTCCCCAAGGACTCGTAGATGCACAGCCTATTCAATTTGCAGAAGCTTGTAGTAATGATTAGCGCTAACCGCGTTCGATAAGTTTAACTTTTGATAGGCCCAATGGTAACAACCTAGTCATTAGTGAGTCTAGTACAAAAATTCGAGCGAACTATTTAAATAAACTGCTTTTCATCCCTGTACGCAAGTAGCTGATCTTGATGCATTTTAGAAAAGGATATGCCGCTCGAATGGACTGATACTCAAGTACCCGATGAACGATGTCGGAAGGAATCACCTCCAAAAGCAGAAATCTTCAAGGAAATTCGATAACCGTGGCCGTACCCCACTACTTGGAGGTTACTGGGCCTAAACAGCGACCCGTGTGGACTCGCCGGACAGCAATAACCTGCAGCGGAATCTTATACCCATGCGCGGAATCTCCTCACCCAATGGGAACGGATGCAGGAACAGGTGGATCTACAGGTGGTTAAGGCGAGGATGTATCTCGCAAATGTGGAAGAAGACATCCTCGCCGGACGGATTGCAGAAGCCTACCCACCTCGCCCAGTCCGCGATACTCGACGCCCATACCCCGTGGTTCCTCCAAAAAAGAATCTAAAGAGGTCGTTCAACGGAGAATAGTGATCCCTAAAACACTAACAATAAATATGATTAGGTTTTATTTGAAAAAAAGAAATGTTTGTTATTCTGTCCTTTCGTTTTTAATCGTTTGCCTGAGTAGACCCGTTTAATAATTATGTTTATGATAAATTATAAATACAGATTGTAAATCATTAGAGTAAAATTTAACGATCTTGCTCATTTGTAGTTATGACCACCATCCAAATCTTACAGACTGAACTAACTCGCGTGAGGAACGCGAATGCGGATCTTCTCCATCAAATTATCCAGATGACTAAAGAGGTACAGCAGATCAAAGCGACGTGGTCGGATCCGAAAAAAGTAAAAGCATTATACCTCAGGCTAACTGCAGCACAGAAAGGTTGGGCGGAAGAGCGACAGCTCAATCAGAGCCTGCGCACCCAAATCAGGGGACTAGAAGTCGCCCTAGCAGTCTGTCGGGAAGGGGAAGCGGTCACATACCCGCTCATCTTCGCCCCGTCCCAGGTGCCACATACAATTCCTCAGTCCACCAATCAGGCCGTCACTCCATCAAATAATCGTCGGCCGGGACGCAAGGAGCGTGCCCGACGCCGAGCAGCTCAACCTCCAAAACCATCCATTTGACTCTTGATAACTATATATTTTTGTTGAATTCAATAAAGTAGTTGTACTGGTAGTTAGATTATTTCCTAGATGCACTTACGTACAAGTATTATTATGGATACTCGCATCGCAGTTTCAAACCATCTCTCCACATTCGATCATGAATTCTCTTACACAGGGGACAGAGCTAAGCGAGCATAAGTCTTCTATCGACAGCTCGTGAACCCGAGGGTTGTACGAGCAATTACAGTACTAGCGATAATACTCAATTTTTGCGGACAATCCACCACTTGAACACATTTCCAACGTTGCTTAGCAACGGGTGCCAAGTGACAGTTAGTATCATTTTGTATGGCGTTACTGGGGCGACCTCAGGTTAATTCAAACAAATAACGAAACCCTGTAACCCACCAAATGATTAAAATGAAAAAAATTATTAACTGTTAGTAACTTCATCATTAATAATTCTTTAATACGATAATCCTGCATTCGTTTGCAAATAACATCCTGCACTATCTCTTTTTTCGACATACTCGAATCATAACTCCTCATAACTACTTAACTCCTCTGACTCCCTCGACATTAACACTCACATTTCCAATCCTTTGTAATCGATCTTGTGTATGCGCCTGAGATAAAGTTTTCTCACTATCTTTCAAGTTTACCGTTAAATATTAGCACAAATTATAGTTTGAGGCATAATTATCCGAAACTTGCTTTCCTATTTATCATTTCATAATTTAATTTAGACAACATTAGTTTCGATATCTAATTAAAAGATTTTAAATACTATAATTTAGAAATTTCCTGAAAGGAAAATCTTGATTAATAAGGTTTTCTAATCTACATTCTTTAATTTTCAAAATTTTGGGTTAAATCCGCTGAATTACTATTGGTGGGTTACTGGGTACTATTGTTTGTTTTAATCATACCGTGGTTACCCAGGTAACGTCATATAAGTATTTTTTTGCTACCACCCGGCACCCGTTGCTACGCAACGTTGGAACTGTGTTCGAGTGGGTAGATCGTCCGGAAAAATTAAGCGCTATTACTAATGCTGTAATTGACCGAACGATCTCCGGGTCCAACGAGCTGTCGATAGAAGACTTGTGCTCGATTTTGATTTTTGGTCCCCTTATATTGTAAATGCCTTCGCTCGTACTCATAATTTTCGCGCAAGCTTCTCGTTCAGGCGGTGCAATGTCCTCGTGCTACCTCTGTGGGTTGACACTTATCAAACCTTTGAAGATATCGTCTTAAATAACAAGAAATATATATTTTATAAAATAAACACATTTTATAAGTTAATTAGGCCTTATTTAATAATCGAGCGGCTCGACGTTTAGCCCGCTCCTTTCGCCCAGGTCGGTAGCTGTTTGCGTTTGGAGTAACCTTTGAATCCGTGGCCGCCGTCTCTAGGTAGGCCAGTTGGGCAGGGGCAAAGACAAGGGGGTAAGTTACTGCTGCCCCTTCCTGGCAGGCTGACAATGCGACCTCCAGACCCCTTATTTGTGTCCGCAAGCTTTGATTCAACTGTCTTTCATCCGCCCATCCCTTTTGGGCTGCAGTAAGTCTCTGATGAAGCAGTTTTACTTTCTTCGGTTCCATCCATGAGGCTTTGTTTTGTTGTATTTCCCTGGACATCTCGCTAAGTTGAGTGTAGAAATCCTTGTTGAGTTTACGAGAATGTTCTAGTTCCCTTTGCAGAATTTCCAGTGATCCCATCTCTGCAAAATAATGACATTAACTTAGAATCCGCGAATCGTAAATTATTTAAATGTTCATCCAAATCGTTATGATATTAAATTATACAACAAAATTCAAAAACACAAAAAACAAAACGGCTAATTATTTATTAACAATGACGTTTAGTCTCATTAGGGTCACTGTAAAGTTTCCATGTTGGGTTTACTAGCGGAAATCGGGGTTTTGAGGTTGCCCCTCCACATTCTCGTCCGTGGTCGGCTGGGTGAACGGGTATCCGTAATACACAAAGACCGGTCTCTTTGTGTTTCGAATAGGCCTGGAGCTGGGCGGCGGCATGTAATTGTAGGAATCCGCGATCCTACCGGCCGCGATATCATCTTCCACGTTTGCCAGGTATTGTCTGGCCCAGATCACATGGGAGTCGACCCGGCGTTGGTGGTCTTCAAGGCGTGCCAGAAGAGCTCGGGCCCGATCATGAATTTCTTGGGTCGGACTCGGACCGCCTAATTGTCCGCTCTGCATGAACTGTCTCCTAGTATTCTCCACCGTGGGTTTGGCGTTCCGTTGTGTTTCTCTTGGTCGGGGCACATCGGGGTATTTCTTCCGCCAGATGCGTCGCCAATGATCGGCAACGCGCGTGGGGACAAGAACGAGGGCGCTTGATTCGTCTAAAATAGGTTATATAAATATATTCTCGTAGATTTGTAAGGATAATGAAGACGTTATCCAAAGGTCAAGAAAACTTCTCATGGGTTTACTGTATTTAGGAGTATTCCACGGCATGAATTTAACATTATAAACTTGTAATTCATCTGTCGGGCACTCTTATTTACGATCCAATTGATAATATAAAATGATACCGAAATTTGTTAAAATCTATCCGGTTTAAGCTATGTTGAAGTTAAAATAAAAATTACTCGTGTGTAAGTGTCTGGAAGTTCTCTTATTAGAGTTAATAAATATAATGTGCTATCGATATTAAAGGAAGCTTGCGGTTTTTGTTTAAAGTCTCTAATTACTTAGAACAGGTTATATGCTAGGTGACGTAATTCACCGCTACTGGAAGAAATTCTAGCCTTCTTACTCTCTTGAACAAAATGTATTCGCAGTTCACCGTTTTCTTCCAAAGTTGACTTCCGAGAATGTTTTCCATACAAGATCCTCATTTTTAGTTATTCTCTGATCAGGTTTGATTTTTTTGTATATTTTTAAAATTTTGTAGTTAAAATTATCTATTTAATTGAATATATTTGAAAATTCCACACCTGGTTTTGGTTAAGTGAGCGAACATCATAATTTAATGAATCCTAATAATAAATATCCAAGTTAGTGTAATGCTTCAATAATGTCGACCGTATTTGGAGGAAAATTAAGCATATTAAGATTGAAATTCTAATAATCATACCACTGAAGAATAATTACAAGTAATTAAAATACTTAAGGATCCATAAAAATAATTCAAAATAATTAAAGTACCTAAAAATTCATAAACATAATTCAAAATAATTAGAATACCTAAAGATTTCATAGAAATAATTCAAAATAATTAAAATACCTAAAAATTCGTAAATATAATTCAAAATAATTAAAATACCTAAAAATTCGTAAATATAATTCAAAATAATTAAAATACCTAAAGATTTCATAAAAATAATTCAAAATAGTTAAAATTAGGAATCATAAAATTTATGAGACCCAGGTGAAAAATGGTCAATTATTGATTACAAGTCTAAAACGTTTGTCTATTTCGAAATTAAATTAGTGACATCCTAATCGTGATTTAACCAGAAAACATTGTAACATAAATAATTGAATAAGACAATATCAACCTTAATATTTTATATACACCTGTTACAAGTATAGAAGAATATTTGTAGTAAGGGCTATCATAACGGGAGTCGAATAATTTCAAATTAAAATCACGGTTTATTTGCTGAAAAAAAAATATTATAGTAACTAAGCTTGAGCTACTTCATCCTATCCTGGGTATTGGACTTAGTCAGTTTGGCATGATTGGGTTGAGGTTGCAAGGTTTTTTACCTACGGCTTGTACCGTATTAACAGTAAAGTTATGAAATAAATAAAAATATATTTTACTTAATGTCTGCCTTTCGAAATTTAACATGATACTTTCGCCTGCGATCCTGGCCGTTGTGTTCTTTTTCATCGAGTTTTCTTGTCGGTGCATTTCTAATTTGCCTTGTCGGTGCATTTCCAATTTGCTTTTATATTTAAACCTCCAACTATCGAATCGAACTATCCATATCTAATATATAGTTCGGGGTGCCATGTACAGACCCGAGGAGAGAATATGCATGTCTACTAGCAGTGTGTGTTGGAAAGGTCACTCCGTCTGACGTTACCAACTGGATGTTCCGCTCAGTGTGCGTGTTCGCTTAACGGGGGTGCATGCCGCATGCTGCACTGTAGTTGGTGCACGAAGAATAAATATCACTATCGATTAGCGATTCGGCTTGATTAAGCTTGAGCTTGAAAGCTTGGTGTTTTTGGCCAAGCTCGAAGGCTCGGGCTTGACAGGTAAAGCTTGACAAGCTTCGAGCTTAATATATTGCTTATGTACTGTTGCAGATAAGTGATAAAAAATAAATTTTAGTTTAATTTTTTCAACTTCAATCAAAATTTTTAAAAACTTAAAAAGATAAATTTAACGTACAAAAATAATTTGAACTATCCCAAAGTTTCTTGTGATGGAACTGTTGGAATTCTCCTTTTTCAGTTCAACTTCTAGTTTTAATCCGTGTTGTCATAACGTATATTTCATATTTAAATACAATTATGTAAATAGTAGTTGTAAGCCCCTCAATAGAAAATAAATAGTTACTTTCTGGAAGTCGACAAGAAAGGTCGTCTTCATTACTTACAAGCCGTATGGCATTTCCTTTGTCTATATTACTATATAAAACGTTTGGAGTTTAAATGCGTGAAATTATTAAAACCGGCGGCATTTGAGTGATTTCATTACTATTTAAAAGTGAGTAAACATTAGGAAATTGTAAAATAAAGAAGAAATAAAGAAAAAACTTAACCTCATCAGAGTACAAAATTAACTAGAAAAAGTGTATTTGGTATATTTTTTATTCATATAATTGCTAATGAAATATATACATATTTTATTATTTAGACAACATAATGGCATCAAATGAGAAGGAGTCGTGGGTTTGGAAATACTTTATCAAACGAATTGTTAACAGAAATACTGTCGGTGCAAAATGTACAATTTGTAAAAATGAAAAGGATTTAGTTGCTAACACTTCTACTTTGGCTCGTCATCTTACTTCTATTCACAACATTAACATCAAATCGGCTCATCTAGACAGCACAATTATAGCTACGCAGAGAGTTCAAACAAATGTTATTTCGTTTTTGCAGCGAAAAACATTAGAATATCTTATCGCCGAGCTAGCAGCTGTTGATGGTTTTTCAATTCGAGGCATAACAAATTCAAAATTTATTCGCGAAAGCATTACTGCGAAAGGTTATCACTTGCCAAGATGCGAAATTCAAGTCATGGGTCTTGTGCACAAATTTTATGATCAAGTAAAGGAAGCTGGAATACAACAGATTATTGACGATAAATCAGAAAATTTAAAGTTTTCCATTACTCTCGATGAATGGGTTGATGCCACAGCACGGAAATTTTTCAATGTCACATTAAATCGATCACGCAACGGTGTAATTAATCTAGGACTAGTGAGAATAATTCGAAGCTGTACAGCTGAAAAATTATTTGAAGCTGTTAATAATCATTTATTGAGTTTTGGGATCGACTTCACACGCGACATTGTAGCTGCAACTGGTGATGGAGCAAGTACGATGTTGAAATTTGGCAGATTAAGTCCCGTCATATATCAAATCTGTCTTAATCATGCTTTTCATCTGGGCGTCATCAAAACTTTCTATCATAAAAAGGAAAGATAACTTGATATAAATCATGCAATTGAAACTGAAGTTCTTGAGGATAACTTTAATGAAGATGAATATCCTATGGAAGGTGATGAAGACGAAGAATTTTATCTCAACGAAGATATTGAATCAATGTTAGCTTCTGTCCGTAGAATTGTAGTGTTATTCAGACGATCTTCACTCAAAACTGATCTTTTACATAAGAAAATACAAGAACTGAATGTCGTCACTGAAAATGATATCAATGCAGAAATTGAACTTCAAAAGAAACAACATGATGAAAAAGTTAAGCTCCAACTTGATGTGAAGACAAGATGGAATACAATCGTCCACATGATAAGAATTTTCATAAAATATTATGAACCAATTAAAGATGCATTGATAGAGCTGGATGAAGAAAGAATGTTGTATGGTATTAATAAAGAAAACCTTCAAATGCTTATCAACATCCTTACTCCTATTGAATTAGCAGTATTGGAATTAGGAAAGCGAGATGCAACTCTTCGAAAAGCAATGGTTTCCACTGAATTTGTTCGAGATAAAATATCACAAAACACTTCGGCTATTAGTTTGAAATTATTGCAAAATATAAATGAATATATTGATGATAGAATGGATCCAAACCTTTTTCATCTCATCGAATGATTTGACACTGCTGCTGTACCACCGAATTCTGTTCTAAAATTTGCTACAGATATAATGAAACGACTTTTTGGCACGGGTGAGACAAATGATGAAAATGAATCTGATAATATTCTGGCAACAGTTTCACGTGAGGATAATAATTTTTCCAGTCTGGCTCAAGAGTTAACACAACGTATGAATTCGTCTTCGATTCCAAAAACATTACAGTTGAAATTTGATAAGTTAAAACAAGAATTCCAAATTTTTAAATCGACTGGAAATAGAACAGAAAATCTAGAAAGACTACGAAATGCCTGGACACAATTCAACCGACATCAACTGAATCAGAAAGAACATTTTCAGTAGCAGGAAATTTTTTATCAAAGTTGCGTTGTAAATTATCAGATAAATCGTTGAATGCTTTGATCTTCCTCAAATATTACTTTAAAAATCCTTGGTGTTAAATAAAATAAAATTTTTAGTTATAAAAAATAAATAGTATGTATGTTGTTTTAATTTTTTTTCTTAAGTTCTGAAGCTTGAAAGATTGACAAATATGACCAAGCTCAAGCCGAGCCAAGCCCAAGCCTGAAACACCAAGCTTTCCGAAACTCTACTATCGATTAATCCTCATATAAATATCAAGTATGAGAGATTATCGATCCGTGCCGACAGATATATTTAGCAAGTCATCAGGTTTGTCCTTTTTGATTCTATCCCATTAATTTTTCTATAATTGCAGGTTCGTATATAATTCAATTTAACTGGATTGTTATCGCCGCAAATGTGATCTTAGAATTGTATTCTACAACTTTTCATTTTTTATCCTTTCAGGAATTCAACTCTAGGACAAATGTCAGTGAAAGAAATTATTCTTTGAATTAAATTCTCGGGGAACTTGTCATATCAGTAAGTATTTTCAATTTGTCATTTGTGTTCGGGTCAAATGGTGAAGCAGGGTTATCGTTGGTTATTGATTTTAGACATTGATGAATGGTTAGCGCGAACACTCGTTTAGCTTCGCTCGGTGGATTTTTCTGGAGAAGCAAAATATAATGATCACAGGTATTAGTGGATAATTAGGGTCGTTTATTTTAATAATATATATATTATAATATACTTATTTTTCTTTTCTATTAGGGTCATCCTGTAGTGGGTTGAATATGTCGGATAATGTTTTCTAAGCTGTCAGTTGTACTCTATTTAATAAATAGTACGATTTGATTTTTTATTGAAATTATTAATTTTGTTTTTGGATCCTTTAGTATATTTTCCAGTTATCGAATTGGGATCCTCAGCAACAAGACTCTTGACTACGATTTCGGTTTATTTATTTTAATAAATTCTTTAGGGATATTACTAGTTATTGATTTTTACAGGGAAATAGTTTAGAGAAAAATTGGATGTAGTCTTGGCTTATCTCCTGCCTAAGGCTATAAGTGGGTAGTTACTATTATAATATTGATTTGGAATTTCAATTTGTAAATAGAATATAATGTGAGTTCGTCTTATTTATTTGACTTTGCGTTTTATATTTACTGAAATTTTTAGTTTTGCACTTTATATTTAACAAAATCTTAACAAAATCATTTTTTGGTAAGCCCTAATCTTATATATTCTACACCTTCCTTGGGTTTTATTGATTTTTGTACCACTTCGGCGTCATATACTATTCGCATTACCTATTTATTACTATTTGTGGAATCTCGCAGGGTTTAATTGGCTATGATATTTAAATTGACTGCTTTCTTATTAAGGGTTTGGTAAATTTTAAATTATTAAATCAGTTTAGTTCCAAACATCACATCGAGAGTTTTAGCTACTAAATATTATTTTATGGCTCCTCTCTTGACTCTATTTTAATCAGTATCGGGATTGTAATGACTCTCATATTTAAGAGGCTCTCATTGTCTTTTATAAAAAAAATTTTTGATTTATAACAACTATATTATTGCATCCTCCCACTTCCGACCTTAACTTAGGAATTTTTTCCTCAATGAGTGTTCATCATTTCGCCTGAAATTTACGTTTACTCAAAGAACTTTTATTGACTCTCGATATGACATTAGTAACTTATGACTGTTGCGGAATTAATTTGAGCAATTTGGACTATCTATATTGAATTTAAAATCTTACAATGTCAAAAGTTCCTAACGATTATTTTATTGAGGTTTGGACGAAGCAACAACTCAAAATCTTATGTTTCATTTTACTTAAGAATATCCTGTTGAGGTTATAACGCCTACTTGAATCTATAATTTTATTTAGATTCGTGACCCTAACTTAAATTTATCAATTATTAAGAGTTTATGGCAACCGCTCAATATTTATGATTACTCTAATCTCCTATCAATAGCTTGAAATTTATGATTATATTAAATTCATAGTAATGGTTTGGATTTTTTAATTCATAATAACGATTTCATTTTATATTTCCCCGGTACCTTTCCCTTGGTTGACCTTAGGCGCATTGTGTTCGTGTTATAGTTAATGAGTGCCCACTGGACTACTCGTGTGGTAATTTTGAGCCGTGTGTAAATATAATTTAGGTCGTGTTTATGGGAATTGAGAGACGAGAAAATAGCCAAAAGACCACTTCCTTACCCCTCTCTTCCCCTATACGGAATTAATGTTGACTTTCCGACCCCTGCGTTCCACACGCTGGAGTCTTCACGGGCACGAATCATTGGCGATATTCTACGCACTTACACGAATTCGAATAATATGTCGGATTTTATTAACTTGCGATGTGTCTTTGGCTGTGGGCCGGAAAAATTTCGACAATGAAAAATAAATTTATGCATTATAATAATTTATTTAAAAATAAAAACATAATATACCCGATACATTCAACAAAATAGCATAAATACACCGCTCTCCCCACGCCGACACCCAAGCAGAGCTCCATTGAGGTTGCGAGGATGCGACGTGGAGAGAGTTCCAAATAAAACTCTCACTTACATCGTAATTTAAAGTTTCTGAAAACTGATTCTGGTTAAAAACTGATTAAAATTGTGTAAAAATGAATCGGTATATATACCTATTGTACGACTCTAACTTTGCGTGTTCTTTTGATTTAATAAAACAAATTTTGACCTTGGAATTTTCTGGTATATTCTAATCTTTAATTTTTTAATTTTGAGATTTTATTTGACAATTTTTTCTTTAGATTTTTAATTGAATTATTTCAAATTCAAATTATTTGATTTTTATTTGATTTTCATGAAATTTTGCATTTTTTAATAAATTGTCAAATTTCGGTCAAAATCGTTGGGTTTTCATGTTATGTTTATTTTTATTTCGTGCGGATCTTGTTGCATTTTGTTATTATTTTAATTTATTTTTGTGTTTATGATTTTATATTTTATTGTTTTCTCTCTCATATTTTGATAGGGTTAATTGATGTTTTAATAGGTTTGAATTTAAATCTGCATGTTATATTTGCATGTGTGTTACCGATTCATTTAAACATTTACAAGGCCGTCTGTGTTCTGGCCCAACACTATGAAAAAGGCCAAATAATATTATTAACCTAAAACTTTGTTTAAATTCATAAAATTATATCTTAATTAACATGCGAAAATTCAAAATTTTATCTAAATTATTAAAATCGCTGTTAGATCAGCTGTTCCTAACTTTAGTAAAATTCTCTTTTTAATTTAAGGAAAAATAAAATCGTCTTGAGGCCTCCATCTTATCTTTCATTTATAAATTACTCTTTCTCCTCGAAAATTTCTCTTACAAAAGATTAAAATCGATTTTAACAAGAACTATAGTTATTCCTATTTCAGCTCTCTGAGTTAGATAAGCCTTTTCAATCATACCTCTCGCAAGCATTAGGCTCCATTAACCTTATATTATACTCAGACAAGACTGTGAATATCAATTCATTATGTATTTATATATAGAAAAGTCTAAAATTACCAGAACATTAATAATAATTACCAAACATTTTATTTTTATTAAAATTTACAAGGTAGATAAACGAAATAAAACAAAATATAATTAAGATATAAATCTATTGTTAATCCAATACGGAAGAAATTAATCGCCATCGAAACCACGTCTCTATTCATCGATGTCAGCTGAGAATTTTCGTTTTCGGCCGAGATTTAATTTATGGGATCCGACCTGAGGAACCGAGTGGCAGTTGATGATTTTCGATTTTCGTTGACCAGGTCGAGGATAGGTCCATGCAAATTTGCATGTCGTCCGCTTTGTCGGCGCGAATTCGAAGCGCTGAGTCCACGGGCTTCGCCGACTCAGGGACACCTTTATCGGATTTGACGAATTCTGGATATTGTTCGGCGACCCGAATTGCTGCTTCCTCGAGAACCTTGACCGCATTGGCCAGCAGGGTGGCTCCTTCGGCTCGACGTCGCTCACGGCGTCGCCGGTTTTTGCTTGGGTTATGCTTCTTACTCGTTTTGTGGGTTTGCGCTGGGCCAATTGAGCTTTTTTCTGGAATATGGTTTGCGGATATGAGATTTAACTGCACGGCTAAATCGCGGCCGGCTATACGCTTTGTTAATTCAGCCTCCGTAAACGATGAGATTAATTAGGCGCTCTGATCGTTGATAACGATCCTTTGAGCCCGATTTTCAGAAATCAGATCATCTCGACATCTAGTCAGACAATGTATCTGATTGTGCAGGGCTTTTACCACTTCGGGAGCGAACCACGTACCGAGGGTGCGTTCGTGCTCCGCGAATAATTTATTGTATTTTTGTTGACAAGATAGATGAGCGAGACCGTCATTCTGGATGTTGGGTTGGGTAGATGCGTTTGCCTTGGGCTGTGATAATTTAGGTATTTTATAGCCGGATTGCATTTTTGACAGATGTTTAAAGATTTCGTGAATGGTTTCGAAACAGGGAAGATACCTTACGGCATTTTCGGAAGAGAGAACTAAATGGGGAAAATTTCGTAACATGAATTTGTTTACTTATAAAAATGATTATAATTAATTACTATTTTCAAACAATCGAACGCTTCCTCAACAATTATTAACTATTTCGGTATTTTGTTTAATGTAAAAATTGGTTGCTCGCTAGTAATGATAAGATTCTAAAAAATAAAATAACTGATGCTCCGACCATTACTTAATTTATTAAAGTTAGTTTTAAATTCAATATTATAGGTTTGTTTTCTACAAAGTACGATTTAAATTAACAAAAAAAATAAATTTCAGTTGATTACTCCTTTGTTACTATACATAACTCAATGTTTTTATTTGCGACAGGAATTAAAAAAATCCTATTATCCTACTTAAACTTTTATACAAATGTTATCCCCTTATCTATGGCGATATTTCCGCATTTTACCCTCTTACCGCTCCAGCCAACTCGCAATGGCCTCCACGGTGAATTCCGACGGTGTCCTACCCCGTGATCGATTCATAGCCGACCAGACTAAGCAGACACCGAAAGGTGGTTAATGATAAAATACCACATCAACATCCTGCAAATTTAACTGACAGAATTGAATGCTACTTCACCATTTTACACAAATTAATATAGATATATGTTAAAATTGAATTTAAGGGGACTTGTCGCGAATACTAAAAAGTATCACAACCATCCATGATAAAAATTTAATTAAAATCATAATTAGTTAACATAAGAAATATATTTGAAACGTGAGCGCTATTGCTAATCCAATAATTGACCGAACGATCCATGGGTCCGATGAGCTGCCGATAGAAGGCCTGTGCTCGATTTTGATTTTAGGTCCCATTATTCTCCTATCTCCTTCAAATGTTAACCTATGCTCTCATATCATTTATCTTTATGTCCATTTGCTTAGTCTTTCTTATCGTCGTCCGTATTGATGATTTTTCTATGGCCAGTAAACCTTTGTTATGATAAATATCCACACCGTATCTCTCTTACCCTTATCCCTATTATAACAACTATGTTCACAATTATTGTTACTTATATTATCATCATTGCTATTATATGTGTTACCTTTATTAATTGTTACTGCTATTACATTTATTATTATTCTTATTACTACCATTACCATTATATTTATTATTGTTATTATTATTATTATTATTATTATTATTATTATTATTATTATTATAATTATTATTATTATTATTATTATTATAATTATTATTATTATTATTACTATAATTATTATTGTTATCATTACCATTATCCTTACTATTATCATTATTATTATTAAGTTTTTTGTAGGGATCCGTCCTTATTCCTCAGCTTTATAAAAATATTTTACTTATATAAAAATTTAGCCGTAATCCATTCTTATTTTTCAGTTTTCGACAAAGTATTTTCATTGATTCGGAAAAATTGAGCAGCGTTCCGCCCTTATTTTTCGGTTTTATAAGAATATTATACTAACAATTGAACAACATTCCACTTTTACTTTACTATTTTCGATAAGTATTTTAACTAATTCGGAAAATTTGCACAGCGTTCCGCCCATATTTTCCGTCTCAACTCAAATAAATTACTTAATTCTTATATATTATTTAAAATATTCCTTTTCATCATTTTGGTCGTTATTGACGTTAGGGTTCCTGCGTTACTCACACCGAAACCTTCATGGGAACGAGCTATTGGCGGATGAACCGCACTTACACAGCTTGATTGGGGTGTGAGATTTTAATTACTTGCAGTTTGTTTTGGCTGTGGGCATGAAAAGATGAATAAAGAAATCTTACCAAATCAGTTGAGTAAAAGCTTCAATGCACCAAATATTTGGCTTTAAATGTTTATTTGGCATATTTCCTCGTCCATAAATTCATTCGGAAAATTGGCAATTCATTAAATCATCGTGATTATAATTCATATAGCATTAATTCATAACACTTCATAAATTCACATAACAGTAATCATATAAATCAATACCCGTACACTATCTGAGAGTTAACGTGTTCAGACAAAACACTTACCAGTTTTAGTTGCCTGAATGCACGGATCTCAGCTAGTTATACACACTAATTCAAATTAGACTGAAATTTTTGTTGAAGAAATAAGACTTGGTGCTGGGTTTTCGTGCTGTATTACTGATACATTTAAACAATTTTCAAGGCCATTTGTGTTCTGGCCCAACACTAGTAATCTTTCTCAAGTTTGACTCCTCTTTATCACATTGATTGATTCGGCAGGGTCGTCGTTAAATTGACCAAATTTGTCCAGTAAAATTATTAGACTCATTATTTTAAACTCATCGTGAGATGACACGTTCTTAATATTTTAATAAAATGTTTCATAACATTAGAATCAAAGATTAAAATGAAAAAATTTATTAACTGTTAGTAAATATAACTTCATCATTATATGATATGCTCTTAATGATAAAAATAATTAGATGATAATAGTGATGAAATAATAATAAAATCAAATAATAATTAAATAGTTAAATCAGAACTATTAGACATTGTTATATTTATTTAATCCAAAACCTAAAATCTAGATAAATTTCACTAATTTAACCAAATTAGAATAATTTTAAAAATCACTCTTTTAAAATATATCAATGTCTTAAAATACTTTTAAAAGAATTTTTAAAACTTAAAAGTACATAACTATTTTAATAAAACCTTTCATAACATTACAATCAACTAAATGTTGGGCTTAAAGCCAAAACTAAAACAAAATAATTTTAGAGTTAATCTAAACAAAAATGAAAATGGCCACTGCACATACACATGCACCACAAGCAGAAACTAAAAATAAAATAAAAACATCAATTAAACAAATTAAAAATATAACAAAATTAATTAAAACAAATATTAATAAAATCGTTAAAAGATTACAGGTGCAAAAAGAAACACATATTCAATAAATAAAACTACCAAAACCTTGCAAAATAAGGCTTAGAAAAAACACAGGCGGAAGCGACGACCAAGAAACAAAATTTTAAGGGTCAAACGGAACATTTATTAAAAAGTAATAATAAAAATAAATTCGAAAAAATACAATTAAAATAGAGAAAAATAGAGAAAAATGAATAATAAATTATGAAAATATTTAAAAATTAATAGAAACATTTAAAACCCTTAAAACGGCGAAAAAATGCCTATTGGTCAAACACACACACAGAATAGCTATATAAGAAGTGGCTAAATTCATAATTTTTAACTTTACAAAAACTCTAAAAACTGTACTTTTACAAAATTCTAATTGCTGTAAAATTTTTGAATAGTGAAATTTCGAAGTAAGGATTTGTGCATTTTGTATTTTTGTTATATGTTAAATAAAATTTTATAAGGTATTTTATATGTTTTATATGGTCATGGTGTTTTCACAACTGACGAGTTCGGCATATTCTAAAATTATATATGTGAGTATAGTAATAACTCTCAGGAGGGCAGGCTGGTGGTCCGGCTAACGAGCTTGCTTTCGTTAGTTGCGGCTACTAGTCGTGCTACTCCTGACAACTCGGCTGTCCGCGGCGAGTTCTAGTTGTAAGACGTAAGAATTTACCCACCGGGCGTCGTTTTACAACTCATAGCGGCTGATGGAAACGTCGGTCTTAATGAGCAGAACAAAAATTTCATGAAGTGCGGTATGACTTAAGAGACTAGGGAATGATCGCTAGTAGATCATTTAGGAAAATTTTTAAATCAAAATCACATCAGAATAAATGGAAACCGTGTAGTTAAGGGTGCTGATCAAACCGATAAATAACTCGGACTTAGGACCCGCTGAACAAGGGGAAGGAGACCATCATACTCACATTCGTTATCGCCACTAACTTAATATCATTTATCAAAATTTCTTATAAGGACGACCAGAACCATTAGCCGACTGCATAAATCACAATAAATTGTGAATCGATCTAAGACAAGTAACTTAATAGCAGGAAATTAGGTCTTAGTTGACGAGCTACAACTAATTTACAATAAATGTTCATAAATTTCGGATTGATAAATAAAATTTACTAAAATTAAATAACTAGACAAATTTTTCTAATATCAAATAATAAGTCAATATGTATGGATGATTGAAATAAGTTACAATAATCTGAAAACATTGAATCTGCCGTAGGCCAGCCATATCATTTAAAATAAGTTTTGTAGGCTGATCAGTTGAGCAGTGTAATGATCGCGATCTACCATTTATAAATTCGCATAGAATAATCTGGAAACACTTTATAAGTTTTTTTAGAAATACATAGCACATCCGCGAAATCCACATTTTATTCATTTTCTTTTGTGCCTAAATAATATCACAAATTCGGATCATCTTCTAAAATTTAAGTTACTCATTCACTTCTAATATCTCTCATCTCATCCGATATTCTTCCTGCAGAAAATAAATTTCTCGACCGAAATGAATCTACCAAGGATTCCAAAGATATCTCCAGCACCATCGGCTGTCGCTGCAGCTCAATATCTGGCGAAGTTAGAAAGCAAAAATCATATGCTGCGAGAAAAATATGCCAAATTGAAAGGTACATGGTGCTCCCCAGAAGCCACAAGGGAGCTGTACAAGAAAATAACGCGGATTTCTCGAGCCCGCTATGATTTTGTGATAGGGAATCGGTGTCAAAGAATCACAATTTCCGATCAGAGTGCCGCATTGCGGCAGATTTTTACTGAAAAGGAACTACAGGCGCGGCTACCGAGTCGGAATATGCCCCAACGCCTCGATATTATCCCGGTACATCATCTGAGTGAAGTATAGAGATATCGAATATTTCAATTGGGAAAATTTTGAAAAATTTTAATAATAATGACAAGGTCAAAATTATTAAAACCACTAGCTATAATTTATGGAGATTTTGAATCTATAAATGACCCAATGAATGTTATTGAACAAACTGAGGAAAAATTAAAACAAGAAAATTATGAAAATTACAATTATGTTTTTAATGAATACGAAACTGAAATAGAAAAGAAAAAGAATTTCATGATAAATTTTCACATACAATAAATTTAACACATCAAATTCCGTCAGCTTATAGATTTTATGTAAAAAGTAATTATCCTGAAATAATTCAATCTCGAGAATATTTATTTCGAGGTGAAGATGTTTTGATTGATTTTAGACATACAATAAATAATCTTGAACATGAATTCCATCAAATTTTAAAAGATAGCGATTTTGAATTAGACATGTCAGAAGAACAAGAATTGAAATTTCAACAAGCTGACAAATGCTGGTTGTGCAATGAAGAATTTCTAGATGAAAGTGATTAATCGGTCGGAGCGCCAGCGACTACCTTCGGTGAACAGAGGTCTGAAAATGAAGATTTAAATATAAAAATTCGAGATCATGATCATTTCATCAAGTATAATTATTACCGTGGAGCAGCTCATAAATGTTGCAATCTTAATTGTAAAAAACCAACAAAAATTCCAATTGTATTTCATATTCTTAGTGGTTATGACATTCACATGTTTATAAAATAATTAGCTTAAAAATCAAAAAATAAATTTGAAATAATTGGAAAGACAGATGAAAATTATATATGTTTAAATTATGGATGTTTTAAATTTATAGATTCACTAAGATTTTTCGGTACAAGTTTAGATCAAATTGGAAAATCTTTAGCTGCTGATGATTTTAAAATAACAAATAAATTTTTAATTGAAAGTAAAATAGAACCAAAATGTTATTTAACATATAGACACAAAGGAATTTATCCATGTGATTATGTGGATTCATTTGACAAGTATAAAGAAACAAATCTTCCTAAAATTGAAAAATTCCATTCAATTTTAAATCAATCAAATATAACCAATGAAGAATATAATCGAGCACAAACAATGTTCAAAATATTCAAATGTAAAAATTTAGGAGATTATACAGATTTATATCTCAAATTAGATGTATACATTTCAGCAGATTGTTTTGAAAAATTTCGAGAAACTTCAACTTTGGAACCTTCTAGTTTTGTATCTCTCCCTTCAATGGGTTGGAGTATTTTATTACACCAAACAAAAGAAAATTTAAAATTGTTAACAGACATTGACATGTTTCTGTTAATAAAGAAAAACATTTGAGGTGATATTTCTTCAAACATGGGATCTAGAAAAATAACCAGTAATAATATTCAACAATTTTTCAATCTTCATGATCCTGATTGTAAAAAACCATATATAAAACTTGAGGATGATCAAGTTCAAGATCTACTTGAAAAAATAAACAATCCAACTGAAGTAAAATATTTTGATGCAACTGCATTGTATTCAGGAATAATGACTCAATATTTACCATTTAAAAAGTTCGAGTGGGAAACTCCAACTGATGAATTATTAGAGAAAATATTATCAACACCAAAAGATTCAAAGATTGGATATTTTATAGCATTAGATTTAATATTGTTAGATTTAAAATTTCAATCCCATGATGTTGATCAAGGAATAAAAGATAATCCTATACTAAGTCAATATTTTAATGATTCTGGAAAATTATTTACTTACAAAGATGAAAGACCGAATAATATAATAAATGATGCAATATTTATTCGTGAAAAACAATATTCTTTGTTTACTAAAAAACCATGTGGTGATAAAACAAAAAATAAAAGAATTCAAAAATGTATGACTAAATTAATGAAAAAGACAAGACAAGATTTGAAATAGTACACTCAATTAGAAGTATCAAACAAGTAGATAGATATGTCACCGCTAGACCATGTCACCGCTGGACCACATACCCCCTCCCCCCACCATCCGGGAAAAAAATTTTTCGCGCTAAGTCCAAAAGTACAAATTTTTTAAAAATACAAAAAATTTTTAAACAAAGACAATGACTCATTCAAGGTAATTGAAACAAATACAATGGATGACCCATCATATTTTTGCAAGGTCATTGGATGACTCATAAAAATTTTAAAACAAAGACCATGACTCATTCTCAAAAATTTTTCTATGTTTAAAAGTACACGATTTCCTATGTCACGACTGGACCAAAACATAGAATATTTTTCGAAATTTTTTCAAAATTTTTCTATGTTGAAGTATAAATTTTGTCAAGGTCATTTAAAAGTAGGTCAAGGTCATTCAAAAAAATTTTTTTTTCAAAATTTTTTCTATGTTAAAAAGTACATATATTTTCAAGGTCATTCAAAAATTTTTTCAAAAATTTTTCTATGTTTAAAAGTACACGATTTCTTATGTCACCGCTAGACCAAAAAAGAATATTTTTCAAAATTTTTTCAAAATTTTTTCTATGTTGAAAAGTACATATATTTTCAAGGTCATTTAAAAGTAGGTCAAGGTCATACAAAAAAGTTTTTTTTTCAAAATTTTTTCTATGTTGAAAAGTACATATATTTTCAAGTTCATTCAAAAATTTTTTCAAAATTTTTTCAATGTTGAAAAGTACAAATTTTTTCAAGGTCATTTAAAAGTAGGTCAAGGTCATTCAAAAACTTTTTCAAGGTCACGGATTTTTTAATCATTTTTCAATTATAATATATCTACTTACTTTTATAAGTAGTATATATTTTGTAAATATTTTTAAAAATTTATTATTATTATTATTATTATAAATATTATAAATATTATTATTAATAGTATTAGTTTTATTATTATTATTATAAATATTATTATTACTATTATTATTATTATTATTATTATTATTATTATTACTATTATTATTATTATTATTATTATTATTATTATTACTATTATTATTATTATTATTATTATTATAATTATTTTTATTATTATTATTATTAATTTTATCATTATTATTATAAATATTATTATTATTATTATTATTATTATTATTATTATTAATTTTATCATTATTATTATTAATTTTATCATTATTATTATAAATATTATTATTATTGTTATTATTATTATTATTAATTTTATTATTATTATTATTATTATTTTATTATTATTATTATTATTATTATTATAATTATTTTTATTATTATTATTATTATTAATAGTATTAGTTTTATTATTATTATTATAAATATTATTATTATTATTATTATTATTATTAATTTTATCATTATTATTATTAATTTTATCATTATTATTATAAATATTATTATTATTATTGTTATTATTATTATTATTACTATTATTATTATTATTATTATTATTATTATTATTATTATTATTATTATTAATTTTATCATTATTATTATAAATATTATTATTATTATTATTGTTATTATTATTATTTTTATTATTATAATAATTTTTTTTATAAGTAGTATATATTTTGTAATTTATATTCTATTATTATTTTTATTAATATTATTATTATTATTATTACAAGATTTTATTAATAATTTCCTATGTTTCATGTGCTTGTTACTCACGCTCTTATATTGATAATGTCCTTATTATTCATGCGCTCCTATTGACCATATCTTTATAAGTCATGTGCGTGCAATGTTTAATAATATTATCAATGTGTAACAAAGACATTGAAAACACACACACACACACACATATATATATATAGTGTTAAATAATATTTACTCTCATAAAATGACATTAGATATTTCAGAATCACCTTTAAATCATACAGAGGTTTTATTTTATTTTTATTAATTGTATTAATCTTCTAAATTAAGATACCAGAATTCAGTATTGAATGGAATCAGACATTTTTAATAATCGATAGACTGTTCACAGAAACCTATGATTATTTATTACTATCAAAAATAAATAAGTCTTTTAAACATCACAACATTCAAATTCTCGTAGAATTATTCGGTTTCAAAAAGTCACTAATGAAATTATCTAGTTGTATATTATTTCTAAATAATATAAATCCTACAGAAATTAATATGCTTAATATATTCTGGGTATGCATGGATTTCAGGTTTGGCAAATATCGAGATGTTATTCAATCCTACATTAATAATGCAGATAAAATCGAAATAAAAATCAAGGATAAACTGGATGAAGTACAAAAACAATATCTTACATGTTCAAGTTGTTTAATTAATAAAGTCAATATTTTATATTTACCATGTGGGCATATCATTATTTGTTCATCATGTTTTAAAACCTCTAATAGGTGTGAAAGTTGTGGTATAATTATTGATGAGTACCATTCTGTGTATATGTAATAAATGTTATTTTGTTTCTAAAGAAATATTATTCAAGTTACTTTTAACTATTGTGAACATGATCTCAAACCCTAATTTATAAAAGCAACTAATAATAAAATAATCAAAACATAATAAAATAAGTAAATGAAAATGTACAAGTTTAGTTTTCTATAATATACAAGTTTTATTACATAATTGTTCGAAATCGTCTGATAAATCCTTTTATTGATGATGATCATTTAGAAGCCAAAATTTCATTGAAAATATCTTGAAATGGCTGAGATCTAATATAGTTAAAAACACAATAAAAATTTACGATAAGAGAGGACAATATGAAGTTTATGCTTAATTATTGACAGACCAAGTGAGGTCAAAAAGTACCTCGGCTTCATTGCACAAATTAGGCTTAGCTTGTCGAGTAATTGCACATTACACAACTTTCATGCGCGGACACTACAAAGTGTCATAGGCACTAAATTAATTAATTAATGTTTATTACTACCAAAATAATTATTTGCAGACTAGGGAGATTATAGCCGCCTACGACCAGCTTGTAAATAAAATATAATAAAGTGTAAAGATATTATTATATTTAAAAATACAAACAAATAATTCATCCATGTAAACTCATCGAAATCGAATGATGGGAGTCAAAATAATGTTATTATTTAGTCAAAACGTGATATATTAAAGGCGCGCGGGTATACTTTTAATCAATATAATTTGTAAAGTTTTTTTTTTTTTTTTTTTATAACTATATTCCTAAAATCAATTAATAAAACCATAGTTTTTAATATATATTCATTAGTCAAGTCTTTGTTAAACATTCACTTGTATTGAATCTACATTGTGAACTAACATTATCCACGTATATTGAAAATTTGATATATTCATATTTGCTATAAAGAGTTTTAAAATATGTTGAAATTAAAAGTGTGAAAACTGAAAATACTCAGAAAGCAGAAAAAATGATAATTGATATTAGTAATTCTGTGTTTATCCAATCTATTTGTATTAAGATATATTTTATAAGTAATATAACAACTGTAAAATAAAATATCTGTAATATTCAACAGATCTCTATTAATATTATTAATTAATACTATTATTATTATACTTTAACTTTTTATTATTATTACCATTTCATTAACATTATTTTCGTCTATTATAATTTTATTATCAATCATTTCGTCATCATGTGTGTTATCAACATTTATATTTAAAGATCTAAAATTTATAATTGAAGAATATTAAAATGTTTACTATTAAATTATCAAAAGTGGATAACATAACTAATTAATGATAATATTAAGTTAATTTATAAAGTTTTTACTTAAATTTTGAACTCAAATATATTTTATAAGCTAATTTTAACTTAAAGTATATATTTTATGTGTAAATATCTAATTGTGGTTTGAGTGAGTAAATTGATGCACTATGTGTATATTAGTAACAGATGGCTATCAGGTAGGTACAATATGAGTAAAGAGAGAGTCAACACATAATAAATCAATAAAAAGAAAACTAATTCACCCAATGAATCAATAAAAACAAAAGCATATGGAAACCAATCTACACAATAAAACCCCAGATATTTTATGAAAATATTTATTAAAATGACATTCTAGCACTATTGACTTTCCAAATTGGAGTCATGACATCATCTGAATTGATCCTGTATCCTTGTATAATGATAATTGTATACCAATGAAAATTTTCAATAAAATTTACTTCTTTATTAGCAATATAAAACTTTGCATTCTCGTGGCCAAGATATATGTTGTTATCGCTTCTTAACTTGATATTCATTGTATTTAGAATTTCGTTTACTAATTACAATCTGCATCCGATATTATTGGGTATTGATTAATGTGATTGGCATTGAAAATTTGTAAGTGATAGAAAATCTGAGAAAATGTAAGGTATGGCTATAATTCTTCACTATCATAAATTCAGTTTGCATATCAAAATAATGATTATAGTTGTCATCGTAATTATACTATGTATATAACCAATGCAATGATAATGTATAATTTTACTATAAAGATTCTAAAAATATTTTGAAATTAAAAATGTCAAAACTGAAGATACTCAGAAAGCTGAAAAATTAGCTATGATGTATATAACCTTAATGTCTGCATGACCTCTTCATAATCTCTATGTTTGAGTAATAAATTGCATCGATATTGCATTTTAAATGAATGGATATTGCAATAAAATATTATAAAAAATCATACGGAAACAAGTGATCAAAACTTATCTATATATATATTTTTTTTATGATGGAATAATACCAGTTGAGGTTCTAAGGATCTATATAGAAATGTTTTGTAATCAAGTAATTCTAAAACAAATTGAGTAGTTATACATGTTTTTGTTACAAATTAATAAACTTTATCATAATTCATTAAAATATTTAAGTAAAACAATATAAAAAATTTTTATGTAAATTGTTACATTGTTGTATTAACTTAATATTGAATCGAAGTAATGAACCAGCAAAATTTATTTAAATATTACCATCAAATTATTTATGATAATTATAGTAAAGATAATAAACGTTTTAAGTAAATTATTACAAAATCATAAAATAACACAACTTGCAAATACTGCGATAAATTATTTTAATAAAATAGTTAACAAATAATAATAATAATAATAATAATAATAATAAAAATAATAATAATCATAAATTTTAATAATTTGACAGATAAAAAATTAGTTCTGATACTAGATGCTAACTAAATATTAACAAAATATTTTAATGGGGATACATAACTTGAGTACTTAATGTAATGTTCAGATGGATGAATAAGGTTTTGTTAATCATATACGATTCACGGCTTTTTATGTAAAAATAATTGAAAATGAGTCAATTATCATCAAATTAATACTGTCCAATAAAGATATCATAGCTTGTTTTAAATATCTGATTTAATCGAATTTCCATTGATTTGTCGTAGATTTTGAATCTAAAAAACATGCATTCAAAGATGTACTCACTGTTCGATGAAGGGGTTACATATCATTGTGGTATTAAATAAATCGGGAACAAAATTACTTTAAAGGGTTGATAAATGTATCGATACAAAGTTGACATATATGCACATACAAGGTTGACACAACTGCATTCACATGATATAACATTCACACATCTATCAATCAAAATCATGCATTTGGGTCGCAGATGAGTAATAAAATCAATCAAATAACAAAAATGAGCAAATCACATATAAAACACGATAATTATACATTGAGGTTATCAATTTTAATCAATGTGAGGTATTTATCACATATAAAATCTAACCTATTTCATACAATTTAACAGTCTTAATATGTTTGTTATGAAAACATGGGTATATTTGGGGTACTTCATTCAAATATATCATTCACTGTTGAGAATTATTTTACGTTAGACATAAACCATCAAAACATTTATTTTAGAATTATAGGAAGTTGAACTTTTATCAAATTCAATTGGTAAAACAGAAAATATATTTTTACTACATTACATATATACAAAATGATATTCTTCAATAATTATACCACAACTTTCACATTTACGAGTAGTGGTTTTGAAACAAGAAAAACAAATAATTATATGTCCACAAGGTAAATATATGATGAATGCTTTGTTAATCTGAGAAATTGATCATGTCAGAAAATCTTTTCTTGCATCGGACAGTTTTTCGAATTTTTATATTTCTATTTTATCGACATTATCATCAATAATTTCATCAGTGATTTGTTGAATCCAAACAAGTCTACAAAACATTCAACTAATTCATGTTTAAAGGATTTATTTCAATTTTGCTAGAAATATATCATCAAATTTTGATGCCAAAAGCCTATCAATTATTAAAAAGGTCTGACCCCCATATAACACCTAATTTAAATGGTTAGTTTATTCAATAAATATCAAACCAAACTTCAGTATCCTTTATCACCATTTATGAAAATAAAATCTAAGGTAATTTATTAATGAATGTTTAGTAAAATATAAAATTTTGTTATTCAGTGATATTCACGATAAAATATCCATGGCAATGTTGATATTTTGTATTTGAAAATATGGTCATACAATTTGATCATACAACATGGTCATACAATTTGAGCATACAACATTATCATATTAGATTTATAAAGTAAAATAAATATTTTTAAAGTTATTTTAAAATACAGCAACGTAAAATAATCATAAAATACCACAACGTAATGACTGATAGAATATATCTTCCAATAATTTAATTATAATTCATTGTTACATTATGAATAAAGAAAATAAAACCACTGAAAACAAGGAGTTGATATCTTCAATGAAACTGGAAAACTCGATAAGTATATTGTTTTTGTACTTCATCCAGTTTATCCTTGATTTTTATTTCGATTTTATCTGCATTATTAATGTAGGATTGAATAACATCTCGATATTTGCCAAACCTGAAATCCATGCATACCCAGAATATATTAAGCATATTAATTTCTGTAGGATTTATATTATTTAGAAATAATATACAACTAGATAATTTCATTAGTGACTTTTTGAAACCGAATAATTCTACGAGAATTTGAATGTTGTGATGTTTAAAAGACTTATTTATTTTTGATAGTAATAAATAATCATAGGTTTCTGTGAACAGTCTATCGATTATTAAAAATGTCTGATTCCATTCAATACTGAATTCTGGTATCTTAATTTAGAAGATTAATACAATTAATAAAAATAAAATAAAACCTCTGTATGATTTAAAGGTGATTCTGAAATATCTAATGTAATTTTATGAGAGTAAATATTATTTAACACTATATATATATATGTGTGTGTGTGTGTGTGTTTTCAATGTCTTTGTTACACATTGATAATATTATTAAACATTGCACGCACATGACTTATAAAGATATGGTCAATAGGAGCGCATGAATAATAAGGACATTATCAATATAAGAGCGTGAGTAACAAGCACATGAAACATAGGAAATTATTAATAAAATCTTGTAATAATAATAATAATAATATTTATTATAATAATAATAATATTAATAATAATAATTATAATAATAATAATAATAATAATAATAATAGTAATAATAATAATAATAATAATAATAATAATAACAATAATAATAATATTTATTATAATAATGACAAAATTAATAATAATAATAAAAATAATTATAATAATAATAATAATAATAATAATAATAATAATAGTAATAATAATATTTATAATAATAATAATAAAACTAATACTATTAATAATAATATTTATAATAATAATAATAATAATAATAATATTTTTAAAAATATTTACAAAATATTTACTACTTATAAAAGTAAGTAGATATATTATAATTGAAAAATGAATAAAAAATCCGTGACATTGAAAAATTTTTGAATGACCTTGACCTACTTTTAAATGACCTTGAAAAAATTTTGAAAAAATTTTGAAAAATATTCTATGTTTTGGTCCAGCGGTGACATAAGAAATCGTGTACTTTTAAACAGAAAAATTTTTGAAAAAAAAAAAATTTGTATGAGTCATGGTCTTTGTTTAATATTTTTTTGTACTTTTAAAAAATTTGTACTTTTGGAAAAAAATTTTTCCGGGGGGGTGGGGGAGGGGGTATGTGGTCCAGCGGTGACATGGTCTAGCGGTGACATATCTATCTACTTAAACACGATGTATTTTTAGTTGAGCAAAATAAAATATCCTTGAATAATTATGATGACAAGAGATATATTTTAAATGATGGATAAACCACACTTCCATATGGAAATCATTTAATAGAAATAATATCTCGAATTGATGAAAAGAGTAAAGAATATACAGATTTAGATTTAGAACATTTAATAATTTAAATTAAAAAAATATAAAAATTCAATTTTAGAAAATATAAAATCCAATGTGGAAAATGTCGGGAGTTTGTTTCATTTAGATATTTAAAAAAACATACATCATGAAAAAAATAAATTTTTAAAAATTTATTTTTTTATCTTGTTATATTATTAAAGAATAAGAAACCTGAATGAATTAAAATAAAATGAAGATCAAGAATATCAAGATTACAAATTATTGAATTATACATTCCAATATTATAAATTCTAGATCTTCATTTTATATTATTGTTTTAATTTTTTAGTCATTTCCTTTTTAATTTCGATTTCTATTTCTTTATTAATATTTTCATTTATTTCTTCTATTATTTTATTACTTTCCTCTATTTCAGTAGGTTATAATAATCCATCTTCCAAAGCTTTAACTTGATATAAATATAACTTATTTATTCCATGATTTAATTCTTCGCATACTTCACGATAAATCATTTTCTTTTTTGAAGTTAAATCGATTGAAATTCCTTTCCCTAAAAAGAGTAACAAAGTATTTGATCCTCCAAATATTGAAGACATTATAATTGAAACAAAGGAGCTACACCGATTAAACTTTTACCAGAAAATATGCTGGTTGAAATTGTCAAAATTCCAGTGATTGAAAGACAAGTAATTTTAATTCCTGTATCAGCTTTAGTCCATCGAGATTTTATTTTTTTATAATGTATTAATCTGTCATCTAGCTTCTTCTTTTCTAATAGGAATTCATTTATTTTATTAATCGAATGATTATTCGTAGAATCTTTATTCATAGGAGCTTTTATTTTTTCAATTGGAAGATTTTCTATATAATTAAAAACATTTTGTTCATTCAAAGATGGATAAATCTTTCTTTCTTGAAAAGTTGGATAAATTATTTTTTCATTAATCTCGCTTTGTTCCGAAGGCAGTCGCTTGCGTTCCATTTTTAATTGTCTATTTTGACGGCTTCTATATTTTTATATATAAAATCTTCTAAATCTTTAAATTTCTTACCAGAAAGTATTGAATTTGATACTGTGGTTGAAAATAAATCATCTAATTTTATATTATTCATACTTGCTAATTTTTTATATATAAATTCTATTTTTTCAAATTCCTTATAACCTTGATTTATTAAAAGATCTAGAATTATTCCACTCCCGCCAATAGTTAATTTAGACATTGGTTTAGAAACTGAAAATGAATTGTTTCTAAGATGTAAAGGTTTTCGTTTGTTTCCTATTATAGCTCTAATAAATGTTCCTTTTAAACCCATTATTCTAATTTTATTAATTTCAATATTTTGATCATTATAAACAAACATAACAAAGAAATCATCGTAGTGGCTGAATAAATTAAAAGTATGATCCTTATCACCAAAAAGCGTAGTTGGATTATTTTTTATTATAAAAGAAATCATGGATGCTGTTCTTCAATAGCATAATAATCAAACGCTTTCTTATTATATTTTATATCCTTGAGGTTTGATGTTTGCATATGTTTAGCAACATCTTTTTTGAATGTTTCGAAATCATTCAAGAGTTGTGAAGATTCAATTTTATAATGAATTATATCATTCTTGAGAGTATCAAAAGCCTTTAGTTGCATTTGGTCATCAATTGCACTCAAAGTTTTTTTAATCTCAAAGATATCATTATCCGTTAGGTTTTGCTTGATTTTCATCTTGGATGATTGATTACTCATTTCACTTAATTAAAAAAAATTATTCTACTAATATTTGTATTTATTTAATTTATTTGTTTATTATATTCCATTTCTAAAATTGTGATATATCTTTTAATTTCTTCATCTAAACGTTTACCAATTTCATTAATTTGAACAATTTGTTTTGCATTCGATTCTTGATTCAATTCCTTTCCAAAATTTTTTATTAACTGCATCTAAATCATTTTGAGGATATGGAAGATTCGAAATTGAATTATTATTCATGTTTAATTCTCCTCTCATCCTATTACCATTTTCATTTACAAATTTACTTTCAACTTGTTCTAAAATTGCCTTAGTATTTAATGCTAGTGTTCCACCACCAATATTTTCAGGAATTACAATACTCATTTTTAAATTTAATTTTATTATAAAAGATCTAGAATAATTTCTTTGAAAGACAGTCGCTTGCGCTCTTAATTTAATAAAATAAAAATACATAATTGTCCACATATTTTTGTATTCTCTTTTTGAATTTGCCAAATATTATAAATATAACCATCAGTTAGATATAATTTCATTTCATTTCTTGGATTGGATAATTCCATATGAATCAAAATAAATTTTTTTATTTTTTAGAACAAAGAACCCAATGAGATCCATTTTTTTTTGTTGTTTGAAGATTAAAAATAATATTATCAGAATTTAAATAATTTTTAATTTCATTTCATAATTATTGTACATTTAAGATTTAATATCTGTTAAAATATCACGTAGATAAAAATTAGTTGTAGTATCTCAACCATATTTATTTAGAAATTTATTCAATTCACCGAAGGTAGTCGTTTGCGCTTCAACACATGTCATTTTTAAAGAATAAAAGATTAAAGAATTAAAAAATTAAATTATACTTGTCGTAAATGAAAAACAAAATGAAATATTTTCATTATTAAAATTTATTAAATTATCATTTTATCAACAATTTTAAAATTTATATTTGAAATAGTTTTTCTAATCAATGAAAATATCTTGGGGTTGATATTTGTTGTACAATTCTATATCCACGAGGAACAGTTCCATATGGAAAACTATATATACAATTTTTCCTTCTTCCATTGTGATATGCTCCTTCAACCAAATCACATAATAAACTTATACAGGTTACATTTGAAATGTTTACGATCTTTTTGCTAATAAATAATTCATCAGTTGTATTATTTTCATAAATTTGTTTTGTAAATCCTAAGAAAAATACCAAATTTATTATCCAGAAATGAAACACTATATCCTTTTTTAACCAACATTTCTACTCAAGCTCTTGGTATATTTAATGATAAAGTAACAATATATTCTTCACAATATCTCTTTTTAATCAATTCAATTATTAATTTAAATAAAAAATCTAATTCATTTGCTCCAGGTGGAATTGTTATCAAACAATATCCATTAACAACACCCATAGTATTTAGTTTTCTAATAGCAAATACATTATTATCTTTTGTAACATTAAAAATTGTATTAAATGTTGTAAACCATGATAATCCTACTTCATAATTATAATCTTGATTTAATTCTAAAGGAATTGGAAAATTAGCAGAAAATTCTGATTCTTTAGAATCAAAACTTAAATCTGTTGAATATTTTGTAGATAAAAGATTAATAATTTTTTCTAAACTTTTCTACATTTTAGAAAAAAAAATTTAGGTTGAAATTCTTGAATTAATTTGGTGGAACAATTACAAAACCTGAACCTTCTTTTTCATCAACACTTGGAACGTTAGTGACTGACTTCGGAGATTTTCGAAAAGCTTTTTTATATAAATTTATTATTTTTTCATACTCAGGGTTCCAGGAATCAAAAATATTGGTTTTGGTTTTGATAATTTTAACAATTCTTCAGGAGTATATACTAAATCAGTATAATTTGATATCCCTTGAACTTTTTCGTTTGATACCGGTTGGTTTTCATCCAGAAATGGCTGAGTAGAGATCTCGATAGGTAGTCGGGCTTCGCCCTCCAGAAATTTAAAATTTGATTTCAATTTATCCATAACTATTTTAAACATGATAATTTATATTATTTTATATTTATATGATATTTATATTTATATTATATTTATCATCTTTCTACTACCTATTTCAATATTTAATTCTTTTCAACCAAAACACAACAAAAACATTTTCCGTTAAAATCATCATCTTTTTCTATTGTTACAGTTACTCCATTAATTGCTAGTTTATCATCCTGTTCACTAACATCAACAAAAAATATAGAATATAAAATTTTAAAATCTAAAAACTTTAATTGTGGTTCAACTAAAAATTCATGACACATTAAAATATAACTTTTATATAGCATTGATTGATAATGTTTTGCTTTTTTAGTTTTCCAGGATAATAACTTGAATTTAATTGAACACTTAAAGATTTTAATTGTTTATCATTATCGCTTGATTGAATAAATTTTGAATTATTAGTTGTATAATTAATTGTTGAATCTTTAACTCCAATCAAAATAAATCGAGGTCGAGTATTTAACATTGTTGGTTTCCATGAAAATGTACTTCCTCCTAAAATATCTACACAACCTGGTATATTTTGAAGAAAATTTACATTGATTGGTTTTGAAATTATGTTTAATCTTTCAAGAATTTGAGTTTCTAAATGTGGGTTACAAGTTATTGATGGAACCATCAACATCATTCTTTCAAATTTTAGTTTTGGTGCACCACCTTCTTTTAAAGCTTTTCCATAAAAACATTTTTTATAATCTTCATTCCTTTCCATTTTCAATTCAAATGGTATTAAATAAATTATTCTATTATATCGTTGGAAAAATCCAAATATATTTTTAAAGGATATATTTCATCAAATGTTTTGGTTGAATTAAAGGTAGATATCTAATTTTATATCCTTTATTATTTTCATCACCAGTACCAGTATCTGGAATCCATCCCCTTAGTTCACCATTTTGATTTTTAAAATTAGCATCAGTCATAACAAATTTTAATAATGAACTCATTTCACCTGGATATCTTATATTTTCAATTTCTGTTGATCCTAAAGTTATTGATATCTGGTTAAATAAATTTAAAAACCAATTATGTTCAAGAGTTATATCATCAGTTGGATCAACACCTGTAATTTCAAATTTATAATATATGAATGAATTGCAAATATCAAGTGGATTTGATGATTGTTGAATTTGAAATAACAAATTTCCAGGTGAATTTAATGCTTCTGCAGATGAAGTTGATGGTAAAACTTCTAAATAATCTTTCTTTTTTAATAAATGATTAAATTTACTATTTTTATTTTAATTGAAAATCGACATTCTATTTATTATTTAAAAATTTAAGAATTCAAAAAATTTAAGAATTTAGAATTGGAAAATTTAAGATATTGTTTTTTATCAATCAATTTCTTGGTTAATAATCTTGACAAAATTGCATTTATGTGATTTTCACAATTATTATTTCCTGCTTTTCTAGAAGCTAAATATTTTCTTAATTCATAAAATAATTCACAAGGAGTATCGGATAAAAAATAATATTTGGTGTTATCTCCTTTAATTCCCTCTCCTTTTGTTTCTGTTGATTCCTAGGGTAGTTGCTCGCGCTCCTTGATTAGTTTTTCTTTAGTTAATTTTTCTCCAAACGAAATCGGCCGGAGGCCTCCATCACCAAATTCTTTAACTTTTTAAACTTTTTCAACTTGTTCATTGTATCCCGGTGGTTTTACAATATATGATTTTATTTTTTTATAATAATCATTTTTTGTAATAAAGTTAATATCTTTTGTTAAATTCTCATGTTTCAATATCACTTATTGGGAAATTTATTTCTTCTTTAGAATTAAATGCATTTCCTTCAATTGTTTTTTTCAATCCATTAGTAAAAATTTTTCTCACTATTATTTGATGTTATGTATATGTTATTCCATTCCTTGGTTAATACAAATTTTTACCACCAATTGATAATATAGTTCCATCTTTTTCATGAAGGTATATATTTGTAAAAAGAGGTGTGATTGTTTTGTTACCTTTTATGACATCATGATTTACATTAAATTCTAATTTTATTGGATGAATTTGTTTTATGATTTCTTGATTAATTTGTGTTGATTGATCTTTAGTTTCTATATCCTGGAAAAGATTTTCACTTCCAAAAGTAATTAACTTGGGATCTTCATCCCATAAAAAATCTTTTCGAGGTTTTTTAAAAATGTTTACTTCTCTAAGTTTATTTTGATTAAAATTATTTCATTTTTTGTTTCTTTAATAGAATCAACTATTGGTTGTTATATTTTTGTGGCCATGAAATTAAAATTTTGATTATAAAGTCTTTTGGATATTAAATTATCATTCCAGATATTTTGTTGAATATTTAATAATTTACAATCTTGAATATATTTATCAAGATTAAAATCATTTACATTTCCAACTATTTTTATTCAAGAAAATTCAATAATCTTGATATTCAATAATTCACTAAGTAGTTATGTTTTCATATACTTGATTTTTTTCTTTATTCAATGCAATATAATTATATTTTATAGATAGATGATTTTCAAAACTATTAAATTCTTCTTTGTGTGAAGTATCACTAAACAAATCATTAAAAATACTATCTTTATTTCTTTTTCCTAATTTAAAGAATATGAAAAAATTAGAATTACCACGAATACTTCTAGATGGTAAATCATAATAACATTGAGCCAAATAAATTACATTACAATTATTATGTCTACCTCGAGTAAAATAAGATTCCATAATTTCTTGATTTTTCATGTTGACACAATCATCAAAAAATATTAAATTCTTCTTCGCTCGATTTAATTTTTCACATGGAATTATTTCATGATATTTATTACTCATTGTAACATTTATTTTATTAATAGTTGTTAATTCCCCACATTTTGTTTCTTCACATAATCCTTCACATAAATCTCTAATGAATTTATCATCAGGAATTTTATCTTGATTTTGAAATAAACTCACAATATCTTATTTTGTTAAACCAGAATTTAACCCATGAAAAATTATTTGCATTTCAGGTTGATCTATTGTTTTAGAAAAAATTATTAAATTATCATGGTCTATAAAATCATTTTTAACAACAAAACTGTTTTCCTAGAACCAGAACTTCCAATTATCAACATTCTAAAAGAATTTGGTAAAATATGATTGTGATTAAATTTCATAATATTTTTATTCCAAGTTGGTGTAAAGGAAGTTCCACTTGAAGAAGAATTTTTAATTGTAAAATTTTTAATAATGAAAAATTATTTATTTTTTTTAAGGAGAAAGAAAAATTCTATCACCATCAACATCTATTTGAATATTTCCTTTATTTATTTTTTTCAAAACTTGTTTTAATTTTTTATTTTTAGAAGGACTTTTTTTATTAATAGATTTATAAATAAATTCCACTTGCTGTTTTTATATCTGTTGTTGGTTTGTTATTTCAGATTTAATCTTCTTAATCTCTGCATCTAATTTCTTTGATTTTTTAAAATTTTTAACAGCAGTTGTTATTCCTCCAGCTGCTACTGTTATTCTACCAAAAATAAAAGCTAATGAAGCTGCCAAAGGTAAATACCACCTGAATGTTCAACTTGTTTTATTTCTGCTATTTTCTTTTTACCAATATCTGATTTTTTACCATCATATTCAACACTTGGGGGTTTGTTTGTTTCTACTATGTTTCTTATTTTCTTTTCTAAATTATCAACAGTCTGTGTATCAATAATTTCATCAACCATTTTTAATAGAAATAATTAAAAAATAGTTTTTTGGAGTTCATTTTGATAGAATTTACTTAGAATTTCTTCACCAGTTAAATCTTTAATTTCACAAGTAATTGGTTTTGTATTATTAATTTTTGAAATGACAAAAATTTCTTTAGACCATTTATTTGTTGAACCCTTTTCAAATTTATTTTTTCATTTGAATATTCTAATTCGATCACCAATATTAATTTTTTTTATCATATTATCAGTTTCATGGGTAATTTCTCTTATTATATCAGAATTCTCACTTGCTTCTCATGGTGAAACTCCTATTGTTCTATGAATTTTATTATTATATTTATTAATTAATTCTGGTAATACATTTATCAGAATTCTATTTCCTTGTTCTATAAAATTTTTTATACATCCAATTTTTCAATTTTCTATTAAACTTTTCAATTATAGGATTATGTGAACCATAATTTGATCTATCATCAGGTGAATTAAAAGTTAAATAAATTTTAATATCATTTTCTTGTCTAAATTCTTCAAATATTTTATTATAAAACTCTTTACCATTATCAACATCTAATTTTTTTGGAATTTTATCTAGGGTTTCTTCAAATAAAAACTGAAATCTTTCTTTAATTGAATTTCCTGTATTGTTTTTTAATGGTAGAACCCAAGCATATCGAGTATACAAATCAATAATTGTTAGAATATATCTATAATTTTTATTATTTTTAGAATTTACAGTTTCAATTAAATCTGCTGACCAAATATCATCTTTATTAAAAAAACTTTTATTTTTAAATATTTTTTAGGTTTTCTATATTCTTTTTGTAACTCTGTTGCAAAAGCTTCTCGCTTGTGTAACTCATTCGATAAAGTAGTATTTTTATTGTCTGAGTTTGTTGGTATTTCTTCAAAGACAGTCGCTTGCGCTTAACCTAATGCGATCTGTGTGTTCATTGCTATTTTTCCTATTGCTCTTGAAAATCTTTCAGAAAATGTTGGATTTTAAATATCATTTAAATCATGAATAAAATCAATGTCTGGTTTTTGACGAGAATGAATATCTTCTTGACGATACTCTATGTCATGTTTTAATGCTGCAGCCTCAACTCTATTTATTGGTTCTTCTCCAGGTTTTGGAACATTATTTTCATTAAGTCTTATATCTAAACGAGTTCCTGGCAATACATCTTTCAAGTTTCCAATAGAGCCGGACTATATCTTAAGAAATCTTCAAAGCTGATTAGACATTTCATCCTCACCAACGTTTAGTCTCTGAACAATCTTAATTTGGTCAGCAGATTTAATTGAAACTATAAATCCTAAAAATAATAAAAATTATAGATATATTCTAACAATTATTGATTTGTATACTCGATATGCTTGGGTTCTACCATTAAAAAACAAAACAGGAAATTCAATTAAAGAAAGATTTGAGTTTTTATTTGATGAAACCCCGGATAGAATTCCAAAAAAATTATATATTGATAATGGTAAAGAGTTTTATAATAAAATATTTGAAAAATTTAGACAAGAAAATGATATTGAAATTTATTCAACTTTTAATTTACTGAAAAACAAGTTGAAATAATTCATAATATTAGATCAAGAAATCATGAAATTTATCTTGAAAAATCTTTCAAAACAATATTGGATAATTATGATGATAAAAGATGGATTCAATCTGATGGAATTACAACTTTACCATTTGGATATAATGAATTAAAAAACATGTGGATGAAAATTAAATAATTTGTTTTATAAATATTAAATTTTTTCAATATTGGGGAATACTCCAAGAGGTCGGTCTGCAAAATTTATCAATTTATCAATCTATCAATTTATCAATTTGTCAATCTGTCGATGTTCAATCTGTTGATTGCTTCGATTCAAGTAGTGTGCTTTTAAGCATTTTCGGCGAAACCCCCACCCGAGAAAATTAGTTGAGTTGATAATTTGAGTTTTTAACAAAATAACGGACCATTGTTAAGAAATTGTTAACTTTGATAAATTCATAAATTTTCAGATTTCTACTATTTAGTAAGGGCCCCAGTTAATGAGTAAAAACAATTTAATTAACCGCTAATGAGAAGCCAGATAGATACAGGAAACTTGGCGAGTGATAAATCAGAGAATTAGATAATATCTAAATTAGATGAAGGAAACTCACCCGAAAAATAAATCAAGTATTTCAGGTTTGCAGAAGAGTTCAGGTAGTGTTTATCTTATTTATGATAAACGGCCATGAGCCTTTAGAAACCTCGGAATAACGTTTACCAAATACTAGATAATTGTTCTCTCAACCGACTTTATAAAAGGAGATCAAGATTGAACAAGTTGCCTGTTGGTCAAAGAAAAATATTGTGTAAAGGACAAGCTAGTGATATCACCTAATCGAGTATGGGATTTTTAGATTTAAAGAAACCAATAAAATTATTTTGCCAGAAATGTGATAACTTCTTAAGTAATCTACTTAAAGATGATCAATAAATTATGAATAAAGTCTTTCTGTGTCGCGTTTGCTAATTTATTTCTAAAGGACATGAAAAGTCAGAGAATAACCAATTATAATAATAATAGATGAATTCGGTAGAGGATTGTGTCCAATCTAGAGTTTATACCATCCAGACCAGTCCTCTTGTTGAGGATTTTTCTAAAAAAGATAAAAACTGAGGATTTTTATGTAGGTCACAAAATGTTAGTCACTTTCCCATGGGAACGACGTCGTTCTATGGAAACCAACAAAAACTTTATGCAAGTCACTGAAATTTTATAGGATGGTGACTTATTTTTAAAACCTTCTCATACCATGCCACTTTAATAAATAAATAGGTCATAGACACACACGCACATTCTATATATATATATATTGGTGGGCTGTTGTTCTTTGACCTTGATATCCCAGACATAGAACTCCGTATCTTACCCACTTGCTACTTGTTGCTAAGAAATTTTGGCAGTGCAACGAGGGGTTGTGAGTCATCCAGAGGTAACCTTCTCTGAAGATGCTCCTGAGGCCTGGACTTACTGTGGCTTTAGCAAGTTGTGGATGGAAGGCTTCTGGTCGTCTTTTCATTGTTTCTGACTTACATGTCATTTTGCTTAGTTCAGTTAATTTCAATTGTTCCTATTTAATTGATCTACATTATTATCAAAGAATAAAGAAAGAATTTTGGGGTAAAAATTATATTTTGATTTGTTACAGTACATTATCGAATTTGTTTTCTGTTTCCTTGTTTGTCTGCGATAACCGCAGTATGGGTCTTTAAGCCTTCCAAGGTTTGTGTCGTCTCCGTTTAGTTTCTTTAGCAGCCACCGCCCGTTCTCTCTCTTTATAAACCAGTTTTGTCAGGGCAAATACTAGACAAGTGATCATAAAGTATAATAGGTGTTTGAAGTCGCCTTATGATTTTTACTACTCTTTCAAATAATGAATTGTGAATGGATTTAACTATATGAACTACAATATAAATTTTAATATGGTTTCCACTACTAAATTCAATTATACAAATTGGAAGTTTGTTGACTCCAACGCCTTTGCTTTTAAAATTCGATGTAGTTTTCAATATCAGGTCCGGTAAACCATAAATTCAGCTAGTTGTTGAGCTTCTCGAGTGGGATTTCTCATCGGCTCTCGTTTAATCATCGCGCTTGACAATTCTTCATCTGACATTAATATTCTCCGGAGAAGCCTTTCAGGGTCGCTTATAGTAGATACTGTATACTCTACAGGGCCTGTCTGTAAAGCGTCGCAGCATGGGGCAAAAGTCGGACTAGTCTTCGACCTTTGTCTTGCCAGTGATTTCTGCCGGGCTAATTAAATCCACATGCATATGAATAAACCTTTTATTTTCGTAAATTAGTTTTCCTCCGTGCTATTCATGTTTATCACTGACATTAAACAAATTTAACAGAAACGAGAATGTAATCAGAACAATAAGAAGGTATATAAAAATGGAATTAATATCAAAGTTTGATAATTTGCATTTTTATGATTGTCCCCCGTGAATCATTATCTTTATATGTAAATTCAATTGTTTCTGGCCGAAAACAAATTACACGTCTGTCAATTTGGTTTATTTTTGATCGTTGTATTAATATTGTTCTGGACGTGACGAATTTAAGGTGACAGTTATTAGATTACACCAAGAGTCTTTAATCCAACCTTTGGGGACAGTCAGTACAATTATTGATGCAATTATTGATGCCGTTGAAGCATTAGAAATATCTTCGAAAAAATGGTTATTTTTAAAATAAAGTATAAAAATAGCGAGAATTTAATGTCCATCCTACTATTTATTGACTAATTTACTAGTATTTTTAATATAGGAATTTTCTGAACCAAAATTATGTGCAGGTATTTTGTTTTCTTTTTTTATGAAATTTCTCTACCCTCCTATAATACACCTGATTCAGTTCATTAAAAACTTCTATAATAGAAGTTTTAATGAACATCCAATTACAATTAAGATTAATTTTGTGAATTAGCCATTTTTAAAATGGCTAACAGGTAAATTTTTTAATAAAGTATATTTTAAGGCTTGGATTGTGATCTCGTCAAGTTATGAGATCATTATTCAAGCTCTTAAATAATACTTTTAATCATTTTTTATTTTTAATTCAGTTTTAATTAATTTTTTTAGGTTTTCTTTAGGAATTTATACCAATTTATGTAATTTATTGGAATTATTATACTATAAATGTAAGTCAGATTAATTGGCAAATAAATTTTATTAAAATACAATTCAATCTCCAAATATTTCAATCTTCTTGCAGCAATTTGGAAAAAATCGCCGAATGTGAAAAAAATATTTTTTAAGATTTTTATATTCTTCTTTTCTTAGCTCGATTTCCAGAGCCTTATTGATTACATCGAATCTACTAGGGTAGGACATTGAGCTGAATCCATTTTCCTTGCGATAGTCTTCCGTATGCTTAACTTAATTTTGCTGAAGACACTTTTGATTGGTAAATATTCTATAAAGTTGTTTGTTTATATGCTCCTCCGTGAATGGATGCATTATCGTTAATAATGTGATATCCATCTCCATTCAATTTGGACGAAAGTTCGTTCAAGAAAATCTGAAATGTTTCCTTTTTGAATGATCCTACAATCAATTTATTGTGAATTGGCCCTTTTACACCAATTGCCAAAGCCAGTGACATATTTGGTCCACGATTACTTGGAACTGTCGAATATATTCTTTTCTATTTCTTTTTCCTTTCAAATTTTTGGTCTTGTCCAAGTGGAGAAGCCACATTCGTCGACACATTTTTTGTCGTGCCAAGCTTCTTCTTGGAATCGCGTTACATACTGCATTCGCATTTCCAGTACGCTGAATTGTTTCTACTGAAATTCGATGCCTCATCAATATGGAATTTATATGCTTATTTCAATGTATGGCACTTAAGTGTTCCTCAAAGCAGACCTATGGCAATCACATGCTTGCAGTAATCTGTTTTGCAGTTAGATCCATGCAATCGTGAAGCTCATTATTCTTCAAAACCAATCACAGAGACTCACACACGGAGGATAATTTCGAAACTTACAGTAATTCGAATAATTTTATTTACCGGTTGACAGCCAAAACGGTAGGAATATCGTTCGATTATTTGACTGTTATTTATTTTATTATTGGTATTAGTATTTAGGTTCCAGGACGATGTCATTGCTTCCGTCTCAGCGTTTCCGTGACTATCCTCAATAAAGAATTCCCAATTATCAATGAAGAACTATCTCATGAATTCATGCTTATGTCGCACTCGTGCTTGCAATTGTTTCATTTTCAGTGAGCGTTCGATTTGCAGCTTTTAGACTGGACATGGTAACCTATTTTATTATACAATGTTTGTATAATATCCTCTGTTAACTTATAAAATAAGTATCTTGATCTACGATTACTATTATTCGCCGATACCTATTAATTAATTTAATTCTAACAAGGGTCGAGATGAGTCTAGGAAGATTTCTCAACTGATTGCAGTTTGATATTTTGCTTATATGTTAGTAACACTTTAAATATAGTTATGGAGTAACTGCTATTATATTAATTATCATGTTGCTATTAAAAGTTCATTGTCATCATTTATTTCTGTCCTCATTCAAAGGGTTGTAATTAATTAGCTGATTTGCTATTATCGTCAATATCGCTATAATACCTTTTTGTCACTAATACAATATTAATATAATCTCGTTGTCTTATAATTTTAAAACATCGTTTGACAACTTAAATTTACGCAACCCTCCCCCAGGTTTTAGAGGACGGAACTGTTAATGTTATTAAATTTTATTTGATGTTAATTCAGATTAGATGTTGATGGCTATGACATTTTATTAGTCGTTGCAACGAGTCCGCTTGACCCTGTACCCTTACTCATCAAATTGACCTAAAGAACTATGTGTGTTGATTTTGAATTTGATAGGTGCTCACTGAGCTACCAGGTGTGAATGAGTTTAAGCCGTAAGATGTTTAAATTTTTGATTCTGTGAGGATATTTAACACAACGAATGGTGTAGAGGCCATAGTAAAGTCGATAATACAAACAACGATAAGAAGGACTAAGGGAATGGACATAAAGATAAATGATATGAGAATATAGGTTAACATTTGAAAGAAATAAGAGAGGAATGGGACCTAAAAATCGAAATCGAGCACAGGCCTTCTATCGGCGCTCGTTGGAGCAATTGATCGTTCGCTCAATTATAGCATTAGTAATAGCACTCACTGACAATCCACCCACTCAAACACAGTTCCAACGTTGCTTAGCAACGGGTGCCGAGTGGTAAGCGAAAAATATTTGTATGGGTTGTCTGGGTAACAACCATATAGCTTCCAAATCTCAACAACCAGAAACCCACCAATTGTAAGTGTACTTGAAGCGTATCCTGATAACTTGATTCGAATGTAATTACAGATTCTTTCAACAAATTGGCTTCATAGATACATGAAAATGGTACTTTACACTAAACAGAATGATTTGTTCACAAAGAAAAAGTGAATTTTCAAACAAGAAAAGTAATTTTTCGCTAAACAAAAGTGATTGATAATATGTAAAACGGTTCGGTATATAGTGTATATCAGTGTGTGTAAATTACTGCGATTAAACCAACTTGACCTTCTGGAAGTTTCCAATATATCTTTATTTTATTTTTATTTTTATTTATTTACTTTAACTAATTTATCTTTAAAATTGAATTGAAATTATTTTCCGTTATATTTCATTTCATTTTTTGTTCTACAATTTTATTAACTATTTTCAGTCAAATTTTGTGTTATCTTGTTTTATCAATATATATTATCTGCGGTTCTTGATGCATTTTGTAATTATCTGAATTTATTTTCATGTTTCTGATTTTTATATTTATTTGTTTTCTCTTCTGAGAATTTTAGATGTTTACTTAATGTTTCGAGGTTTTGTTTTAAATCTTTCTTTTGTGCGTTTGCGTGCTATGTCGATTCGTTTTAACAAACTTAAGGGTCACTTAGTTTTGGTATAGCAATATTTATGGTTCATTTTCAAAACCTTGTCATAAGAGGTCACTTTAATAAATAAGTAGGTCATGTAGATTTAATAAATAAATAACACTAAGTTTCTAGCTATAGACAATTACTAATTATTTAAAGAGAATTGAAAAATGATTAGAGACATTTTAATAATCAGTTTATTAATTGTTAGTTATTGTACAGTAAATATCGGAAACAAATTAGTGGTTATATTCGTGCAAGTCTAAAATAAAACAAAATGCGTAGTCCTGATTCTGCAGTGCTTTTGGATATATACATATGATAGGCAGACCGAGATATTCGAAAACTCCAGTAAAAACATAATCTGAAATAATGAGAAATCTAAATAGCAGTATTGGTCTATTATATGAGATTTTAAAAAAAGCTCAAAATGAGCTATATTACGGTAATCAATATCTAAATACAACTATTGGTATTATCAAAAACGATTTAAATAAATCAATATTAAAATTGAATAAAAATCGAAACCTTTATGGTAAAATAATTAATTATTTTCTATATTCCATAAAAGATTTTTCCAATAAATCATATAATCAATTCTTTTTTATAATGAAAGAATCTAGAAAAATAGGTCAACAACTCATTCAATTAAAATTAGTATCGCAAAACTAAAGCAACAAATCCTCAATATTCAAATTTCCATTATTTATTTTAAATTATCTTCTTTTTTAAATAAATGTATTATTGTTGTTATCATCAAAAATATACAATTCCTCGTCCAACGTACCGAAAAAATAAATGGAAGAAATACCCCTCGAAAATGAAAATATTCTCAATATAAGAAGTTTGGTTTCTCAAATAAATTACATCCATTAAAAACTAATTAATAATTCATTCCAAACTTAATTTTAAAAAATCTTCAAATCATCCAATATAAAAAAACGATCTAAAGTTGGTTTTTATCATTAATGCTTTTAGTATTTATTTTGAGGATATTTTAGCAAGCATCAACAATTGAATAAAGAATATTAATACATAAACATTCTCTAAATATTTAATATTTTTAAATTGCAAACATTCTTAAAAATTAATTTAACTATCACGCAATCTAATCATTCCATAATTTAACTTTAAACTTACTTAAATTTATTATTATAATTTTTAAAGTTTGTTACAAATTTTTAACATGAGAATTAACTTTTCTATTTAATTATCCTCACACTCAATATTAGAGTTACCAGTTTTATCGGAACTTCTAGTATTTACATATTCTAAACGAAAATATTCGATTAAATATTCATATTTATACCTTTTTCCGAGATTATTAACAATTTTTAACCTAAATATAACTTTGTTTATAACATTTTTTATTATAATTTGCATTCATATTTTATATATCTTGCATATTGTACAGGGTGTTCGAGTAGTAGGATGTGAGCCCATCAGATACAACCTCTTTGGCTTATGTAACATTATGTAACACCTGACCTCTGTCCACACTGGAAATTGACCTTTGTCCACTGTTACCAGGTGACCGCATGATTATGTCAGGTACCCATTGGTCAATCACTACCCAGAAACACACTTATTACACCCCACACTGATTCACACTTATTATGTCACGCAGTTATGTACCGACACACCTACCTTCTAGAACCTTCCACACACCTACCAACTTCTACACACCAACCTTCTAGAACCTATCGTTCTTAAACTGTTCACACACACACCAACCACCGATCAGCACCCATCTACGACCATCATCGCCTGACACGCCTACAACTACGTCTACGACTGAGTCGTAGACTTAACAAAATCACTCACTAGTACTATTTAAAATTTTTTATAATATATAAAAAGTTTGTTTCACAGTGAAAAGAATATGCTCAACATGAAGCATGCAATTCATACTGCAATCGTAGTAGAGAAGGATGAATTCAAATGTAAGTTATCAAGTATTTGATCAATCAGTCTCTTCTGCAATTGACGTCTTCTGAATTTTCTTTTGCTTGATCTGATATGATGATTCATCGGCGTCGTCATCCGGATTTGCAAAGATAAATTTTGCAGTAATAAATACTACGAACAAAGCTCTGATTTGATTTTCTAAGTTTTCTAAATTCAATTACGACTTTTACAAAGGCAAAATTCAGGTTAATAATATTGAATTTAAAGATAAATTACGAATGTAGTGTGAATCATTTTAATTAAAAAAATAATTCTGATCTCAATGACAAAGTTTAAGTTTGTGTAAATATCCATAATTTTAAATTAATTGCAAAAGTCTGGTAGAATGCCGTGCATATGGTAATACCATATTTTAGCTGAGCGCAGGATATTGCTAATTATACATTCTTTAAGCAGACCTTCTGTTTGAAGTGGTTCAATGCCAAGTTTACAAATCAGGTCATAAGTTGATGAATGAATCGAGCATAATGCTCCAATAATACAAGTGAAAAGCTCTACCTTATAATCTGGTTTGGCTACCTGTAATTCACTCTGAAGCAAGCTATATTTCTCAATATTTGCCTTATCAGTTAAGTCAAAATGTGAAACAGAATCTTTTTTTTCAGTATCAATTATTATAAAATCGGCACGTTGTTTTGAATTCAGAACAAGAGAACAAGAATGGTCAACTACGACAATAAAATTAGGATTTTTTAAATTACCTGTTATTATCTTTAAGCAGTCATTGTGTCTCTCTAATGTTAGTATTTGGTGAACCTTACATGACTGTAAGGTATGAGACATAGTTTCATCCTCTTTCTCACAACGTCTACAAAGTCTAGAATCCCATTTTCTATTAGGCTTTGCATTGATGTTAAATGTATTAGTTCACGCTCGATGTATAAAGTTCCATGCAAATTTGCCAAGTTTGCTTTTAAAAATTGCTTTATTTATTTGAGGAGATAATTTTATAGCCGCTGCAATCATGTCGCTTTTATTGCTCAGTTACCACTTTTGCATATATGAATCATGCAAAGCAGAGTGAAATATATTAGAAATTGCTTTTCGAAACTTAGTCGTAAGTATGACAGTTCCATGACGTTTTGTTATCAGATATAAAAAACTTGCCCTTTAACAATATGAAAAGATACGGAAATTGAGTGTTCTCTTTTAAAGTAAATTATTGAAGTATGTGCACGTTGAAATCTCGTTTTCTTTCTACCATGGTTCAATTTAGTTTCAGCACCATTAATCCAATCAAAACTTTGTTGTAATGTAGGCTCTTTGATTCCAAGACGAGGACCCGTTACAAACTTTAGAGAGTCAATATTGACTTTTCTCGAGTAATCGCAATTGGAATTAAAGAGTCGGAAAAAGTGCACAATTGTTTGAGTAAGAAAATTTACTTGCACAATTCTTATCATTAAATCTCCTTTATAATTAAAATATTTACATAATTACATTAAATTTCACTAAAATATAACACACAAGCTTTTTGGAATGTTTCTTTTGAACAAAAACACAATTTCTTTCTAAAACAATATTTTATTAATTAATTTAATTAGGTAGAATAATTGAACATTTTTATTATTTTAATATGCTTATATCACATATTTTAAATATTATTTACCGCTGATTTTAAATTTGAAAATAATTAAACCTTCACAATAAATTATTTACATAAATTACTTGAAATTCTAATAAACAACACAAAATATATTAAGAATATTAACATACATGTTTTAGTATAGATTACTATAATACTAAAAGATTATTTTCTAATTCTAAATAATCAATTTATCATTAAAATTAATTAAAATTGATAATTATACTAGTATTCAATTTAACAAACATAGTATTTTGTTAAAATCTAACACCTTTCCTATGTTTCAAGCTGTAGCATACGAAGTCATGTCGATTATTTTTAAAAATTAGAGTGAAGATTAGATATACTAAACCATCTGACTTAAATTTAATCCCAACTTTATTTAGACTACTTATATTATATGAATTGTACAGATTTTAAATAATTTTACGGGTACATATACGCAAATGATACTTATTTAGAAATTTGTGTAATTATTTAGAGGGAAAATTTAAGAAAATTAAATGAACCAAATCTTTGGACGTTAAAAATATTAAGTAATTATATTTAGAATCAATTAATTTTAGTATTCAATTTGAAAATACTACGTCTTTGATTATTTTGAGAGTTAGTTAACAACTTTTGATATTCGATTAAATATTTTTATCACATACATCGTTAAATTGGCTTCAATATGGAAATTGTGTTTAATTAGACTAAAATTTGTAATAAGGTATTGAATAATAGCTAGTATATTAATTTATCATGTATGTCCACTTAGTATAATATAGTCTGTTAAATATTTTAGTTTAAATTTAGGATTCTCGATATAGTTTTAATGAATTTTATATCTAATCGAATGTCAATTGATATTACGAAAGAATTTATTGTGAATTTGATGTAAACTTTTAAGGGAAATGTATCAATTTTAGAGAGAGTATTCCAACGTATAAATATTTCAGAGTTTTAGATATAATGGAGAAGTTAGATTTATCACTATGGATTGGGATTTTGATCAATTCTACTATGTTTTAAAAGTTGGTATATCGAGTTTAGATGTAGTAAATTAATAGGGGAAATATTGAATGGAAATTTAATCTATCAATTATGACGTAATAATTATTTGGATATCAGGATGAGTAATTTCAATATTTTACAGTGTTAAAAGAAATTAATCAACTGTAAATATCGAGTAGAAATATTTCATTAAATGTTTAGATTTTACATGAAAATTATCAGTAATATATCAACTTTAAGGGGAAATTATGGCTAAATATTGAGTTTGTGCTAGTAAATTCAACAAATATAGAGTTTTACATGAAATTGTCAGTAATTTATTAACTTTAAGGAGGAAATTATCATTAATTTGCCAATTAAAGGTGAAAATTTTAATAATTGGTTACGATTGAGGAGTCTTAATCAAATATTTGTTGGGATATCAGTGCTCATCAATCAAGGTATTACTATTGCATGTAAGAGAAATTCTTTAAAGATTCTTACTGCATTCCAATAAATCTAGCTACTGCAGTATTTATGTAAACAAATTTCAATGTGATAAGATGTAAATCATTAAATTACAGTCATTATAACTTTACTGTATACAAGCCATCTATTATTCTGTGTGTTGTGTTTTTGATCCTGTCAAAAGATTTTGTCATCGGAAGAGAACCAGATTGTTGTTAGTTCAGCAAGATGTTTCACTTTGCTCAGAAGTTTCTTCGCGTTTATCAAACGATTTTCACGGGCCTTTTCTGTGAGCAGCTGACCTTTGCAGCGCTTGTATGAGTAGTAGCAAAGGTCTTCATTGAGTACAAACTTCATAGTGGAGGATGAAACATTCATTTCACTTGACAAAGCCCGAATTTCAATTCCAGGGTTCTTCAACACCTTTTCTTACAGATATTTGAGAAATTCTGCTGTACGAACGCAATCAGATCGTCACAGCCTCATTGTCACCATTGCAAGTCTCTAGTGCATGCCTGATTGTTTTTACTGTATTTAGGGAGATTTGGAACCAGTTATAATATCCTTATTTTGATGGCCGGCTCGAATCATCATGATGCAAGTTATTTACTTACGTGATTCAGGTGGTTTCCAGTCATCTTTCCTCTCTGATATTTTGTATATGAATGAAGAAGGGTCCAAACTTTTAAACGATGAGTAGTGTGGGTTAATAATAATCAATTAATATTATAAAACATAATCAATTATAAATGTCAAATTTATTCCGAACACACTGTATATATCTTGTAAAATTGGAATTGAGTTCGGGGAAGTTTTACAGGATTTAACGATTTCATATTGATTTTTTCCTTTAAGATGTACATTTTATAATTATGTAATGTTTGAGCCTATTGAACAAGTTCTTCAACAATTTTTACAAAGTTCAAGATTTTCTTGGTCATTTTTGATCTATAAAAAATAAGAGATTATAACAAGTTTTTATACCTACGAGAGGTGTTGATTATCCAATAAATTAAAGCATACCTTTGTTTAAATCGCATTCAAGATGCATTCGATGTTGAATTTGTCACTGTTTTGTTATATTCGTTATTAATTTTAATTCATATTGATAACGAGGGATTATCATTATAAGTGTAATTAATATTTTTCTTAATATTATTACTAAATTAATATATAAATCAAAACAAATATAAAAATTAACTAAAATTTTTATTTTCTAGTAATAATTTATGAAAAATAAAATTTCGAAGTCTTTTCTAAAGACCTTTCGACATATCGCTGATACCTGAAGTTGCAGCAACTACATCCAATAATGCAGGGATTTTCCGCCTCCAACTTCATCACTGTTTTGTTATTCTTGGTGTTCCACAATGTTTGGTGGATTTTATCGAAAACCCATACTTTTGTCTCATTGTATATGAGGTTCGGAATTAAATGTGCTGGTCTGTCTTTCAGGATACCACCCATTTGAGGGTAATAAAAATGCCTTTCAATTACAATTGTCTGACATTCATTTTTAAATGAAGTAACTAACAGATGAAAATAATAAAAATTTAAATTTACAGTAATATTTGATATGATTCATTGACTTTACTGAACTTAAATGTTGTACATTTAAAGAATTTGAAGGAGCATTTGATAATGATATGGGAAAGTTTCAGACACATTCATTTTGCAATATGAGGCAAACTAGTTGCCAAACGAGAGAACTAATACTTGTGTATGATGTCAAAACAAATGTATGCAATTTAGCTTATCTAAAAACGATCAATTTTAAATAATTACGCAGAGAAAATCCAGATCATTTTAATTTAAATTATAAACTAAATATGATGGTTAGGTTTACTCCAGTTTAAACGACAAAAACGGTGATAGTTTTAATGTAATATTGCCAACAGATAGCATGTGTTTTAAAAAAGGATATAACCAATAAATGCGGACAAGTAGTATACACAACAAATTATAAAGGAGTTTATGTATCAAAAATAATTGTATAAGAACCCTATACTAGAAATCATGTAAATGATATTAAATTAACGCATTTTTTAAAATAAAATCAATTATTTGTTTCATTTTAGACTGAACATCATGAAAAATATATACCGAAAAACGATTCTAAATAATTTTGTTAAACATTTAATTTATTTTAGTTTTTTAAAAATTAAAATAATTAAATTTTATCTGACACAATTAAATTTTATTTCTTTAAATTTTCGTAATTTTATTTAGTTATTATTATTGTGATTTCTTTTCTGGAAAAGACAGATAAATGGTCGAAAAATGTAGTGAAATGTTAAATAGAATATATAATTGGCGTTTTCAATTATTAAAACTTTGTATTCTTTGATTATATATTTTTATCTTATATATGTTCAAAAAATGTATAGAGTCATCACATACATCCAAGGAAGAAAAATCGAAAATTATTAACCGCCTGTACTCAGTCAAGTGATTCGTAGAAGAAGAAGCAGTGCTATGGCTCAGTTCTCTCCCAGTAATCCCGCCAACCAACCACCTGTTCCTTGTTATTTGGGCATGGGAAAAACTAAAATTATTAAAATGATATGTTCAAGAAGAATAAATCATATCGAATCAGAAGAATTTGAATCAAAGCATAAAAACAAAAAGAAAAACAGAAAAAATAAAACCAAGAATAAGTTCTATCACATCGATTGAAGAACAAAGAGAAGATTGATAAGAAAATAATCAACAGCGAATCAGAATAGAAGTTAAGAAAATGAAAGGTTTGTTAAATAAAAATTAAAGACATGATTTAAACAAGATTGAAAATGACGATAATGAAATAAGATTGAAATTTACAGAAAATGGTAAGAATAAAAAGTTGATAATTTACCTTTGATATTTTTATTATTATCAATGTTAACTTAGTAAATATTCGCGGTATTGAATCGTATAATGAGTCAATAACCATATTGCCTTTTTATACCTTTCAAATTTAGTGGATTGAATACGTTACAATAAGTTATGTGCTGAAATTATTTAATTAATTATGCGAAGTTTTGTTTAAAAATATATATATTTATATATTTATAATTCATGTCGAAGGAAAACGCCCTCAATCCGTATTTAGATCCTCATTAATTCAACCGAAAATCTATTGAAATATCGAAGCAATGAACAATCACTTTTATATTTTATTCAAAATACGATTAAGATTTTTGTTTTTATGTTTTATTTGTAATGAAGTGTTAAATAATTCAAAGTCTGGATATATTCTTAAATCTATTTCATGACATAAGAGTTCTAGTATTTATTTCTTTGGAATCGAATACTATTACGCAATAACGAACATGAAATATGAGACATGATTCAGACATACAATAACATACACACATACATCAAACCATTCATAATTAATAATTAGATAATTTAATTATTAGATTACTTATATCTCCCCGCTTTAAAAGGTTTTAATCATTCAATATTCCGAATGATCGTAGAACCTGAATTATCTAACATTTCTTAACTATTTTCATACATTTTTTTATTATCTCCATTAGGCCTCTGTATCAAATCATATTTATTTCGTAAATTTATTTTAACTAATACTTTTCTCCAACGTTAAATGTTCTATGAATTCTTTAATTATTGTCGTAAATATTGGTGTTATTACGCTCTTTAATTTCTTGCATTACTCGGTGCTGCTTTCATTTGATATTTTCGATATAGTCCGGAATATTTTTATTTACTTTTATGTCTCGTTGTACGAAACAATGTTTGTTTTTGCGTTTGCCAAATATAATTTATACTGGGGAATGTTTAGTAGTCTTCTACACTGTCGCATTTAATGTACATTCTATTTGTGGCAGTGCATCTTCCCAATTTTTGTACAACTTATCATTGATAAAACACTGTATCCAATCTCGAAATGTTTGAAATTGTCTTTCCACCTGGTCATTCTAAAACAACGTATTTACTGAATCGGTCAATCATGGCCATAATATACTTCTTTTCACTAAACTTTATTTTAAGCGGACCACAAAAATCAATGAAAACATTTTAAAATGGTTCATTTGACGATAATATATGAACTATTTCATGCATTTTTGATGTTAAGACTTTTCTTTTCTGACCAATTTCACAAGCATTAATCACAAATTTAGTGATTTCATCTACTAAAGGGACAAAAAATATATTTCTAATGTACTCTTTAGTCTTTTCAAAAACATTACTCTTTTCTTTCGGAATATAGATTTTATTTTCATATTTAATCAAATTGTAACTTAGCAAACATTTGGTTGGCTCCCCCGATAGTATTGTTGGGTTTTTTATATATAGAAAGTCGATGCTTAGGTCTGACTCCTTGGTGTCCTTCTTTAGTCGATTTAATTGACCCAACACAATGAAATTAATTTCCAATTTATATAACACAACTTTATTCACAACTTTCACAAAAAATCGATTCAATTCACATTACTCTACACAATTACTCTGCATGATTTCACAAAATTCAATGCATAGGGATACGTCTTCCAAAGGGAGATGTCCCTGTCTGGTGTACAATTTGTTTGACTGGTTGATTTATCTTTAAGTTTATTACCTCCTTTATTCCGCTCTCTGAAATATTCTCTTCGACCAACTGGCCATTTTGTTGATCTGCCTTTTCTTTTTATACTCATCTCGCAAATCAAGTCACCCGCAAACTAAATTGGTTTTGGCATCTTTGACATCTCTGTCCAAAACCAAATTAGTTATTTCTGGGCTCCCAGGGTTTCCATTTGTTTAGAATAATTATTTTGGTGGCGGGTTTCACTTTTATCCCGGGTTTCCTTCGTCAACTAATTTCGTTTTCCGTAATTAGAAAATTTGTTGACGTTCCGGGTTTCTCACACTATTCGGGTTTTCTGTTGGCTCGGATTTCCCATTAGCTCGGGTTTCCCATTAGCCAATTAATTTTTAATTAATTTCTATTTTTATTAAACATTTCCTTTTGTGGAACCCTAATCGATTTAATTTTATTATATTTATATTCGTCTCGTCATTTGGCATCCGCCCATACCCGTTTTCTCGAAAAATATTTATTGTAAAACTTTTATTGAGTTTGCCTTTTTAATTATTATTTCGAATATCAATGTTTTTATTGATTTTTCATTTTTTACTTTTGTGCATTTTGTTAACCCCAACATATCTCCCCCCTTTAATTTAGATTCGTCCTCGAATCTGTTTATTTCTGATTTACATATATATACTCCTAGACATACAAACAGAAACACACACACACATATATCATATTTATTTATTTGACGTCCAACGGACACTTCAATAATAATAACGATAATTATACTAATAATAATGATAATAACCATACTAATAAGTGATAATAATATCACTAATTTTAATTACGACGTATGATAATAATTATAATAGCAATAATATTAAGTTTTCTTGTTTTAATTCTTAATATTATTCAATGCTCTTTGTTAGGAAAATTTATTCTCTTCTTCATAGAATAAATATTTTACAACTAAAATAGCTATATTTTTATTAGCCGTTTTTTAAATATATTTTAATATTTTATTATTTAATTTAAACATTATTATCTTTTGTTTTAATAAACAATATCGATTTGATTAAAATGGTTTGATAAAACTGAATCAAAACACCAATTATTTGATGTTTAATTAAGCATTCAAATTTTATTACGTTTTCCTAATCGCAAAGGTAGACGAAAATTCCACGAGATCAACCATTAAAACAATTAATTCAAAAAAGAAAAATAATAATTTTCTTAATTTTCAAGACATAGAAATGAATTCCATTAAAAAGAGTTTAAACGTAACGAGAAATTATAATATTTAATTAATAATAATAATAATAATAATAATAATAATAATATTGATAATAATAACTTTAATAACAATAATAATGATATTAATAATAATAATGTTATAATAATACTAATAATAATAATAACGATTTATAATAATACTAATAATAACAATCTTAGCAATAATAATAATAGTAATAATAATAATAATAATAATAATAATAATAATAATTCTAATAATAACTTAAATTGTCATATTAACTTAATTTATTTTGGAGCGTATCTCCAGTCATAATGACAGCTATCATAATTCATTTTCGGTTTTAGAAGTAAAATAGTCAATGCTTCGATAAAATTTATTCAATTCCCGTAAATTTATATCTCTGTTCAATTTCTATGTGACAGAAACAGTTGAAACTGAGATGTGGTAATCATTTTCTTAAATTAAAATTATCCATCACACGTCAATTAATATTAATATGGAATTTGATTTCACCCTCGACCTCACAACGATAATCCATTTAAGCCTCCCACCACAATTTTCAATTGGTGATCAGCCAATGAGACTGCGCTATTTGTATGCCATCTCATTGGCTCTTCTTTTTATGTCCCATTTTCCTTTATAATGGGGAATTTCCCCACTTTTTTTACTTAAAAAAAATTTTTTTGATTGGAATTTTAAATATAGTTTTTTTAAAAAAAAATGAATTGTTTATGATAATATATTTTCAGGCCTAATGTTGATTGAAAATTTTACTATTTAGAGCTAATCAGTTAGTTTACTTTCACAGGTTCAAATGGTATGAGAATTTTTTTTACTTAAATGGTTATTATGCAAAATCTAGATAAGAAACCATTTTAGTTTTCTTTTTATGTATATATTAATTTTGATTTGAAAAAGCTGTTGTTGGTAGTTTTACTGGGTAAAAAATGAATACTTCAAAGAAAGGTTTTGTAATCAGAAAATCTATTTAAATGGAAAACGTCTACAGTGTTTTGTTTTATTGTTAAATTAAATAGAGAAATTTTCATAACTTTTTAATGAATTTCGAATCCGATTCATTCAACATTTTAGATTTTAAAAGTTTTTGGTGCCTGTAAAAGAAATGATACCGACAAATATAATGTTGGGCTATAAGCCATCGTTAAAACAAAGTAGAACGACTATGGGAAATCATGTTTAAGAATTATGAGAATGGCTATTATAACACAAGCACGCACCGCAAACAGAAATTTAAAAATATATAAAAACATTAAATAAAACAAAATAAAAAATAACATAATTAATTAAAACAAATAATTAATAAATTTTGCACGCAAAATACATAGAAAAATAAAGTAAACATATAAACCGCCAAAACCTTGCAAAATAAGGTTTAGAAAATACACAGGCGGAGGAGGCAACCAGAATAAGAGTCAGTAAAAAATAAAAATGCAAATTTAATAAAATTTATATTAAAAAATTAAGAAAACTAAATAACAAAAGAGAAAAATATAAAATTAAATAAAAGCCATCAAAAAACCCGAAAAAATGGCCAAAAAAGATTCGAAATTAGCTGATTGGTCGCACACACTCACGAAAACAGTATAAATACAATAGCCATTGTCATAATATTTAACCTTAAAAACTAAATTTGAAATTGTTAAAAAATCTGAACTTTGAAATTTTGGTAAGCTTGTTACTTTGTTTAATATATTTTTATGTTTATGGTTTTCACTTTTGAATCTTTATCATGGATGGCCGCGATACTTTTTAGTATCTGCGACAGGTCCCACTAAATTTAATTTTATATATTGATACATTAAATGTGGGGAATGGCAAAGCAATATTCGATTCCGGCCGTTAAGTTGGCAGGACGTCGACGTGTTGCTTTGTCACAAACCACCCTTCGGTGTCTGCCTAGTCTGGTCAAGTCTCGTTACACTGATCACGGGGTAGGACACCGTAGTAATTCACCGAGGCGGCCATTTTCATTGTTGGCCGAAGCGGTATGAGTAAAATGCGGGAAGCTCGCTATACCTAGGGGTTGACATTAGTAAATGTCTAAGTAGGGAAATAATACTTTTTAAATGCCTGTCGAAAATTCATTACAATACGGGAACGACCAGGGTTAAGCATAGGAACGAACGAATAATTCAATGGAACTGAAAATCTTTATGATTTAACTAATAAAAATATAGTCGATAAGTGATAAAACGAAATAAACGGGTTGAGAATTCATTACAAATCAAAAATGATCGGAGCATCAATATTTTTCATTTTATCTAAAACGATCATTGACCATCAATTATCAACAGATTTCGCCAACGAGCAACTCGCCGCCATAAGAAAAAACTAAGTTTGAATGTGGTAAAAATTTGAATGGTTAAAAATTATTAATTATTGTTACCTTTTATTATATTTATTAATATAATTATATAAATTTTTAATAAGAAATTCCCCATTCAGTTCTTTCCGGTTGAGATTTGCACATTTATGTTGAGGTCTCGATTTTAGTGAGTCTCAACTTGCACTGGTTACTTATATAAATCAAAAGACAAAGTCAAATATATGTATATACTTTATTAATCAATAAAATTTACCAATTATACACTTTCAGATTCAAATTCTTTCGATAGATACAATTTATTTATAAGCAATTAACAATTGAAAATTTGGTGCTTGTTGTGTAATTGTTAGAATGTGTGTCGGTGCGTGTTATGTGAATGCGTGCAAAAATCGTGTGGAACTTTATCTGTTCGAGTTTAAGATCTTAAAAAGATTTCCTTTTTAAGACCACTTCTTTTTGGTTAAAAGTTAAGGGCGAAATAACTAAAAAATACTTCAGTATTTATACTAAAATATTTCATTAGCTAAAAGGGTTTTTTTATTTATTTTATTTATTTAGTGGTAAAAAATTTTTTGTTTTATTTATTTAAAACATATATTTCAATTTGAGTTTATTTTGTTTGTTAATTGTTCTTTTAAAAATATGTCTTATTTATTTAATGAGTTTATTTTATTTCCGTTTGTTAATTGTCCTTTTTATATTTATTTAGCATTCAATTTATTCAATTTATTTTTGATATTGTTAGAAGTAATAAAACCCAAACCAAAGATTTAATTATAATAATACAACGTAACCAAGATAAAAATTATAATAAAAGCATATAATCAAAATAAGAATTAATTGTTCCAATTCCACACAGGATAATAAAATAATAAGTCTACCCAAAAATAATAAAAACATATAAAAATTGATTGTTCAAATAACATATAAAAATTGATTGTTCAAATTAAAATATTCACATCAAATTGTTATAATTAATAATTGTCATAGTAATTATTTGGTATACAAGGGATAGATTTGGTTGTTCGAATATTGATTTGATTGTTCTGTTGGGATTCTGTATATTGGGGGTTGGCCTTGATTTGAAATTCTGCGTCTTTAGGATTTATTTTTACGCTCGTTCCACTGCATATATGTTCACTCTGAACTTGCTAGGCCCTGTTTATAATATTTATTCAGGATAAATGTGGTGATGGGTCTACCCTCATCATCCAACATTTATATTCTCGTCGCGGAGCCAGAAAACGTTTTCTATGAATTCGAATTACCGTATCCCCAAACTTTCCCAAGCCAAAATACCGGTAATTGTTCCTTCCGACTTAAGCATCGAAGAATCCAATCATCTAGCTTGCCAAAAGCGATACAATAAATTATTTGCAGAACACGAACGCACGCTCGGTACGTGGTTCGCCCCCGAGGCTGTGAAAGCTCTCCACAAGCAAATTCACCGGCTAACTAGATGCCGCGAAGACCTTATTGCTGAGAATCGAGCCCAGCGGATTATTATCAATAACCAGAGTGCCGTCCTGGTAGCCTCTTTTAATGAAGCCGAATTAACGAAGCGATTAGCCGGCCGTGATTTGGCGATAAAGTTGAATTTAATTCTCGCCAATCACATAGCTGAAAAAACCACAACTGGTCCTCCACAAACTCCGAAGACCAGTAAGAAGCATAATCCCAGCAAAAACCGACATCGCCGTGAACGGCGCCGAGCTGAGGAAGTCACTCTCCTAAAAAATGCAGCCCAGATCCTGGAGGAAGCAGCCATGCTGGTTGCGGAACAGCATCCCCAATGTGTAAAATCTGACGAAACTTCGCCAAAGTCGTTGGCTCCAACGGAAATTTCTCCCCAGATTAACGTCAACAAAGTAGACGAACTCCAACTTTGTTTGGATATAGCTACCGCACAAATCACGCCAATAACAACTGAAGAGAGCAGAAAATCGCCAATTTCTTTCGGGTACTGAACCGACGAGCTCCGGGATGAATTGTGTCATTCCGTGACACAGGTCAGTACCGCTCGAGTTAATCCACTTCGTAAAAGAACATTCCCCGTGGACATAGATGAATGAAGCCGAGATATCCGCCGGAGAACTGCGATTGAACCCGACTTATAATAACTATACCGCTTATTTATATATTTTGTTTTGACTTTTCTTTTGTTTATTTTGTAAATTTTAGCAAAAATAAATTTTATATTCATTGTAACTTTATTGTAATCTTTGAATTTCTCTATTAATAGATAATGAATGAATGTCTATGGGTTTGTTTGGGTATAAAATCGTATTCATGAAGTTTAATGCAAGCATGAAGGGTGAATGGAAAAGTTATTTAACTAGGAATGTCGAGAAAAGAATAATTATAAATAATGTAAAAACCTATTTGTACTTCCTACATCGAATATCTCGGTAGTGAAAGTGTGTCTGTGAGTTAAAAAAATGTTTGCACCGTAAAAGACGTTATTTTTCCTTTACATAAACGAAGCCAAAAACCGCCGACCGAATAATTAAACGAAGAAATTTTATAAAATTTTTAAATCTTTACATATTAATTTAGAATTAGAGTAGATAATTTTAAACAAACTTTCGAGGTCAAATGAAACTCGTTCTCTGTATACAGAGATTCAGGGAATTTGACCACGAAATTTTCGATAATTAAAGAAATTAGATTTAAAAGCCCTTTAGGTAATATTTTCGTCGGATGAATTTCTAAATTACCATAGTTAAATTTTATTAATTTAATATTTAAAGTTAATGTTAATTAAACGAAATTATGTAAAAGACAAATTAGTGGCCAAGATCAGATTAACACAGATTAATTTCAGATTATCTTGATTACATAATGATGTAATCAACTTAATTAATTTTGTGTGTATTTTTTTCGAAATTTTTTTTGTGTGTATTTTTTAGTAAAATTTCTAATTAAATTTTTTTTAGTAAAATTTTTAATTAAAATTTTTTCAGTTTAATTTTATCAATGTAGTTTTTATATATGATTTTAAAAATATGAGTTTTTAATATAAGTTTAAAATATATACGATTTTTAAGTAGAATTTTCAGTATAATTTTATCGATGAAATTTTTTATAAATTATTTTTTAAGATGAAATTTTTAGTATAATTTTTAATTTAAAATATAATTTTTCAAAGTAATAAATTTTTAACATAATTAAATGTAGAAATGTTTTATACAAGGTTTAGCTTGTTTTCAGTATAATTTTATCGATGATTTTTTTTTATATACGAATTTTTAAGATAAAATTTTTCGGATAATTTTTACAATTAAATTTTTATACATTTTGATTACGATCAAAGAAATTTAGCGTTGTCAAAATAATAATAATAATAATAATAATAATAATAATAATAATAATAATAATAATAATAATAATAATAATAATAATAATAATAATAATAATAATAATAATAATAATAATAATAATAATAATAATAATAATAATATTAATTCAGCCAATTAAAATCTTTATAAAAAAAACAATAAACCCACAAAATAAACTCGTAAAGATCGAAATCTCTATAAAAAACTATAAACACATAAATTAAACCCATAAAATAAACTCGTAAAAGATCAAAATTTATTTACATCATCACAAATCTGCTTATAGTAAGCTCTTCTTAGCTCAGCCAACAAAATATGTACAACTTCCTTCTTCTTGTAGTCTCTGCAGCATCTGCATCTAAATGGACAAGTCAACATTGAGGGATCTGCACAAACAATACAGTCATCTAAACATTTCAAACCAGATCCTTGAATTGATTCATAGTGCATCCGTACAATTTCTTCGATGTTGATTCCTGTCATTTGATAGATCCGTGTAGCCAAGTATTCAGGAGCACAATAGGAAAGTTTGTTTTTCATATTCGGAAACAGTTCTTCCATTTTCATCAGAATTGTTTCGAATACGTATGCTTCTTGCTCGTCGATCATTTTTAATTTTTACAATCATCAGAATTGAATCTATTTAAACACAATCAGTGCTTAATAAATAATCTAGTATTTCTTCGTCGGTATTAAGATTATTAGTTTTTGATTTTATAAAATTAAATATTTCTTGTACTAGACTGTGGTATTCTAGTGTTTTTATCCCCATGACAACAACTTTTCCGCTTGCAAATACATTCACACAAAGTGGATTATACTTGACAAGTCTTAATGCAGGAAACAGTTCCGGTTCGTAAATGTTTTCTGTTTTTGTGGACAAATTATACAAGTTGATTCGACAACACATGTCAATATTCAAAGATAATGATTGAATTTGTAAATCTTGAATCTGATATTTGAGATCTCCTTCCTGTAATGGTCTTTTACAACCCATTACTCTGCATTTTCCGCTCTTGAAGAATAAGATTGGATATTTTCCACTTCTATCCACTACATGTTGAGGTTTTCCAGTCGGAAACTTCATTCCAGTTACTTCACATTTTCCTCTATAATTAATATTACTAATCATTTTCTGATATCAAAATAAATGAATCAGTATATCAAACTATAAACAAATTAAATTAAATTAAATTAAATGGAATTAAGAAATGATGCAGTATATCAAATTGTAGGGCCTAGTGTGAGCGGAAAACCTTTATTTGTATGTAATTTATTGCAGTCAAACATGTTCAAATCAAAATTCAATAAAATATATTGGCATAGGGGTGCAGACGAAGAACATGGATTGACACAAAATCAGTTTTGTAAATTGAAAATGACAATTGTTAAGGGATTTGATAAAAACTGGTCGTCTAGGTTACGTCGAGGCGATGTAATAATTATAGATGATTTGTATCAAGAAGCAAATAAGGAAAAAGATTTCAATAATTTGTTCACAAAAATCAGTAGACATTGTGGAGTTACTGTTATTTTCATAACTCAAAATTTATTTCATCAAGGAGGAAGTCATCGAACACGTAATTTAAATGTTCAATACCTAGTTACGTATCCGAACAGATATTTTTAATGAAAAAGGGGTTACGATTTATAAACAAAATTGAAAACAAATAAATGATTATCAATCATGTCATTTAAAAAAGTACTTGTCAAAAATAAAATTCAACCCAAAAAAGTTATTCGTAAAACCAAATCCAAAGTAAAGAAGAATCTAAAAAAGAAAAAGATTTTAAAAAAGAAGTGGATCAAATTATAAACAATAATAATTAATTGTAATTAGTAAACATGAAATTTGAACGTAGTCTACCATATTTCAATGCATTGGTAAAGGCACAAAATAATAAAAGAATAGCAATTTTACAAGCTTTCCCTTCATTTGTTATTGACGATTTGCTTGAAGTTATTGTAAATATAGTTCGAGGTAATGTCAATATTAGTAAAGCTAAAAGAGTGGTATTACAAAGACATAAGAGATCCCTTTTATCATTGGTAAACACTAAAAATAGAAGTTTAATGAAAAGAATAATGTATAAAAAAAGGGTGGGTTCTTGGGTACATTAATTCCTATAGTTTTATCCGCAATTAGTGCAATTTCATCCCTAAGATCTTAATGGGTTTACAATACTCTAAACCAGATAAAATTGTACATATTTTAACATCTTGTTGTAATAATGAAGGATCAATTAACCAAAAATCCACTCAAAACAATCTGGACAAATCCAAAAGATCCAGATGGTTTTGGTGGTGTAGAAAAATTAACAAAAAGAGTGATTAATTCTAAAAAAGAGACTCAAAAATGGTTATCAGACCAACTAGCATATAGTTTAAATAAACCAATGTTGAAAAGATTCCCAACCAGACCATACAAAACAACAGGAATCAATGATTTGTGGCAAATGGATTTGATGGAAATGATACCTTATTCGAGAATCAACAAGGGGTACAAATATATTTTAACATGTATTGATGTTTTCAGTAGATATGCCCGTGCTATTCCAACAAAAACTAAATCAGCTAATGAAATGGCCATTGCAATTAAAAAATTATTTAAAGACGGACAACCTCACAATCTACAGACTGATTTGGGTAATAAATTTAATTAATTATTTATTTTAATGTATTTTAGGTAAAGAATTTTATAATAGCAAAGTAAAAGAAGTTATCAAAGCCAATCATTACTCTATATTCTCGCAATTCAAAGCTTGTTATGTTGAAAGATTTAATCGAACTTTGAGAGAAACATTGAAAAAATACTTTGTGCATCAGGGTAATAAAACTTGGATACATGTTTTACCGAAAATTATTTTTAGTTACAATCATTCGCCTATAAAGGATTAAATGGTCTCAGACCTGTTGACATTACAGACACCAACAGAAACCAAACTTTAAAGAAAGAAAAACTCGATAAGCCAAAATACAAGGTTGGTGATCATGTAAGAATTAGTAAAATCAGTACTTCTCCGTTCATCAAGAATTTTGACAACAATTGGAGCGATGAAGTATATGTAATAAAGAAAATAGATACAAAAAAGAATCCTGTAATGTATTTAATAGCATATCATGAGAATAAAGAAATTAGTGGAAAATTCTACGAACAAGAACTCCAAGTCATTCCAATCCCAACAATATTTAGAATTCAAAAGAATTTAAAAACCAAAAATGTTGGTAAATATAAACAATACTATGTTAAGTGGCATGGATACGAAACTCCAACTTGGATATCCTCATCTCAATTGATTAAATAAATATTATGAAAGAAAACCAGTTTTATATGATTTTACCTAGTAATAGTTGTCCACTTATTTATCCTAATAACGAAGCTAGTAATTTTAATGTACAAGTAAATTCTGTCTACTTGGATGGTGAATGGGAAGTTGCATTGATTGATTTCACTTTTGTGTATAATCCTTTTCCGTATTATAGTAATTCTTGTATATGTTATGAATCTGTAAAGAGTGGTAGTGAAATAAAGTATTTGAAAATAAATAATCAAAATCATACTTATGAATTAATAAATCCAAAACATACTCCAGATGTTGACATATTTATTGAAAAATATGAGAATTTGGTTATTGTCTGTCCTCATGTTCCATTTAAAGTAACATTCCCCGATATTCAACATGCGTTTAGTTTTGGACTAAAATCTACATCAATCATTTATGAAGAGGATCATTGTCGAATAAAATTACCAAAATTTACTGATGATGGTGTTATGGAACAATTTGGGATAATAATAAGTTACGAAGAAAAATCAAAATTTGAAAAATATTTTGAAGATAATTTATTCATAAACACTTTATCGGAATTACAAGGTCATTTGTTGTCATTTAATCCTTCTCCTTTTAAAGAATTAATAATTCAAGATAATGAATTGGTCAAAATAACACTTGCAGATGACATTACAAATATATCTTTTGACACAAATTTAGCTAAATCTTTGGGATTAAAATATTCAAACTTTACAGGCACTATACTAGGCACTAAAATTCCGAAATTATTACATCATCATCAACAAATGTTCATTTATTCAAATATTATCGAACCAATAAATGTTAGTGATGTTAGAATTCGACTATTAAAATCAGTTTGGATTAAAAAATATGATCAAGGAGAAATTGTACAATTAGTTGAAATTATTGGTATGTAAGGTTTCAAATTTCTAGATTTGACGAGCATAATTAAAGAAATGAAAGCTACTAATAGACAATCGAAAGGGGATCTTATGAGAAATCTCTTAACCCATTCGCTGCCGCACAAATTTATCGCACTTTCGCCAGGAGCGGCGACGGTATTTTAAATGAATCTGCTGATTTTAAATGTTTTATGGGTCACTTCATTTATGAGTGTAGTGCGCACCGGGCTAAGAACCGTTCCTTCACGCATAGGTGCCAGACGCAGTCAACGTGTTAAAACGCTTAAAATAGCTTTTATATTCCTTTGGAACACCTTATCGTAAATCAACTCTACATTTTATCTGATATATATTGACAATAAAATTTTGAACATTAATTGTAAATATTTTCCATTCAAAATAACATTTGATAGTATTGAAGAAGCTAATTGCTTGGGATTTAATAAAAAAGAAGTGGATTTAATGATGAATTGAATCAGATACGTATACCAAATAAGAAATCAAAATTAGATACTATACGATTAACTATAACTTATTATTATGATGTAGAGTATACTGAGACATTTAAAGAAAATTTATTCATTACTGAACTTTCACAAGTCACTGATCAGTTAATGACATCTTATCCCCATCCTTTCAAGTCTTGTAAAATTAAACAAGATCAACTTATTAAAATTGAATTGGAAGAAGATGTTAAAAGTGTTAAATTTAGTAAACTGTTGGCTCTTAGTTTGGGATTAATTGAGGAATCTTATAATGAAAAGATCATTGTTGGATCTAGTTTACCAACTATAATGCAAAGAAATATACAAATGATGATTTATACAAATATTATTAAACCAATTCTTGTGGGTGAATTAAGTGTTCCCCTTCTTAAATGTGTTTGGATAGAAAAACATAAAAAAGACGACCTTGTTCAATTCATTGAGAAAAATCCAATGTATTTACCAGTATCATCCTCGTATATAAACAATATAGAAATCAATATTCGTGATGATAGTGGAAAATATATATTTGGTAAACAAGACAAAACTTACTTGACATTACATTTCCGTAAAATAAATGAGTAATCCAGACATTGTAAACTTTTATAGTACTCATCAAAATGGTGGGGATTTACCTTATTTTGTAGGTAAACAGTATGGATCTGGTTGGTTAAAAACAATTGGGCGATTTGTACTACCTATTCTTAAACGTATCGGAAATTTTGGTATGAAAACTGCTAATGACGTAATAAATAATAATGCACAACTCTTACCTGCTCTAAAATCAAATGCAATATCAGAAATTAAAGATTCTATGCCCTCTGTAATGGAACACTTACCTTCTGTTATTAACAAAGTTTCTGATGTATTTAATAGAGAACAAAAAGGTTGAACAATTAAACGTCGAAAAATTATCAAGAAACATATAAACAAAAGAATGAAAGGATACGGAACTATATTCCAGTCATGATTAGTGCAAAATCAGAATTAAGCATCTTTGATAGACCATCTCCTCAAGCAGTAATTGAAAATGGTTCTTTTGAAGATATTTATCCAGTGAATTCAATTACAGATCCAGGAAACACCTCAATTCAATTTTACATTAATAGCTCTCAAACCGAATACTTGGATTTGAACGATACATTACTCTACATCCAAATGAAAGTTGTAAATAGCAATGGGGAAAATTTATCTAATGAATCAGATGTTACTGCAAACAATTTCTTTTTCCAAACTCATTTTAAAGATGTTGAAGTAATTTTTAATTCTACTAAAATTGAAGGAAGTAATAATGTATTCGCACACAAGGCAATGATTGAAACTATTATTAATTACAATCACGATACAAAACATACTTGTTTAGGTGGAATGGGTTACGATTAAAATGACACAAAAAGAAAAATTTGGATTTCAAAATCAAAACCAATCAGTGTTTGTTCCCCACTTCAATTAGATTTCTTTGATCAACCAAAATATTTATTACCTGGTGTTAGTGTTCAAATTAAATTAACAAGATCCAATACTGAAAGAAGTTTAACATGTACAAAGATAATTCCACAAATAATATTATTAGATGCAAAGTTGATGGTTAGAAGAGTTCGTGTTGAACCGTCAGTTTTAGCTGGTCATCAAATTGGGCTTGCTAATAGAAATGCAATTTATCCAATGAAAAGTAAGGAAGTTGTTCAATTTTTATTGCCAATGGGATCATCTTTATTTTATAAGAAGCAAATATTTGGTGATAGGCGACTACCAAATTTTATTCTTGTTGCTTTCCAAGGGAATAAAAGATATGGAGGATCGTATTTGGAAACATTTTCAATATTTGAACACTTTAATGTCAAGTCTTTAAGATTAAGTAAAGGAAATGATTATCGTGAAAAATATAGTCAAGATTTTGCCAATGATAATTATAGTTCTAGTTATTTGCAAAGTATTGTTAGGAATATGGGTTATCTTAATAAAAATATGAATTGTGGTATTACCTTGACAGACTTTAAAAATAAATATCCCTTTTTTACATTTGTATTGGCACCTGATTTTGATCTTAATCAAAGTCCGTTACCTCAAAGTGGAAATTTACGATTGGATATAAAATTTGAAAATCCATTAACCGAATCTGTATCAGTACTTGTATACGGAGTATTTGAAAAAGAAATTCAAATCACATCAAGCCGTACAGTACTTGTTTGACAAACATTGTTGAACACACTATAAACCAATGTGTTATTAGTTATGGTTAAAAATGAAGTAAGTATTTTAATTAATTTTAGTTCTATTTAGATACAAACTATTGCTAAAAAACTAATTGGGAAAAATTTTATTGGTGTTTTTCCATTGATCAAAATTCCCTATATCAATATCAACAAAGCTTTGATTGTAAATACTCAATCAGCTAATCGCAGTGGAGAACATTGGCTTGCTATTTACGTGAAACCGGATAAAATACACGTATTTGATCCAATGTGATTCTATTATCCCCCTTTATTGATATCAAAACTAGAATCAATGTTGATGCCAATTGAATATAATCGAATTCGTTATCAGAATCCATTGACCAAAACTTGTGGCCAGCATTGTTTAGCTTGGCTAAAATCAATGTTATCTAAATAAATTTTTGTATCATTGTGTTTATTACCTAATATGATTTTGTGTAGATTGGTAATGTGTGTTGATTGGTCAAAAATAAATACACACATTTGAATAAATAGAAAAACATTTTTATAATTTATCATAATTTACAAACTCGTTTAATTTGTAAGTTTATTTTTTCCTTTTAATTTTTTATTAACATTATACAATTTTAGAAAATGAACAACTTTAATAGTTATAATAACAAATATGAATCAAGTAATTTTTTAATTTATATTGTAATACGAATTTACTTTAAATTTTAGATAATTTATTATTTCCACAAAATTGATTTTATCAATAAACTGATGTTGAATATTATCAACAAAATAATCCTCAAATTGTAAATGAAGGAAATAATTATCAAAATTTAAGTTAGATTTTATTTTTTTTATAATTTTAATAAATTTTATGTTTAGGTTACACAAATTACCCACAATTCATCCAAAATGATCCAAGTTATCAAAATTTAAGTAAGATTAGAATTTATTTTAAATTCATTTTAATTTATTATTAGGTTATCAACCAATACTAACAAATATCGAATCAAGTAATAATTTATTAAATTATCAATTGATTTAATATTTCTTTAGATAGAAGTTTGTCATTCTCTGATTCTGAAGGGAATAATGCAATTAATGTTGGAAAATGTAAGTTTTTTTTTGGATTTTATTATATTTTTTTTTCATGATATATATTTAATCATAATGAACAACTGAGGCCTATTATTATTATTATTGATCAAAAATAAGGGCAGACCCCTTGATTTTTTTTGAATTTTAAAACTGACCACTATATTTTATAAGAGAACAAGTTTTTGAATATAATTTGTCAATAATTATATCCGCTCAAAAATTTTTTATTAAAATAATAGATACTCGAGGTAAACTTTTTTTTAAATGACGTGTTTACTATTAGTTACAAATTATAAAAATCAACAAAACTCAACTTTACAAAAGATAAAAAGTTTATTCAACAACATTTAGGTTTGATAATAGAATTGTTAATCTTGACTCCTTTAATAATTATCCGAATTTTATATTTTTTATTATCTTGTACTTGATCCTTCAATTGACTTTCACAATTAATAAATGAAAATTTTTCATTAAAAACAATTTCGTTATTCAAAAAATGGAGAATATCTGAAATATTTTTTCGATCTTCCTCTTCAATATTTCCAATTATAATATTGTAATCATAAGCTTTTAAATTAACCTATTCCTAAAAAATAATTAATCAAATTAAATTAAAATAAACATTACTTTGAACGTATATGTAATAGGGAAATTTAAATAGTTCATACTGTATTGAAGGTATTGAGCAGGAGGCTTAAATGTCATCCCAATAACAGTTGTACTGTTTTCTTCTAGGAGTATTTCATATACTTTTGACATTCTTACTTTTTCATCAAAAATATTTTTATTTATAGTAAATAAGCGATTTTTATTGGTTGCATACTTGCACATTTATTTTAATAATTTAATTAATTTTTATTTTATTACTAGGTAAATTATATCCCAATTATTGCCAATTAACTGTGCATAATAAAATAAAATGTCACAAAAAATGGAATAGTATTATGAGTAGTGGGATGTGTCACATCCAGCACAGTACACCCTCCCCCCTCCCCCCCGGCTGAGAGAAAATTTTTCTAAGTCCAAAAGTACAAAAAATTTTTAAGACAAAGACAATGACTCATTCAAGGTCATTTAAACAAAGACCATGACTCATTCAAGGTCTTTGGATGACTCATCATATTTTTTTCAAGGTCATTTAAACAAAGACCATGACTCATTCAAGGTCATTGGATGACTCATCATATTTTATAATATTTTTAATTTTAAACAAAGACCATGACTCATTCAAGGTCATTGGATGACTCATCATATTTTATAATATTTTAAATTTTAAACAAAGACCATGACTCATTCAAGGTCATTGGATGACTCATCAAATTTTATAATATATATATTTTTAATTTAATTTATATTTATTTAATATACTTTAATTATTTGTTTTAATCAAGTCAATAATATTATTTATTTATTTTTAAATTATATTATTATTAAATTTAATTGTTTGTTTTAATCAAGTCAATTATTTTATTTTTAAATTATATTATTATTATTAAATTGTTTGTTTTAATGAAGTGAATATTGTTTTAATCAAGTCAATAATATTATTTATTTATTTTTATTTTATTTTATTTATTTTATATACTATAATTTTTTGTTTTAATCAAGTCAATAATATTATTTATTTATTTTTATTTTATTTTATTTATTTTATATACTATAATTTTTTGTTTTAATCAAGTCAATAATATTATTTATTGATTTTTATATTATTTATGTAATATACTTTAATTTTTTTTTTGTTTAAATTAAGTCAATATTTTATTATTTATTTACTATTTTTAAATTACATTATTATTATTATTGTTATTGTTATTATTATTATTATTATTATTATTATTATTATTATTATTATTATTACTATAATTAATATTTTTATTATTATTATTAATATTATTATTAATATTGTTATTATTATTATTATTATTATTATTATTATTAATATTATTATTATTATTATTATTATTTTTATTATTATACTTATAAATTTGTAAATTTTATTCTATTTTATTATTAATTTTTATAAATATTATTATTATTATTATTTATATACTTATAAATTTGTAAATTTTATTCTATTTTATTATTAATTTTTATAAATACTATTATTATTATTATTATTTATTATTATATTTTTATTATTATTATTATATTATTATTATTATTATTATTATTATTATTATTATTATTATTATTATAATATTATTTTTTATTATTATTTTTATTATTATTTATTATTATTAATTATTATTATTATATTAATTATATATTATATTTATTATTATTATTATTATTATATATTATATTTTTTTTATTATTATTAATATTATTATTAATATTGTTATTATTATTATATTATTATTATTATTATTATTACTATAATTAATATTTTTATTATTATTATTAATATTATTATTAATATTTTTATTATTATTATTAATATTATTATTAATATTGTTGTTATTATTATTATTATTATTATTATTATTATTATTATTATTATTATTATTATTATTATTATTATTATTATTATTATTATTATTATTATTATTATTATTATTATTATTATTATTATTATTGTCAAGGTTATTGGATGACTCATCATAATTTTTCAAGGTCATTGAAAAGTAGGTCAAGGTCATTCAAAGTAGGTCAAGGTCATTCAAAATTTCTCGAGGTCATATTATTTTTAAACAATTTATAATTTTAATTTACTACTTATTTTTATAAGTAGTATATATTTTGTAAATTTATTTTATTATTATTATTATTTTTATTATTATTATTAATATTATTATTATTATTATTATTATTATTCTATTATTACTTATAAAAAAAAAAATTTTTTAATACTTATAAAAACTTTAATTATTATTAATATTAATATTTTTATTAATTTTAGTATTATTATTATTTTTAATATACTTATTACTTGTAAAATTTATTAAAATTTTTATTATTATTAATACTTTGAAAACTTTTTATAATATTATTATTATTATTATTTTTATTATTATTATTATTATTATTTTTAATAATATTATTATTATTATTAATGTATAAAACTTCTATTATAAGGAAATAATTTTATTATTATTAATATTATTATTAATATTTTTATTATTATTATTAATATTATTATTAATATTGTTGTTATTATTATTATTATTATTATAATTATTATTATTGTTTTTATTATTATTATTGTCAATATCATTGGATGAGTCTTAATTTTTTTTTTTCAAGGTCATTTTAAAGTATGTCAATGTCATTTAAAATTTCACAAGGTCTTAGTATTTTTAAACATTTTCATATAAATTTACTACTTATTTTTATAAGTAATGTTTTAATGTTTTTTAATTTTAATTTTATTATTATTATAATTTTCTCAAAGTCATAATATTTTTAGTCATTTTTAAATATAAATTTACTACTTATTTTTTATAAGTAATGTTTTAATATTTATTATTATTATTATTTTCAAGGTTATTGGATGAGTCATAATATTATTTCAAGGTCATTTAAAAGTAGGTCAATGTCATAGTATTTTTAAACATTTATAATTTTAATATACTACTTATTTTTTATAAGTAGTGTTTTAATGTTCTTTAATTTTTATTCTTTTAGTATTATTATTATTATTATTATTATTATTATTATTATTATTATTATTATTATTAAACGATAACGCCAATAAAAAACCTTTCTTACGATATATTTCGATAGCACAGCTATCATCTTCAGGTACTCAAAACCAACTAAAAATATGATGAATTAACATTTAATTTAAACAAATTATTTTTTATTAATTTAATTTTTTAATAAATAAATATTTTTAAAAATATATTTTAAATTAATTTTAAATTTTAAATTTTTTACTTATATTCTAATTTTTTAAAAATTAATGCAATTTAAAATTTTCAATTATTTTAATAATATTAAAAAAACAAACATGATTTAACACACGTAAACTATTTAAAAACATTCAAAACATTCGTAGTCACAGCACTCTGCACGTTAATCTTTGGATCCAATGACCTTATCAGCAATGCTTCACATATCACTCGTTCCCAATAACTATTAAAACTTCTCAACAAAATTCTAAAATCAGACATTCCGATATCACTTTTACAGCCTCTATTGTGTTCACTAATATTGGTCAAACCCTTCAATCGACAATGCTCTAGAACTCGAGTACAGAGATGACGGGAAGTCTCTCCAATGTATGTGGCATTACACCCATTACATGTAAATTGATAAACGAGATCAGAACACAATCCAACCGGAGTTTTTGATTTATTAATAAACATATTGCGTACCTTACACGAATTAGAGACGATCTTATACTCTAAATTTCTTATCAGTTTACCCAACTTCCTCTTATAATTTGTAAAGCCTTCAGAGTACGGCAATACTAACACATATTTAGGCTCAATTTTTTTAAATCCATTTTTACAATCACCCAGATCAACACTCAATTCACACCCATCCGACAAATTACATTCAGACTTTCCACAACATGGATCCTTAGGATTTTTAATCAATTTATCAACAGTTTCTTTTATCATCAACAATAAAAATGATTTAGAATATCCATTCTTTATCAACAACTCAACCAATTTATCAACACTTTTTACCGAATTAGCAAAAGTAGAAGATAAAGCCCATGAACGATAAATCAATCCTTTCACCATATTTCTCTTATACTTAAATTCACAAAAGCTTTCTGGAGAAGTATAAAGACCAGTATCAGTTGGTTTTCTATAAATCTCTGTCTCATACTGTTTATCTTTGCGTTGAATTAACAAATCCAAAAACGCAATTGATGACTTTCTCTCCGTTTCACATGTGAATACAATGTTTTTATGTAAACTGTTCATAAACTGCAAAAACGGTTCTACATGTTTCTGGTTTTCAAATATAAGAAAAATATCATCCACATACCTTTTATAAACAAAAGGTTTTTCAAATTGGAAAGAAGCAATTTTCTTTTCCAAACTAGCCAAAAATATTGATGCCATCGTTGGTGCTAAAGGGGAACCCATAGCGACTCCATCTATTTGTTGATACCATTCATCATTGAAAAGAAAATTGACATTTGAAGTAGCAAATTCAAGAAGTTTTCGAAATGCCCTTCTATCCAAAATGTGATGTTCCGAATCATTTTCATTCCACAACGCACAGCATAAGTCAATTGTCTCAACCAGTGGCACATTCGTAAACAAAACTTCGTAAAAAAAACTTAGCTAAAAAAAATATAAATATCTGTAAGTTTGACAAAGGAAATGGGATAGTCATTCTTGACCATGATGTGTATGTAAATAAGTTGAATGATTTGTTAAATTCTCCTCAGTTTGTGAAATTGCCAAAGGGTCGGAAGAATGGAAAATTACCTCCTCTTAAGGATGAAGAGTTTGTGCAAAAAATGTTAAATGGTTTTATTGAGAAGAAGCTTATTGATGAAGAGCTAGGTAAGTCTATTCGTCCAATAGGATCGCAGCCAGCTAAACTATATGGGCTGCCAAAAATCCATAAAGATGGTGTACCTATGAGACCAGTTTTGTCGATGGTTGGTACTGCCCAGTATAAAATAGCAAAGTTTTTAGATGGATTATTAAAACCATTAATGCGATCAGAGTTTGAATGTAAGGATAGCTTTGAGTTTGTTTCTTGTATTGCAAAGCTACAAAAACGAAGTATGAATGATGTTATGGTTTCGTTTGATGTTTGTAGTTTGTTTACGAATGTGCCACTGGTTGAGACAATTGACTTATGCTGTGCGTTGTGGAATGAAAATGATTCGGAACATCACATTTTGGATAGAAGGGCATTTCGAAAACTTCTTGAATTTGCTACTTCAAATGTCAATTTTCTTTTCAATGATGAATGGTATCAACAAATAGATGGAGTCGCTATGGGTTCCCCTTTAGCACCAACGATGGCATCAATATTTTTGGCTAGTTTGGAAAAGAAAATTGCTTCTTTCCAATTTGAAAAACCTTTTGTTTATAAAGGTATGTGGATGATATTTTTCTTATATTTGAAAACCAGAAACATGTAGAACCGTTTTTGCAGTTTATGAACAGTTTACATAAAAACATTGTATTCACATGTGAAACGGAGAGAAAGTCATCAATTGCGTTTTTGGATTTGTTAATTCAACGCAAAGATAAACAGTATGAGACAGAGATTTATAGAAAACCAACTGATACTGGTCTTTATACTTCTCCAGAAAGCTTTTGTGAATTTAAGTATAAGAGAAATATGGTGAAAGGATTGATTTATCGTTCATGGGCTTTATCTTCTACTTTTGCTAATTCGGTAAAAAGTGTTGATAAATTGGTTGAGTTGTTGATAAAGAATGGATATTCTAAATCATTTTTATTGTTGATGATAAAAGAAACTGTTGATAAATTGATTAAAAATCCTAAGGATCCATGTTGTGGAAAGTCTGAATGTAATTTGTCGGATGGGTGTGAATTGAGTGTTGATCTGGGTGATTGTAAAATGGATTTAAAAAAATTGAGCCTAAATATGTGTTAGTATTGCCGTACTCTGAAGGCTTTACAAATTATAAGAGGAAGTTGGGTAAACTGATAGGAAATTTAGAGTATAAGATCGTCTCTAATTCGTGTAAGGTACGCAATATGTTTATTAATAAATCAAAAACTCCGGTTGGATTGTGTTCTGATCTCGTTTATCAATTTACATGTAATGGGTGTAATGCCACATACATTGGAGAGACTTCCCGTCATCTCTGTACTCGAGTTCTAGAGCATTGTCGATTGAAGGGTTTGACCAATATTAGTGAACACAATAGAGGCTGTAAAAGTGATATCGGAATGTCTGATTTTAGAATTTTGTTGAGAAGTTTTAATAGTTATTGGGAACGAGTGATATGTGAAGCATTGCTGATAAGGTCATTGGATCCAAAGATTAACGTGCAGAGTGCTGTGACTACGAATGTTTTGAATGTTTTTAAATAGTTTACGTGTGTTAAATCATGTTTGTTTTTTTAATATTATTAAAATAATTGAAAATTTTAAATTGCATTAATTTTTAAAAAATTAGAATATAAGTAAAAAATTTAAAATTTAAAATTAATTTAAAATATATTTTTAAAAATATTTATTTATTAAAAAATTAAATTAATAAAAAATAATTTGTTTAAATTAAATGTTAATTCATCATATTTTTAGTTGGTTTTGAGTACCTGAAGATGATAGCTGTGCTATCGAAATATATCGTAAGAAAGGTTTTTTATTGGCGTTATCGTTTAATTAAATCGTTGCCAAATTTATTTAATTATTTATTATTATTATTATTATTATTATTATTATTATTATTATTATCTTATAAGTAGTGTTTTAATGTTTTTTAATTTTAATTTTATTATTATTATTATTATTATTATTTTTATTACTATTTTTATTATTATTATTGTTATTTTTATTATTATTAATAATATTACAAGTTTTTATTATTATTATTTTCATTATTATTTTATATAAATTTTCAACAAAGTATATAAAATTAATATTGAATAGAAAAAGTTTGTTCAATTGTGGTTCATAGTATAGAGGGATAGAACAATTGTAAATGTTTGTAAAAAGTTAAAGAAAAATTCTATATTTTTAAGAAAATATGTGCAAATAAATATCAAAACTAATTATGGCTCAAATGTGTGTGTTAAACCATCGATATGTTACAGTGTTTATGGAAAAACTTTAATGAAATTATGTGTTATTTTTCAACAATTTATGAAATATTTATTTTATGGCTAATAATGTGTATGTGTTAAATCATAAAAATAGTTCAATATTTATGTAAAGTTTGAGATTGTTAAGAAAATGTATATAATTTTATGATACACACGTGTTTTTGATTGAAATATGTGTGTTTGTTTTACCGATATAAGAAAACTATGGACAATTTTTAAGAAATACACGTAATTTATGATTATCATGGGATTAGAATTTGATTAAGTTGTGAGAAAGTTGTTAAATTTGAGATAAACTGATTAATTTGTAAATAATGTTATTACTTTGAAGAAATTTTAAAATAATACCTTCAGCAAATTGGTAAGAAAATAGTAGTTATTGAGTAATACTTATTAAAATTACCAAAGTTTTATAATTTTTGACAAGTCTTGATAGATCTTTAATAAAATTTGTTAGTACTTTGAATACGAATTTAAAAAAAAAAGTTTCAACACAGTAGCAAATCGTAAAGAAACTAGTACTTATCAGTTAATTAAATTAACTAAGTTGTAAAATAATTGAAAAATTTGTTAGATTTTTTAAAAATTTTAAGATTGTTAGGTAATTGTTCTAGTACTTGTTGAATAAAATTAATGTATTTTATCAACAGCTCATAGTTTTTAATCGTACAATTTCTCTTCATTCCTGGAAATAATCGTAAATATTTAAATTATTCAGAAATTGTCAATAACAACATAAATAATAGGTAACCAAATATTTTTAAATACTAGTCAATTTAGTTTTTAATTTAATTACAAATATAATAATAAAATCAAATAAATACTTGAATACATGAATCGAACAATTTCTTAGAACTGAACACGTATCGTATATTTTATTCAGATTCCAATAATATCATTAAATTAACCAAAATCTTATTTTTATATTTTGAAAACCGTTAAGTCAATGAAAATGTATCGATTTCACTAAGTATCCATCTTTTGACATTGATATATAACCGAATAAATCCTCTTAAAATAAATTCCTCCTCTTGACCTATTGTTTCCCTTAAATAAAAAAAAATCGACTCTCAACCATCATTCCTCTTCAAATGTCATTTTTCACTCCATTATACCAACTATATTCATAATTTTTATAAAAGCCTATCAGTAGATAATATTTACCTTTTGAATACCAATATTCATTCCAGTAAATTTCTTTAGAAATATTATAAATTCTCTCTTGACCAATCATTTTCCATCAATAACAATATTTCCAGCCATATTCAATATTTTTCATAAAACAAAATCATAAAAATACCAATTTAGATAATATTTACCCCTTAAAAATAACAATATTTAACCAACCAACCCCCTTAAAATGACAACAAACTTGTTAATTGACTATTTCTCACTAAACTAAATTCCACTCTAGACCAATCATTTCCCATCAAATAACACTTACTCTTACCCTACCAACTATATTCATTATTTTTTATAGAAATCACCCTTTAAATAACGATATTTAACCGACTCAGTACCTTAAAAATATCAACAAATCTGTTCTTAATCGATTATTCCCCTTAAATATTATAAATTTTGTTCTTAGCCAATTGTTTCTCACTAAATAAAATAAAATTCTCTTTAAATGACATTAATCTAAGCTATATTCATTATTTTCATAAAAAAATCACCGACTTATATCGATATTCAACCGAATAAATTTCTTGAAATCCCTTAAAATAGAATTCATCTCGTGACCAATCCTTTCCCCTTAAAGATCATAAATTCTCTTCTTAACAAATCATTTCTCTTTAAATGACAATATTTCCACTCTCTCAAAAGATTTACAACACATATTGATATCTATCTGAACAAATCCCCTAAAAATATTATAAATTCCTCCTCTATATTCTCCATTTAGAAAATATTTACCTTTGAACACAGATATTCACCAACTTAACCCCTTAAAAATATCAACAAACTTGTTCTTAATCGATTATTTCCTTAAAATATCATAAAATTTACTCTTAACCAATCATTTCCATTGAAATAACATTTCCCCCAACTGCACCAATAATATACATATTTTTTAAAAACCTACAAGGTAAAATTTCTTTAGAAATCTATGTTTAACCGACCTCTACTCCTTAAAAATTCATCATTCGAATCATATTTACTATATGTATTCAACAATCAAAATTCCTTAAAATTATCATAAAATTTGAATTTTACATAAAAATAAATTTTCTTTAAAGTATTACAAATTGTTATCATCATTTTCCATCGAAAATCACCACAATTTTGTTCTGGCAACAATTTCAAGCAATTAAAAATTCATCAAAAATGACTAATCGAATAAAGTCTATGTTTCCCACATAACATTAACTTATTGTAAAATATATATCTACTGTTGTCATTAACAACTTAATCAGTAACTCAAGATATAATTCAATAAAATTACCTAGGGTCAACCATAGATATAATTCAACGTTTTCATATGTATATGTTGAACCACACTGATGCATTCCTCTTAGAACATCTCCTCACCAATATACTTACCTTTTGTGATTTGATAACTCCATGACAAATCATAAATCTTAGAAAATGAATGTAAATATCCCGATCTCTTCTTACACATGTAAATCAATAAAATCTTAGGTTTCACTACATCATTTTTAAAAATTAATTGCATTTAAATCAACTATTATAATAGGAAAACATAAAAATTATAATTAAATTCATTAAATCTATCACGTCAATTTGATTCTCAATTCTTACAATAATTATCTTAATAGATGTTCATAAACATTTGATCCTAAATTATAACTTTTATTTACAAAGTAATCTAAAATCAGTCAAATCTATAATTATCAAGAATTAAGTTTTCATAAATTATAGATCTTAACCTAACTTCTCATAATTTCATTAAAAAATAATCAAACCCTAATCTATCATAAATTCAGATAGAAACCTAAAATTCCCAAAGATGATTAAAATTTACTCTATACTCTAAACTAGATATCACTTAAAATTATCATAAAATTTCCCTAAAGCTTCTAATTGATTTACATAGCCTAAATTTTTTATTTTTGTCGAGTACAACCTAATCTTTGAAAAGATGTTATTATTTAATTAAATTTTCAATGAAAAATAACAAGTCAAACAAATAGAATATTTAATTAGTAGAGTTATATTCTATAAATAAAATTTTCAGTGAAGAAAGCAATGTTGTGAGAGAGTACATTAAGTGTCTTAAATCATTGAAATTACGGGAAAAAAAGTGGTATTAAAGATATCTACTAAATAGATGAAATATCAATTGATATATTAAAAACTTCAAGGAATAATATACTTTGAATGAAGAAATATACATCGAAGGAGGAAAATATTCATGAAGAGAAATATTCGTTGAGAGGAAAAATATTCATTGAAGAGAAAAATTTCGTTGAAGAGAAAAAAATATTCATTGAAGAGAAAATATTCGTTTTGAAAAGAAAAAAACATTCATTTAATAAGGAAGCAATATTGAAGAGAGAAATATTCATTAAGAGGAAAGCAATCATTGAAAGTGACGAAATATGAATTGAATGCTACCAAATATTCAGTGAATCGCAAAAATTGCTTTAATTAATAATTAGACGGTAATTTCTCAATAAATGAGATGAAAAATATCATTAATTTGTGAAATACTTTAAATGGAGTCTGGAATTATTCACTGATCAACAAATATACATTAAGATGAAAATATGCACTGATAATGAACTACTTAAGAGTGGATGATTTAAAATTCAATTAAAAATATTAACAATTGAGTTGATTTCATCGGTCGATTCATATTTAATTATATATATTATATATATATATTTTATATTTTGATGGACACTTTATGGGCGGAGGAATAGTTATTAAAGACAATAAACGCGCGCGGTATCTGATACATATAACAAGTTGGAAGAAGTTAGTGAAAGTCACAAATAAAGGAGCATAGTGAAACAATGCATTAACAGATAATAATTTGGTATACGATTATAAGATACATTTAGTTTTTTGTTAATATTAATAAATTACAGAAATTATGTATTTTCTACTTTTAGAAATAATAATCAATTTGGAAGAATTAGTTAGAAAGTCAAACAAATAAAGGAGCATAGTAAACATTGCATTGATAGATAATAATTTGTATTACGATTATAAGATACATTTTAGTTTTTTTTGTAATATTAAATAAATTCAGAATTGATGTATTTTCTACTTTTTAGAATTAATAATCATTTTTTGATATGTTATTATTTTTTTTTGAATTTAAATTATTATGTTGTCAATAGTTACATTGAATAAATATATGAAATATTTAATTGGTTAATATTTATTTTATAACTATTAATCTTATAAGAAGATTATTCAAAATATATTTTAGTTTGTCAAAGTTATTTGGTATAGAAACTAAAATCAAATTTCTATTTATATCAATTAAAATTTTTTAATTAATTTCAAATATGACTTTAACTATTTGAATAATTTAAGAATTAAAAAAAAATTAATATTTCTTGTTCAATAGTTTACAACATAAACAAATATTTTAATATAAAGTTTATTCAATTAATTCATTTAAAATAATTCTTAATAGCAATAAATTCATAATGTTCATTCAAATTATAACATTCAATGTGTTTTGAATTTCACTATTGATAATAATATTCATGTTATAGCTTAACATATGAGAAAGTTTTACATATGATATTTTATTAATAAAATTTAATAAAAAATCACAAACATAAAAAAGAATCGATAAAAATATATTCACATCAATCAAATAATCGTCATGTCTCGACTGACAATTGTACTTGCTGTCATAGCTGGCTGTGTAACCTGATGCTGGGGGGCTATGGCGATACTTTGCTGCAATTGGCCATCGATTGTCGTTAATAAGTGCCAAATGCGTAGACTTGAATTTCTACCCAAAATTACGCTTATCGATATATTTGTTGATTTGTTCTGGATTTGTTGAACATTCGTTGGATTTGTATACATCCACCGAATTAGTATACGGCGCCGTTTATTGTTTTTTATAAACTATTCTCCGGCCCATAAGTGTCCATCAAAATGTATTATATTTATATAATATATTATATACTATATATATATATTTAAATATAATCGGACCGATGAAATCAACTCAATTGTTAATAATTTTTAATTGAATTTCTTTATTCATCCACTCTTATAGTACGTTCATTATCGTGCATATTTTCATCTTTTTAAGTTATTTTGTTGATCAGTGAATAATTCAGACTCCAATTTAAAGTATTTCACATATTTAATTGATATTTCATCTCATTATTGAGAAATTTTACCGTCTAATTTATTATAAGACCATATTTTCGTTCAGCTGATATTTGCGTAGCTTCAATTCATATTTTCTCACTTTATGATTGCTTTCCTCTTTAATGAATATTTCTCTCTTCAATTAATGCTTTCCTTATTTAATGAATGTTTTTCTTTTCAACGATATTTTTCTCTTCAATGATATTTTTTCTTTCAACGAATATTTTTCTCTTCATGAATATTTTTCTCTTCAACGAATTTTTTCTTTCAATGAATATTTTCCTCATTTCGATGTATATTTTCTCCATTCAAGTTTTATTAATTCCTTGTAAAGTTTTAATATATCAATGATATTTCATTAATTTTAGTAGTCTCTTTAACCTATCCCTTTTTTTCTTCCCAGTAATTTCAATGATTTTAGACACTTAATGTACTCTCTCACCACATTGCTTCTTCACTGAAATTTTCTTTATAGAATATATCTCTACTAATTAAAATTCTATTGTTGACCTTGTTATTTCATTGAAATTTTAATTAAATAATAACTCTTCATAGATTAGGTTGTTACTCGACAAAAATAAAATAATTTTAGGCTATGTAATCAATTAGAGCTTAGGGAAATTTTATGATAATTTAAGCTGATATTAGTTTTACGAGGTATTTATTTTGTTAATTTTAAATCATCTTTGTGAATTTTTGGTTTCTCTGATTTTAATAGATTTAGGGTTTGATTTATGTTTTTTAATGAAATTATGAAGAAAATTAGGTATAAATCTATATTTAGTAAACACTTAATTTCTGATAATTTATTTAGATTTGACTTGATTTTAGGATTATTTTAAAAAAGTTAAATTTAGGATCAAAATGTTTATGAACACATTCTATTTAAGTATTATTTAAGATTAGATCAATTGACTGATAGATTAATGATATTTTAATATATAATTTTATGTTCTATTTAAATAGTTGATTAATCAATTAATTTTTAAAATATTTTAGTGAAACTTAGATTTTAATTGATTTACAGGTGTAAAAAAAGATCGATAATTCTTTCATTTTCAATTTTATGTGGATTTCATGGATATCAATTCACAAAGTGTTAATATTAGTAGAGATTTTAAGAGGAATGCTCAGTGTGGTTAACAATATACATATGAACGGATTGGAATTATATCTAATGGGTTGGATAGTTAATTTTTATTGTTATACTTGATTTACTGATTTAATTTTAAATGAGCACATGTATATATTTTACAATATTTAATTATGTGGGAAACGATGACTTTATTCGATTAGTTCAATTTTTGATGGATTTTTTAATGCTTGAAATTGATTGCCAGAACAAAAATTGTGGTGATTATCGATGGAAAATGATGAATAACATTGTAATACTTTAAGAAATTTTTTTATATTAGGTAAAAATTCAATTTTTATGATAATTTTAAGGGGAATTGTTGGTTTGAATACATTTATAGTAAATATGATTCGAACTGATTGAATTTTTAGGAGTAGAGTCGGTTAAACATAGATTCTAAAGATTTTACCTTGAGGTTTTTATAAAAGATATGTATATTAAAATTTGGTGGGCCCAAAAGTTGGGGGAATGTTATATTCAATGAATGATGGTTTAAGAGTAAATTTTGATATTTTAGGAAAAATATCGATCAAGAAAGTTTCTTTGATATTTTTAGGGGTTAGTTGGTTAGAATATTTGTGTCAAAGAGTAAATCATTTTCTAAATGGAGAAATATAGAGGAGGAATTTATTAATATTTTTGGGGGATTTGTTCAGATAGATATCATATGTTGTCGTAAATCTTTCTGAGAGAGTTGAAATAATTGTCATTTAAAGAGAAAATGATTTGTTAAGAGGGAATTTTATCTTTTAATGTGGGAAAGGATTGGTCATCTCGAGATGATTCTATTTTAGGGGATTTCAAGAAATTTATTCGGTTGAAATCGATTATAAGTCGGTGATATTTTTATGAAATAATGTATAGTTAGATTAATGTCATTAAAGAGAATTTTATTTTATTTATAGTGGAACAATTTGGCTAAGACAAAATTTAATATTAATATCTTTAGGGGAAATAATCGATTAAGAACAAATTTGTTGAATTTTTAAGTACTGAGTCGGTTAAATATTCGTTATTTAAAGGCGTGTGATTTCTATTAAAAAATAATGAATATGTTGGTTAGAGGCTAAGAGTAAGTGTTATTTGATGGGAAAATGATTTGGATCTAGAGTGGAATAGTTTAGTGAGAATAGTCAATTAACAAGTTTTGTTGTCAATTTTTAAGGGGGTTGGGTTGGTTAATATTGTTAATTTTAAGAGAGAATAAAAAATATTATCTAATTGGTTTTTATGATTTTGTTTTATGAAAAATATTGATATTGGCTGGAAATATTGTTATTTGATGGAAATGATGGTCAAGAGAGTTATTTATAATATTTCTAAAGAAATTTACTGGAATGGCAATATTGGATTACTTCAAAGGTAAATATTATCTATTGATAGGAATTTTATAAAAAATTATAGAATATAGTTGGCTATATGAAGTGAAATACATTTGATAGGAATGATTGGTTGAGAGTCAGATTTTTTTTATATTTTAAGGGGAAACAATAGGTCAAGGGTAGGATTATTTTTAGAGGGATTTTTCGTTCTATATCAATGTCAAAAGATGAGATACTTAGTGAAATCGATACATTATTCATTGAACTTAACGGTTATTCAAAATATTAAAAATAAGAATTTTGGTTAATTTAATGATATTATTGGAATCTGATAAATATACGATACGTGTTCAGTTTCTAGAAATTTTTCGATTCATGTATTCAAGGCTATTTATATTGATTTTCATTATTATATTTTGTAATTAAATTTAAAACTAAATTGACTAGTATATTAAAATTTGGTTACCTAATTTTTATTTGTTATGACAATTCTTCTGAATAATTTAAATAATTTCGATTTTTCCAGGCGTGAAGTGAGAAATTGTCGATTAAAAACTATGAAGCTGTTGATAAATACAATTAATTTTTATTTAACAAGTACTAGAACAAGTTACCTAACAATCTTTAATTTTTAAAAAATCTTAACAAATTTTTTTCAATTATTTTACAACTTAGTTAATTTAATTAACTACGATAAGTACTAGTTTTCTTTACGATTTGCTACTTGTTTGAAACTTTTTTTTAAAATTCGTATTCAAAGTAACTAAAAATTTATAAAGAATCTTATTCAAGACTTGTCAAATTATAAAACTTTGGTAATTTTAACTAGATTACTCAATAACTACTATTTTCTTACCAATCTTGCTGAAGTATTATTTTAAATTTCTTCAAAGTAATAACATTATTTTAAAAAATTAATCAGTTTTATCTCAAATTTAACAACTCTTTCTCAACTTTAATCAAATTCTATCCCATGATTAATCATTAATTACGTGTATTTTTTCTTAAAATTGTCCATTAGTTTTTCTTATATCGGTAAAACAAAACACATTGATTTCAATCAAAACACGTGTGTATCATAAATTATATACATTTTTTCTTAAACAATCTCAAAACTTTACATAATATTGACTATTTTTATGATTTAACACATACACATTTTAGCCAATAAAATAATATATTCAATAAATTGCTTGAAAAATACACATCATTGTCATTTAAGTTTTTTCCATAAACACCTGTACATATCGATGGTTTAACACACAATTTGAGCCGATATTAGTTTTGATTTTATTGCACATATTTTCTTAAAAATATAGAATTTTCTTTAATTTTTACAAAACCATTTACAATTGTTCTATCCCTCTATTACCTATGAACACAATTGGAACAAACTTTTTCTATTCAATATTAATTTATGATTACTTTGTTGAAATTTTATATAAAAATATATGAAATAATAATAATAAAACTTGTATTATTAATATAATAGAAAATAACAATAAATAATAATAAAAATAGTAATAAAATAATATAATAATAATATAATAAATAAAATTAAAAACATTAAAACACTATTATAATGATAAATAATATATAATAATAATATAATAATATAATATATTTATAATAATAATATAATAATTTAATAATATAATCTAAAGAATAAAAATTAAGAAACATTAACCACTACTATAAAAATAAAGTAGTATATTAAATTATAAATGTTTTATTAAATACTATACATCTGACCTAACTTTTAAAGACCTTGAAATAATTTATAGACTCAATACCCCAATAACCTTGAAAATAATAATATAATAATATTATAAACATTACTTATAAAATAAGTAGTAAATTTATATTTAAAAAATGACTAAATATTATGACTTTGAGAAAATTTATATAAATAAATTAAAATTAAAAAAACATTAAAACATTACTTATTAAAAATAGTTAGTAAATTTAATATAAAATGTTTTAAAATACTAAGACCATTGTTTGAAATTTTAAATGACTTTGACATACTTTAAAATGACCTTGAAAAAAAAAACTTTAAGACTCATCAATGATATTGGACAATAATAATATAAAAACATATAATAATTATAATAATATAATATAACAACAACAATTTAATAATAATAATTAATAAATATTATAAAATATTATGAATAAATATTAATAATAATAAATTTATTTCCTTATAATAGAAGTTTTATACATTAATAATATAATAATATTATTAAAAATAATATAATCATATATAAAATTAATAATAATAATTAATATTATAAAAAGTTTTCAAAGTATTAATAATTAATAAAAAATTTAATAAAATTTTATAAGTATAAGTATATTAAAAATACTAATAATACTAAAATTATAAAAAATATTAATATTATATAATTACAAAGTTTTTTAAGATATTAAAAAAATTTTTTTTTATAAGTATAATTAGATAATAATAATACATAATAAAATAATAATATTTAATATATATTAAAAATAATATATAATTAAAATAATTTACAAAATATATTACTACTATAAATAAGTAGTAAATTAAAATTACTAACTTTGTTTAAATAATTGGGACCTCGAGAAATTTTTGATGACCTTTGATACTTTTGAATGACCTTGGACCTACTTTTCAATGACTTGAAAAAATTATGATGAGTCATCATAACCTTGACAATAATATAATAATAATAATATAATATAATATATAATTATAATAATATAATAATATTAATAACAACAATATTATAATATATTCATCATAAAATAAAATATTATTAATATATATAATATAATTAAAATAATTAATTATGTTGATATATAATAATAATATAGTAATATAATAACAACAATATTAATATATATTCATAATAATAATAAAATATTAATAATAATATTAATAATAATAATAAAAAATATTAATTATGTATATTAATAATAATAATAATATATAAAATATAATAAAAATTATTTATTTATAGTAATAATAATAATATCATATAATAATAATATAATAATAATAATAATTAATATTAATAACTAATAATAAAATATTAATAATAATATATAATAATATAATATCAGTATTTATAAAAATTAATAATAAATAGATAAATTACAAAATTTATAAGATATTATAAATTAATATAATAATAATATTATAAAAATTACTATAATAGAATAAATTTACAAATTTATAAGTATAATATAAAAATAATAATAATAATTATGAATATTAATAATAATTAAATAATTAATATATAATAATAAATAACAAATTAATAATAATAATTAATAATAATATAAAATAAGTTATAATGTATAATAATATAATAATAATAATAATTACTCAATTAATATATAATAAATAACAATACAATATAATTAATAAGTTAATTAAATAGTAAATAAATTAATAACTATATGACTTAATTATAAACAAAAAAAAAATTAAAGTATATTACATAATAATATAAAAAATCAATAAATAATATTATTGACTTTGATTTAAAAAAAAAATTATAGTATATAAATAAATAAATAACATAAAATAAATAAATTATATTATTGGACTTTGATTAAAACAAAAAATTCTAGTATAATAAAATTAATAATAAAATAAATAAAATAAATAATATTATTGACTTGATTAAAACAATATTCACTTCATTAAAAAACAATTTAAATAAAATATAATAATAATTTAAAAATAAAATATTGACTTGATTAAAACAACAATTAATTTAATAATAATATAATTTAAAAATAAAATAAATAAATATTATTGACTTTAGATTAAAACAAATAATTAAAGTATAATTAAATAAATATAAATTAAATTAAAAATTATAATTATATAAATTTGATGAGTCATTCACAATGCCTTGAATGATTCAAATGGTCCGTTCTGTTTTTAAAATTATAAAATATTATAAAATAATGTTGAGTCATCCCAATATGACCTGAATGAAGTCTGGTCTTTGTTATAAATTTAAAAATAATTATAAAATATGATGGAGTCATCCAATCGACCTTGAATAGTCATGGTCTTTGTTTAAATTAAAAATATAATATTATTAAATATGATGAGTCATCAACGACGCCCTTGAATGATGTCTGGCTCTTGTGATTTTAAAATATAAATATGATCATTATAAAATTATAGATGGAGTCATCCAATGACCTTGATGAGTCATGGATCTTTTGTTTAAATGGACCTTTAGGAAGTAATGATAAAGTCATACCAATTGACCCTTGAATGAGTCCTAGATGTGGTCTTTGTTTAAAGTGACCTTATTGAAAAATATGATATCGAGTCATCCAATGGATCCTTGGAGTGACGTCTATGGTCTTGTGTCTTAAATGACCTTGATGAGCTCATTGGTCTTTGTCTTCACAAATTTTTTTTGTCTTTTGGACTTAGAAAAATTTATCTCTCAGCCGGGGGGAG